>VZTO01009024.1:0-56472 GCA_013400615.1 Syrrhaptes paradoxus | reverse complement strand
GGAAAAAATTAGGATAACTAAATGAGAACCAAAATTTGTCCTTAATAGTTAGGCAGCAGCAAATTATTTCTGAAGGCTTCCAGAGGCCATGCAGTAATATTTAGTATAAATGGCCCACTGCAGTTGTTGAGTGTTTTGCAGGACCCGTCTACTTTTTTTCTTGAACGCAGTAGGGCTGTTGTGGATGATCCAGAACAGCAAAGCTGTAGTGAAGCAAAATTCCTCATTGATTTCAGCTGGAGTTTTGAGTTAAGGACTGCAAAACTGCCCACAACTCTGTCCCTCCTTAGAGCAGTGTATTTGCAGTGAATTAAGGCAAAACACAAAGCAGAATTTTATCCCTTGCTTTTTGTAGAAACCTGTTTTTACTTTATTCTAGAAGGTAGTTTCAACTGCAGGTGGTGTGACAACGAATTGGTATATCTAGGAAAAAAAATCAATCATGTTCACAGTGGTTATAAATGCCTCCCCTTTCTCCCCTTTATCTCGGGTATCCCAGCACTCTGTCTTTTCAACCTGACAATCTCCGTGCCACTTAGTTCCCTTGAGATTGCCAAGGCAGTGCAAGAACTAAGGAATGTGCATCTGTTTGGAGTGATATTTGCAGGGCTGCTGCCAAGGGAGCAGTGATATACAGCATGAAAAGAAATTTAGAGACCAGGAGATTAAAGATGGGAAGGCAAACAGGAGGAAGAAATAAGGTCTAAAGGAAAGAGATATGAAACTCAACCTTCCAGGGAGATTCCCGATTGGTAGGGGCAGAGGTGTGTTTCTGACACCATCCCCACCTCTGCCTCACCCAAGCTTTATTCTAATATTGGGCTGGAGACAGTCATTACCTGGGATTGCTACCAAACTCTGCAGCTCTTTCTTAAGGTTCATAATGTCTTTGCACAGCTGGATGTCATCCATCCTGCAGAAAGAGAAAAAGCATGGTCAGAGACATGGAAACTCCATCCTGTGTTGATGGGATTGGCTGATCTCACCCGAATATACAATCAGCTTGAGATGCAGAGGTTTAACCTTGGGATACTGATACTGTTCATTCACCATTTTTAACAGATAGCAAAAGGGATTTAATACTAAATGCCTGTTTAGCCTTTGATTACTTGTCTGACGGGGATCTAATTTGTGTGTAGGTCATATCTGTCACTGTAGATTATTTCAGATGCTTTTTGCTTTCTCGAATGTCACTCCATATTCTGGAACATATGTCTGTATATTTTTAATAGTCATGAAAAAGACAGGTGTGCTGTATTGCACATACTGTAGCAACAGTTTTCACCAGGGAAAAGAACAAGGGTGAGAACAACAGGGAGCCTGGGAAGGGGCAGCAGAAGCCAATATATTATCTGGCACAGCCAAAAGAAGGTACCTATCCTGAGAGCTGCTACACTGAATTATTCCTTTAGAAGCTAGCAAATGTCAGTGTTCACTTCCTGGCAAGTGTTTTATTTCAGTGTTTCAGGTGTATTGGCAGCCAAGGCTCAGGTGTTGGTTCTGAAGGCTGCATCAGGGGCTTCCATTTTGAAATCATGCCCTGAAGAATAAAAAAAAACCAGCCTGTGTGATTAATTGTACATTCATCAACTCAGATGCCATCAACCCTATCCTTTCCCACAGATCTCCAAGTCCTTGTTTCATAATCCTGTGCCTGAAGGGTGGATTGCCCACTGCCTAAGGACCTGAAGGCAGCTGAACTGCTATCAGAACATGAGTTGTCACAGTGGTATTTCATGAGACAAAACCTGAGAGATAAGAGTGTGTGTGTATGTGAGAACAAGTGCAGAAAAGATAACGCAGTCAAATTACCGAATTAAGTAAGGAGTGGAAAAAGTAGGTGTTTCTGGCACAAATAAGACTTTAATCACAACGCAAAAGCTTTTCTTCTCCTCCTTCCTCTGTGTGGAACACAGGTCTCTGTAGGGGGCTGTCCTTCAGCTGCTTTGCTCCTGTTATTAAAACATGTTGANCCTTCCAGGGAGATTCCCGATTGGTAGGGGCAGAGGTGTGTTTCTGACACCATCCCCACCTCTGCCTCACCCAAGCTTTATTCTAATATTGGGCTGGAGACAGTCATTACCTGGGATTGCTACCAAACTCTGCAGCTCTTTCTTAAGGTTCATAATGTCTTTGCACAGCTGGATGTCATCCATCCTGCAGAAAGAGAAAAAGCATGGTCAGAGACATGGAAACTCCATCCTGTGTTGATGGGATTGGCTGATCTCACCCGAATATACAATCAGCTTGAGATGCAGAGGTTTAACCTTGGGATACTGATACTGTTCATTCACCATTTTTAACAGATAGCAAAAGGTATTTAATACTAAATGCCTGTTTAGCCTTTGATTACTTGTCTGACGGGGATCTAATTTGTGTGTAGGTCATATCTGTCACTGTAGATTATTTCAGATGCTTTTTGCTTTCTCGAATGTCACTCCATATTCTGGAACATATGTCTGTATATTTTTAATAGTCATGAAAAAGACAGGTGTGCTGTATTGCACATACTGTAGCAACAGTTTTCACCAGGGAAAAGAACAAGGGTGAGAACAACAGGGAGCCTGGGAAGGGGCAGCAGAAGCCAATATATTATCTGGCACAGCCAAAAGAAGGTACCTATCCTGAGAGCTGCTACACTGAATTATTCCTTTAGAAGCTAGCAAATGTCAGTGTTCACTTCCTGGCAAGTGTTTTATTTCAGTGTTTCAGGTGTATTGGCAGCCAAGGCTCAGGTGTTGGTTCTGAAGGCTGCATCAGGGGCTTCCATTTTGAAATCATGCCCTGAAGAATAAAAAAAAACCAGCCTGTGTGATTAATTGTACATTCATCAACTCAGATGCCATCAACCCTATCCTTTCCCACAGATCTCCAAGTCCTTGTTTCATAATCCTGTGCCTGAAGGGTGGATTGCCCACTGCCTAAGGACCTGAAGGCAGCTGAACTGCTATCAGAACATGAGTTGTCACAGTGGTATTTCATGAGACAAAACCTGAGAGATAAGAGTGTGTGTGTATGTGAGAACAAGTGCCGAAAGGATAACGCAGTCAAATTACCGAATTAAGTAAGGAGTGGAAAAAGTAGGTGTTTCTGGCACAAATAAGACTTTAATCACAACGCAAAAGCTTTTCTTCTCCTCCTTCCTCTGTGTGGAACACAGGTCTCTGTAGGGGGCTGTCCTTCAGCTGCTTTGCTCCTGTTATTAAAACATGTTGATCCTTTTATTATTTGCTGCTTTGGTTAACTCCATCTTGCCTGTTCTACTACTTTCATTGTGCTATGACAGCTCTTCCTGCTACTTTTTGTCTTCTCCCCAAAATATGACAGCAAAATACCTCTGACAATTTTTACAGCTGACCTCTTTTCCTTGTTTAAGTGTCACTGTCACCTCCACTGGGGATTGGCTCTCCCACCATCCATCTGTCTTGTAAGACTTACTTTTATTGGGAAGATCAGCACGCTCTCCTCAGGGCTAGTCCATGGTTCACTGCCGTATGTGTTTAGGACACTTGGAGACAGACGTTTACACTGATGATTATTACTACTTGGGCTCCCCATATTATTCATGCTGATCACAAGCAAAGCCTGTTTTACTCTTGAGATCCATCATGCTAAATGGTAGTGAAATTACTTTTATCAATTAACAATCTTAAATGCTATCCCCTCAGGAGAATCAATATTCAAAATGTGCTGGGATGTGAGCAAACCTCACAGCTCCTTATCCATTCAACGTTCATCTGGTTTGGGTGTCATATTAATGTAATGAGTGTTAATATATTTGAGGAAAATGACCATGGTTAACAAACACAACAATTTCTTGGTGAGAATGTTCAATATTGAACTGCTGTATTCAAGTGATATCTAGGGGACAGATCCTCAACCAGTGAAGAGTACACTGAGTTTCTACAAAAGAGATCTCCATGACATACAGAGAGAGGATTTTCTTTTTCCTCTGTCAAGTAGATTGGGCTCCATTCTAGGAAGCTCTGAAAGATACCAATTAAAATACTTCACTGTATTACTTTGGCTCCCTGCCCTCCTCAAGGAACTCCCAAAAGCTAATGGCACTGCTCTTCTCTCAGGATTTTCAGGAATTTAAAATATCATTGGCATTATGTTCCAAGTGAGCAAGATCATCAACGTTCAATAGTCCCTACAGCCCTTATGCTCAATTTGAGGCAAAGGTACTGGCCTTATATTGCAACTGCACTTGCAATTCCTCCCACGATTTTGGCTCTTTTTTAATCTGACTGCAGAGCATATAGCTAGCACTTGCCCTATGTACGCTTAGCATCTCTTTTTCCTGAGACCTAAACTTTGTTTCTGCCTTGTAACTCACAGGATAGAAGTAAATATGTGGCCAAGCACTTAAGGGCTGTAACAGCTCTGTCACGATCTGAATTCCAAAAGTCATGAGCCAGATGACCTCTCTGAAGTCCCAGCTCTGTAGGCTAGTGCGCTTTGATGTTGGACAAAAACTAAACCCACCATCTGTACCAATCCCCTTAAGCACAGGGAACATCTTTTCTCCCATCTGTGTGAAACAGCCTTTGTGTTTCATCCACTCCATGGTGCTGATTAAGGAAAAAATAAAAATATTTAAATCTTTTTAAGATTAAGTTAAATGATTGAAGGAGGGCTATGGGACATATTTATAAAAATCATGTGAAGGCTTCATCTGTCTGACTTAATGAAAGCAGGAGGTATAGTTGCTTGTAACTATAAAGCACATCACACAGCTGCTAGCAAATAATATGGAATGTAGGGCTACAAATGCTGTCATGGGTAAGAGTCACCTTGTTGCCCTCAAAGCAAAGGGAAGAGGAGGAACTCCTGGGAAAGAAAGCCCTTGGAAGGCCACACAATCTGTACTGATACTATGAACCTTCCTCTCTTTTCCCCGCTATGCTGTGGTTCTTAGATACGAGCAGTTAAAGCAAGCCCAGGAGAAGTTAATGCTGCTGCTTACAAAAGAAAATAATTTAAAACAAAATTCCTACTGGATTTCTCTTTTGAAAGCTGGATAGTCAGCAGGGTTTGACTGAGAGCATATCTGTATTGCCATCAGATCCCTTTAAGAAATAAAAAGCGCTGCTGGGAATCTTAAACAGAGCAGGAATCTGAAGTGTAGAGAAAACAAAACTCCTTTGGGTCCTCTAACCTTCTACAGAGAAGCTGGAGAAACACTGAACCTAATTCTGCAGCACTTTCTCTCCTATGTTATAAGTCAAATCTATCAGAGTGCAAGATGGGCAAGAGGAGAAGTTACACAGACTACTGTCCACCTTCAGAGCACTGTTAAACTCCCTGTGCACCTTGCGCTTTATTCGAAGGAGAGCAGCACACTCAGGTTGTTGGTCTGTAATGGCTTTTCCCCTATAGATTCAGCATGGTATAGGGTACTGAAATGACACCCTCCAAGGCCATTTAAGTTATCTACAAAGCTGCTCAAGACACTTGTATAAAAATTACAGTATACAAACAACCTTTGCTGAACCCTCTGTTCTCTGGGATAGATAGTACATGCTTTCCAGTCCCTGTGAAATAGTTTTTTATGTTGTAGAAAAAACATCAGTAAAGCAAACAGCAGTTACATTATGTCAGTTTTTCCTCCAGAGCTGAGCTTTAAATGTCTGCCCAGCAACCTTAAACACATGAGTTATGAGTATGATAAAATATTTCTCTTATTAGGAGCCTACCTCCATTCCTGGAGTAATTGCAATAGCATTGAACTAGGGATGAATTCTCAGTGTGCTTTCATGTATTCCTGACACACAGTCTGAAATTCTGCTTTTCTGTTTCTTGATGGCTTATTGCAAGAAACCCTCTGTATGCTTGGAGATACCACATAAGCATGTCTTACTCTTTTCTGTCTTAGCATTTCAATCTATACCATCAAAACCTAAAAGCAGACTCTCTGCAAAAAAAAAAAAAAAAGCTCATAATGAAAAAAATGGAATAAGCAAAAGATTTTCTAAACATGTCGCAAAATGACAGGAAAATAAGCGGGTCGGAAGACTGCAGTAATCTGGTGCAGTGACTCAGCCCCAATATGTGTTTCTGTGGTCCAGTTACCAGGAGAAGAATGCTCTGAGCACTGTCATTCCCATAAGATCCACAAGTGAGGTGGCAGCATGAGTCACCTCTGCCGTGCACCATCTGGACTGAGGGGGAGCAGGGCAAGGAAACAGAGAGGAGACCTCCCATTCAGCTGTGCCCTGGCAGGTCTCGGAGGCTATGGAAGATAATAGCAGGCAGGACTTAAGAAAGAAACATTCTGTACTGGACACAGATGAAGTGTTTTGTTTCAACAGAAATTATTCCATAACACCTGAATTTTTCTGTCTTCTTTTCAGCTGAGGAAGAAAACCAAATTCCCCAATGTAAGACCTAGGTATCAGCTAGAGCCATGGATGAAAAAAAGCAAAGATAGTAAAAGGCAGTAGGAAAATCACCAAACACTCACCTTAATGGTCAGACAAAGAGAAAGAGACGGCCAACAAGTTTGTTGAATGCTTAAAATTGATAGTAAGAACTATTAGTAACAGCTGCATAAGCATCAAATATCTTTTTCATTGATTTCAGGATGAGCAGAGCAGTTCAGGGTGTCTAGAGAGCTGCTGCCTTTGCTGAATGACTTTCAAAGCTAGAAATAGATCTGTGTTCCCTCTTGCATGTCTGTAAGAGGAGGTCTGAGATTATTTTGTTTTCTGTTATTAAAGTGCTTGAAGGTTAAAAAAATGAATGTAGAGTGGTTTTGTTGGTTTCCTTCCCTCCCTTCCAAGAGGGTTTGCAGGCACTTAAGGTTATTTTTAGTTCTGTTTTAATATATTCCTGTCCCAGAAGTAAAATGCTCATAATTGTTAGAGTTTCTGAAGACTTTGATAGTGCCAGTCTAGGAGATGGCCTAAGAATCAGATGTCATGCTAAGTCAGAAGCTGACTGAGCACCAGCCAACAGCAGCCAGTAGTGATAGAGAAATTTGGGTGACTGAAGTAAAGAGCTGTGTAGAAATAAGAGAGTTGCTAAACAGAGATGGTAATGTGTTGTCAAGCTGCAGATTCACTAAAATAAGGACTGAGGTGGGGAGGAGGGATATCAGTGGAGGCTGCCTTTGGGGACTGCAGGTGTTCAAGGCCTTGCCAAAGCTGTGGGGAATCTGGAATGGTGAAAGTATTCTGGGAATAGAGGAAAACAAGAAGTTTATGCATGTCTCTCTTCTACATTTGACTCTATTTTGTCCCTGTCAACTCATCTTAGTTTCTTAAAGCTTCTAATTATAAATCTGTGAAATCACAGGCAACATTTAATGAATATAGCACACGTTGTCTGAGTCATTATGGTCTGTGTTTATCACCTTGTTATTTAGCTCAGCACCTGGTGCTGCTCAGGCTGGAAGACACAGAGCTGGCAATTAGGGTAACAGATTGCTGACCAGCCTGCTTGGCAGGTCAGGTTACAAATCAAAAGTCCTATGATTAACTATCAAAATAAGCGTGCCTATTTTTTCTTGTTAAAAGTGCTCTCTGATGGAGGAATGGGATAGAAGCACTGGACCGCAATTTACAAAGTACTGTTGTAATTCAGCTGTTGTTTCAGGCATAATATGGCAGGACTTGAAAATCTCAGTCCCTGGAGGTCATATTTAAGGCATATTTCACAGAAATTCAGAACAGTGCCTAAAGAAGCTGTCTGTATTTCATTCTCACTGACATCATTAAATTCTCCTGAGCTTGCCCATCTCCTCTGCCAGTTATGAAGATTTACTGTCAACTTCAATAGTAACAAGAGGAGCTTTCATGGAAATGCCCCGCTGTGGAGGGGAATATTTCTCTACATGACTAAGTTAATTTGTCTAAAAGCATACAATAGAGAAGTTAGATTTAAATTCAGAAGTATCTAACCCCATTATAGTAGCATACATAACACTGCATGTAAAAGCATAGGACCAACTTATGTGCACGGTTCATTTAAACTGGTCTGGTAGTTTTATTTTTTGTTATTAGGCAGCAGAAGTAGGAAACTCTAAGTTTAGCTATGTATTGTTGCTAGGAAAGTAAATGATAAATTTCCTCCTTAATTTGCTCCTGTGTTTGACCTTTTCTTATTTTTAAAACCAGAAGAGAAACTATTTGGTATCAAAGCTGAAAAGAATATAAAGGCATGGTATAAAAATTAGACATTGTCACTCAGTCCATTTCAGGACTTTTCAATTCAGTGTTGAATCATAACTGATCTATACCCTCCTATTTATAACAGAAGACAAGTGAAAGAGACCACCGAAATACTACAGGTCAGGAGTTACATTATTACAGAGCATCCTTGCCTATAGGAAGATCAACTATGCAAAGGGTGGGCCACAGTAACTGGGAGTACTACATATACATGACGTATTATTAATATATTCTCTTGGAAACATGGTCTCATGGAAGACAATTCGTTCCACCATCCACTCATGCAAACCATAGAACCATAGAATCATTAAGGTTGGAAAAGATCTCAAGGATCATCAAGTCCAACCGACGACAAACCAGACCACAGGTAGCTAAGAAGTGGGAAATCAAAACCAGTTTGGGACCAAAGGTTACATTTGGAAATACACTGCAAAATTACTGACCTAAAAATTACTAAGTCAAAAGCTTCAAGATACTTAGAGCTGCTCCCTTGTCTAATAACAGTCATTTGTGAGAACCACAACATATATTAAATGTAGAAAATGCTATTTAAAGAAAATTTGCTATTAAAAAATTATTTTCCTATCTGTCCAACAGAGATAATAAGGAAAATTCCTCTTTTTACATTTTTTTCTTTTTAAGACACAAACATCTTTACTAACACGTACTAAGTCTACAATTCATTAAATGCTTTGCTAATTATATGTTTATTGTTACACACCACTAAAAAATGCTTTTCCTTTCTGAGCATTTTAATGTGGCATTTTTACTGCCACACAGCTGAAAGTGTAACGTCATATTTTCCTCTGGGGTTGATTGATGTCAAACAGGGCAAAGGAGATGGCTTTGCAGAGAGATCAAACTGAACAAAGGCATTTTTCTTTCCTCTTTTGAGAGCTGATTTGTATTTATACTTGCAGCTTGAAGTTCACAGTCCAGAACTTTGCAATTCAGTCTTGAACTCATGTTCCTGAGGCTTCCAGTCTCCCATCCTAAGAGCCGAGAGACCCTCACCAGAGCTGGACCTTCCAGGAGTTCCCAGTTCTACAACTGGCATGCTGATATCCTTGAGGCTCCCACATCCACAGCAGTCCCCTAGAAATGCTGTCTCTAATCTCAGAAGCCTCAAGCTTTGAGTATCTGACAGCCTTTGAGTATCTGACAGCCTTTGTTACAGAAACCAGGTTGCACTATTTCCCAACTTACAGTTTCCTGGCGGGCTCTGGGTATTTGCAGGTGAGACACCACTGCAGTGTGCTTGGGATGGGAACGGTGAATGGGACATACAGTTACTACCACAAATTAATCCTATCTTGTAGAAGAGTGTGTGCCACACCAGGCTATATCAATGAGACAGCCATGGTATCTCTCATACAGCTGGTCTTGGCATTTTTCATAATGGTACCTTATCTTATGAAGCTGACAACCTGATATGTATATTTATTGAAAAATATATATCATCACACAGCTGCCTCCTTCTTTACAGCATCCCAAAGTGCATCCTATGTTCCTAGAGCAAGATATAATCAGGGAAAAAAAAAGGAAGGTATTCACAGTAAGTTATATTGTATTGTTAAAATTATAGAACTGTGAAGGAGAAAAGATTTATTACTCCTTTCAATGAAAAGACAGATCTTATCAAAAAACACTGACAACAACAACAACAGCTCTATTCATGAAAAAAAATCTGGTTTTGTTGGTGTTATTTCTTTGCACTACAGTAACAGCTATGTGCCAAACTCAGAGAAAAGTACGAGAATCAAAACTAGCCAAGAAAGCCAAAGTCAGAACACTTGCTTAGCAATATATAACCACAGTGAGTTACCACTGCTATTCACAGCTTTGTCAGCCTGGTTATCTCTTTACACTCTTCCTCCCCCTTGCCCAGGGTGATGCTCAGTGTGTGTCACTGTTGCAACCAGTGCCATTAAGCCACTGAGAAATCACAGCTGATGCTGCATTAGTGAGTCACTAGAAACAGAGATAAAGTATTGGTTGAAAAAGTAATTAAAATTTGAAATAAACTTCATTCCTACAAAGACAGCAATCACTGCTGCCTTTTCTTACTTCAGAATGGAAACACTCCATGTAAGCAGGCTTTGTAGTCCAGCATTACCTACTGAGTTTAGCCAGTAATGAGAGATTGTTTCATGTTCCCGCTTTGTGTGAATCTAGTAGATTTACTGCATTAATTCTAAATTAAAACATAGGATTTCTAAGTTGGTTTATTGAAGGTTATCATCACCAAAGGAATTCACTCCTGCAGTTCTTGTGTAGCTTGGTAGTGCTCCACTTTGCAGTGATTGCTCAAAGCCAGGCAATCAGCAGACACACTTTTTTTGTACTTTGTGCATACTGCAAAAGACGTAAAGGTGAGAATCCTATGTGACCTCTGTTGATGTGTTATTGTCCTCAGAAGGAATATGGACTATACATTTTTTTTCTCTGTGATTAATTTGTCCTAAATTTGAGATTCTACCATTATGTTCAATACTGTATAGAATGACCATTACTGACCATCCCACCTCTACTCCTACTAGCAATGTCACAGCAGCAAAAGAGAGATTTGTAGGTTTTTTTGCAATGTGGGAAAATGATAAAGGTTAAAAAGGCAAGTAAAGAAAACATAAGCCTGATTGGAAGCAAGAAAAAAACCCTAAAACAGGGATTAATTATGTACTATGGACTGCTAATGAAGCTGTGGGACTGCTAGTATGAGTTTAGCACCAGGGCAAAGTCAAGTTGCAGCAAACTTATCTAGATAAAAGGTAATTGTTCCTGGGATAACAAGTAAACAAATATAATAATGTAAAATGGTCTAAAACCCTGAATGGATCTANGGCTATATCAATGAGACAGCCATGGTATCTCTCATACAGCTGGTCTTGGCATTTTTCATAATGGTACCTTATCTTATGAAGCTGACAACCTGATATGTATATTTATTGAAAAATATATATCATCACACAGCTGCCTCCTTCTTTACAGCATCCCAAAGTGCATCCTATGTTCCTAGAGCAAGATATAATCAGGGAAAAAAAAGGAAGGTATTCACAGTAAGTTATATTGTATTGTTAAAATTATAGAACTGTGAAGGAGAAAAGATTTATTACTCCTTTCAGTGAAAAGACAGATCTTATCAAAAAACACTGACAACAACAACAACAGCTCTATTCATGAAAAAAAATCTGGTTTTGTTGGTGTTATTTCTTTGCACTACAGTAACAGCTATGTGCCAAACTCAGAGAAAAGTACGAGAATCAAAACTAGCCAAGAAAGCCAAAGTCAGAACACTTGCTTAGCAATATATAACCACAGTGAGTTACCACTGCTATTCACAGCTTTGTCAGCCTGGTTATCTCTTTACACTCTTCCTCCCCCTTGCCCAGGGTGATGCTCAGTGTGTGTCACTGTTGCAACCCGTGCCATTAAGCCACTGAGAAATCACAGCTGATGCTGCATTAGTGAGTCACTAGAAACAGAGATGAAGTATTGGTTGAAAAAGTAATTAAAATTTGAAATAAACTTAATTCCTACAAAGACAGCAATCACTGCTGCCTTTTCTCACTTCAGAATGGAAACACTCCATGTAAGCAGGCTTTGTAGTCCAGCATTACCTACTGAGTTTAGCCAGTAATGAGAGATTGTTTCATGTTCCCGCTTTGTGTGAATCTAGTAGATTTACTGCATTAATTCTAAATTAAAACATAGGATTTCTAAGTTGGTTTATTGAAGGTTATCATCACCAAAGGAATTCACTCCTGCAGTTCTTGTGTAGCTTGGTAGTGCTCCACTTTGCAGTGATTGCTCAAAGCCAGGCAATCAGCAGACACACTTTTTTTGTACTTTGTGCATACTGCAAAAGACGTAAAGGTGAGAATCCTATGTGACCTCTGTTGATGTGTTATTGTCCTCAGAAGGAATATGGACTATACATTTTTTTTCTCTGTGATTAATTTGTCCTAAATTTGAGATTCTACCATTATGTTCAATACTGTATAGAATGACCATTACTGACCATCCCACCTCTACTCCTACTAGCAATGTCACAGCAGCAAAAGAGAGATTTGTAGGTTTTTTTGCAATGTGGGAAAATGATAAAGGTTAAAAAGGCAAGTAAAGAAAACATAAGCCTGATTGGAAGCAAGAAAAAAACCCTAAAACAGGGATTAATTATGTACTATGGACTGCTAATGAAGCTGTGGGACTGCTAGTATGAGTTTAGCACCAGGGCAAAGTCAAGTTGCAGCAAACTTATCTAGATAAAAGGTAATTGTTCCTGGGATAACAAGTAAACAAATATAATAATGTAAAATGGTCTAAAACCCTGAATGGATCTATGGAGAATTTGGATGATGTAGATTATGAGCACTCTGGAGAAGAGGGAGTCATCTAATAGTGTGCAGTGAAAGTGTACAACAATGACCAATTTTAATTCTGTTCAGTCAATGTGGAGGTGAATTTGGCTTTTTCACAGTATTAGTTTAGCAATGTAATAACCATGCAGACATTAAGCGAAGACTCTGTGTTATAATATTTCTACAAATAAAACAATTTTAAGGAGGTAAGTAAAACTGTTTTCAATAATTGCCTAAAGCAACCTAATAGGATTTACTATTTAATATCTTATATTCCCTATATATTAAAAAATTGCCATTTGTTATTACCTACATAGCAGAAATAACCACTACCAAGATGGCTATCACAGGTGGAAGCAACTTACACGGTTTTAGTTCAAGGTCATCCAATATAGCTGGCTTCAAGTTTTCCTTTCCATCTGGAAAGCCAGCAGTATCAGGCGCTGGCAGATTTCCCAAGGAGCATGCTTCACGAAGACAGTAAATGGTATTTTGTAAGAACTCCATGCCTTCTCTATTCACAGGCATAGGCAGTAACTGTGGGTGATAAGATCTCACCTATACTATTAATATTTACTGGGTCGAGAATATGCTAATACATTTTAAAATGCATGAATTTTGCACTGCAGATGATTTTGAGGTTCAGTTTTGATCTGTTCCTATATCATACAGAGGTCTGAGGTTTTGCTGCCTGTCAGCTAAACTGAGCTAACATGTGCATTATCCGTTTTTACAATCGTGTCTTTCAGTACAGTAGATTTCCATGCCACCCAGTGATATGAATCCTAAACTGCTTCTGAAGCCACACACATGTATTCATAGCAGTAACACATTACATGTGCAACCAAGAGGACGCTGCCTGAACAGCTCCTTCAGCTTTTGGGTCTGGTATCTCACCAGGAAAGAAAAAAAGCAAGTGGGACAGGAGAATAAGAAAGGGAGAGAGAGTGTGCATGTTCTGAAGTGGTATGTTTGCTCTCCTTAACAGCAAAGACAGATTGAAAATTTGCAGTTTGACCCAAAACTCTTTTTATAGAGAGCATTTTAAGAAATGAGATGAGAGAAGCGAGAAGCAAATGAGGGGGAATGCTGGCTAGCTACAAACTGGTGCTTTTCCGTACATATTGTTTCCTTCGTATCAATACATGCTGAGTCCTCAGCTTTTCTGAAAATAGACCCAGAAAAGCTAGAGATAGCATATGATGGCTTTAAGCTATATTTTCATTTCCTAGGCTGGCTGGAGACGGTCACAACAGTTCCTGGCATAATTTTATGAAATTTCACAATATCAGTAGCATAGAAAGAGGGATGCTACCAACAGGCACAATTACTACATAACCTTGACATATCCTGAGGAGGTCCATCCTGGGTACTAAGTGAGGCAGGGTCTTGAGGCAAAAATAGGATTCAATAATGTAATTACAGAGCAAATCACCGTGAATCTGCTCTGCTGTGACTATGGTTGCCTGAGCTAAAATGTGATTTCACAATGTAAATTGTGTCATTACGTAATTGAGGAAGGGTTGATTTTATAATCTGAAAATTGGTTCCATGTAAACTTTAGGCAATTTTTCATAGCAAGCAGGTATTCAGCTGGAAATAGCACGGACTTCCTGGATATGAAGAGTACAGCTGTCTTCAGCTGATCTCCTTTTCTTTTTAAACAAGGAAGTAACAGCATGGAGCAAAGCAAAGAACAGGCTTCTAAAGGCTAATATCTGACTTGCAATTTGCAACAAGGTTTGAGAAACATCATGACCTGTTAATCAATTGCTTCAGCTAATTCTGCTTGCTTTATTTCTTTGTATTGTTAAAAAGAAAAACAAGAATTATCAGAAAGCTGGCCTCTTAAAGTATACATTACCAGATGAACTATTTCACTGTGGTACATAGCATGTAACCTGTTAAATAAATAAGAGTTCAGCTGCTTCCCTTGCTTTTCAAATCAAAAAATTTCAGGGGACAGGCTAAGAACATGCTGTCACACATCTAATTTTATTGAGCTTCACTCAGCAAAATTAAAAAGCTGTGTTGTGCAATAAAGAAGCCTAACAAATCTGAAAATCGGAGATGTCAATTGGAGTTTCCTGTACTGTATGTTTTTGCTTCACTTCAGAGTTCCACAAAGTTACACTGTGTAAATGTATCTTTGTCTTTAAGTGCTTTAGTTTTTAATTACTGAAATGAGGTCTCACGTTATGCTTAGTACACCAGTAAGGAATCTCAACTTTCATGTGCAACGCAGAGACAAAAAGCATACAAAAGACCATAAAGCAGTACAAAAGAGAGAAAACTCACAAGTATTGTAGCTGTACAGATATTTGTGGTCTTCACTTTAAAATTCTTGGTGTTTCATTTTTAAACAGGGTAAATCCTGTTTACTGTTCTCACTGAATAGTCACTTTTTCTGTATTTTGAGGAAGTTTTTCTTTAACACAGACTACAGAAATATCTGTATTTGTCTAAGAGCAAACACAGGTATTCGCCTTCAGCAGTAAGTTACTGGCCTGTCACTAAAACCAGTTACGTATTGCTGTGCGGGCCTGTGGACACTACCTGATTCGTGGGCCTGGTACGGAGACCCAGACAAACTGCAACACCTTCTTAAAGATATCTTCAAAATTTTATAATAATTTTGATGGATATTAGTACATACCTGACTTGTCCACCAGTCAGGAATGATGCAATGTCTGGAAGCCATCAGTAGATGTCTGACAGACGGTTTAATTTCCAGAGCTGTGTCCTATGAACTGCACTGAGGGGGGGTTTGGAGCGGAGCACATGGCCTTCTGGGGCACTGCACCGGAGCTCACCTCAGAAGGGAGTGCTTATCGAAGGACAGGGGAAGGACACATGCATTTAACTGCGCTACATCCAAATATCCCCCAGTTTTCACAAAGGCCTTCTGGCACGGACTCACCAGTGCTCCGTTGCCCCCCACCAGAGCCAGGGCTGTTGGAGACAGTCGCAAGAAAAACAATTTTCTGAGGGACTCAGACGGCAGCTCATGGCCCTCTGTGCTATGCAGCCCAGCAGACAGTAAGGGGAGCACACACAGTTTGCGATGAAGGAAAAAAATTCCTCAAAGCTGTTGCAAGAGGTAGGTGGATGTCAGGAGAAGGGTCACTGCAAAGGTCCCACAGCCAGGGCAGCCATTTTGTATTGTGTAGTTGAGCTGCTACAGAATGGCGGCCATTTTGTCTCATGCCACAGAGCTCATTTCACCTGTGAGGGCAAGCAGTTAGCACTGGCTTGCGTGGCTCTGCAGTGGAAAAGCCCCTGTGAAGCAGTTCCTCTAAACTTTAAAAATAAAGTGTACCCCTTATTAAAGGATTTCTACTGCTGTTTCCCTTCTTTAACCAGAATCATACGCCATCAGGCAGGTGAGGTCTCTTATGTGGTGACTGACTTCAGTATCACATGAGTTGCTGTTGCTGACTGGGTGTCCAAATCTCTTTCTAAAGGTGGAAAATTTCTTCCTGAGGAGGCTAACCTTTCTGTCGATGGCCCAGAGTGAAAATGGTGAGTAATATTAATATTTGTATAGTACAAAGCCACTTGCTTTTTCACAGTGTGGCTGTTGTAGAGCTGGGAGAAACAACTAATAAACTAAAAAAAAAAAAGCTTTAATGTTTTAACTCAATTACAGAAATGTATGTGAAATTTGTTGAAATATAACTGAAATTTTCCTCACTTTAATTTTGAAAACTGAAAATCTGGGTCCACCAGCAACAGGCCTAGCTTGCAATGTTTTGTCTTCCTGTCCCTGAGTGTGAATGTTGTTGAGATACAGTGTCTGTGCTGTGAAGAGTTGTGGTAGTTGCTGGTGTGTGTAAGTAAAGCTGACAGGCTGTATGCCTCTAACAGCAGGTAGCCAGGGCCACCACTAGGGCTGGTGATATGATCAGAGCACAAGCCCTCTAACTTATTTCCTTTTTTTTTCTTTAAAGCATAGCTACAGTGTACTTTGTTCTAGCTTTAGAATCCAGCTACATGTGAATAAAATATCAGTCATACAGAGAGACAGTGAGAAGAATGAGCTGTTACTTTTAAAAACATAGCTAGAGGTGTAAGCTGTGGCTGGATTGTAAGTGCTATGGAATTATTTCATTATGTTCATGCTTTTATAAGAACTAAAAAAAGCCAAATTTAACTCAAGATAGTTTCTACTCTGTTGCTAACCGCATGAGAGGAAAAAAAGAGAACACAAATATACCACACATTTTCTCCATTACTATATGTGTCTTATCCTTTTGTTATAATTGAATGAAAAGCTAAAGCAGGTACAAGAGCTAAAGAGATCTGGTTCTCATTAAAGCTGGTCTTGAACTCAGAGGTCTAAGCATAGGTGTAGTACTGCTAGTTAGCAGCCACATGTTCAAAATCAAGTCTGTCTCAAACCTGTCTGAGGCAGCTCAGTTTCATGCAGTTGGTTGTACAGGTCATTCATAGGGGAATCTACTTCTGCCAGAAGAAAAAAATTATTACAATTCATGACCTACATATAGACTTCGGGTCTTGGGACACTAGCAATGCATTACTTCAGGAAGCACCTAAAAAAAAATTAAATATGGCTACATATAAAGTGTTCCACAATATGTCTGTAAATTAGAATTATGTATGTCGTTTGCTTAGTTAAACAGATATAAAACTTGGACCATTGAGGTGGCCATGACTTGTTTTGTTACTCTCAGCAAGAGGTCATTAAAAGACATTTGTCATTGAAGGCAAAGGCAACCAAGCCCCTCTGTCAGTGTAAACTACCCAGAATGAAAGGCAGTAAAGAAGAGGTGCTGCTAATATTACTTGGGCATCACTAGCAACATGCTTCTCACTTGTCAGGAATGTAAACATGTAAAAACATTTTTTTAAAATGAGATAAAGTCAAATAGACAATTTTTTGGACTTCTAAAAGCTACTAAGGGAAGCATGTTCTAATTCTGTAGGCCTTTGGGAGTGAGAGAGTCTGCTTTTTCTTTCATCCTTCATGAGCCAGTATGAAGAACTTGCCTGTTGTAAATGGGCTTAGAAAGATGGGAAGCATCCATAGGCCTTGAAAAATCATAATCAGTGCAGTCTTGGTTTGCAAGCAGAATCCCTGTGCAGAGACAGACGCTATCTCACCATTTCATTCAGTAGCATTAACAAACTGAATTTACCTGCCTCAAGGATTAATGAGCTGTGTCAGGATATTCTGCCACAGAGAAGGGAGCAGCTGGGCTAGAAAGCTGTGTGAATGTCCCTGGAAAAGCGGTCATCTTGGCCCACTGCTGCTGAAGGAATGAGATGGTCTGTGTTAGTGGCACAGACCTCAGTCCCTCTTGCTGAAGACAGTGGCAGCAGCAACAAGCTTGGCTTTCCATGACTTAGAAAAATCAAAAAAGTGGGGCCATCTCTGGCAGTTGCTGCCTCTGTCACCTGCCTGCTTTGCTAATACCTAGGGCCAAAACTAGTGGAGACTTTGCTGCTCAGAAGAGCTTTCCTCACTCAGCCAGTGAACAGCTGGGGAGTGCTCTTGGGTAGCTGTAGGCAGAGTGTGTTTGGATGATATCTAATTCACAAAGAGTACTGTTGCACAGTGTGAATGTCAGTTATATTCCCTTTTCAATAAGCAAGTTCCTCTGTGTTAAATTCCTTACTCAAACACCTGCTAGGCAATAATACAGAGTAAAGAGTGTGATGAGTGTGAGCATGGGGGAAATTAAAAGAACAGACTGGATACGAGAACAAACAGAACAAGTGATGGACATGCAAAACACTGACAAGCAGATGTCCACCATGGCTCTCATTCACCGGGACAGTTTGTTTCAGTGCTTTGCTTGATACAGAAAAGGTCAAGAGAAGTGCAGGGTTCAGTGATGAAGCTTCTTCCGGATTAAATTTATGTACAAGCCAATAAACAAGAAGTTATTTGACTACTAGCAGCAGGTGTGACCTCTACAGCGTTATTAAAGGTCAGTGTTACCATTACCAGTCCTTATTTCCAAAGGTGTCTAAGCACTGATTTTGGGCTGAAGTCTTCTGGGATAATACTCAAAGACAGATTTCTGTGCTGTTCGAGGGTGAGGCTTTCAACTTCTGTCAATGCAAGTCAGGGCACTGAAATTAACCTCCAAGTGTAAGGGTTAGAGTACCTGTCCTATCTTTGTACTTCAAAGGGAGAAGAGTGCAAGTGAGTTTTTTTCAGGTTACTGTAGCTTCATTAAATCCAAGTGTCTAAGTTCAGCAGGTTTTAGACCTAGTGAGGTTCTTGGCCTGTCAGCAAAGGCATTAGTTTCTGACCTCAGGTATTCACAGACAGATGGGACTTCAGAATAATATACTCCTTATTAATAAGTCCTGGTCTTCTAAATTCGGTGATTTAGGAATAAACCCTATTGACTTCACCATCAGAACTGGATTAATGTTAATTAACCTTCAGTGAGGCTCCTATGCCTGACCCTTTTGTCAGTTTTGAAAACCTCTTGGAGTATTGCTATTTAATTTGATACATCTAAATGTGTTTTGTGTTCATAACTTAATGGCTTCCATTTAACAAATGTCAAATCTTGGCTGCTATTAGTCCAGATCACAGCGTGTTCTCTTGTGACATGAACTAAGACCACTAATGAAGTGAGGAATAAAGCCTGAATTAGGTTAGAATGTGGAAGCTCCAAATCCCCTACCTGTTGATATTTTTGTCAGACAAATATCCTTCCCACAAAGGATTAAAGTCAGGTATAAAAATACTCTCTGTAGACACGTACTTTGCTAAAGTTTCCTTTTGTAAGTAATAGATCCCTTTTATGTCTTCTGCAAATCATACTGAATAAAAAAGGTGCTGAATAAAAAAGGTAATTTCCTTTGCAACTACAGAAATAATTTCCCAATGGCATTTTGCAAGCATTCACCTAACTGGGATGCTCTTTATCTTTCTTCCTTTTAAAATGTCAAGCAGATAAAAGTCTTCTAAATAGCACTCTTTCCTATTTTGATTAATTTTGCATAGTGTTTCCCCGAAGTATTGATACTTACATAAACCTGAGTTCTGATTCTCTTCTGACTAAGACTTCCCGAAGTCTCTGGATCTTTGCCATCTCGAGCTCAATTTCCTCAGGCATCATTGTTGTTTCAGCCATTGAAATGATGTCAAGTTGATCTGTGTGTGAAAGCAGAAAAAAATGAATTAAGCTAGTCAAACTGTCTTAATGGGTTTTTTTAGGAATGGAAATTTAATCACAGAGCTATCTGACTATGGGGTAATTAATGCAAGTAGTAAAGAATATTCTAGCTGAATGCTACATTGACTGGTTTCTCTCTTGTTTTGCTTATTACTTTCAATGTAACCATTTTGACATGAAAGAATCCCTAAGCCAAAGTGACATTATTTTGTTAGTCAGAATCTATCATACCTCTAAGGAATCCCAACCCAGTACATCGCTATAGCTACTGTTCCTCAACCAATATCACTACAGGCTTTGAAAGAACCAGCACAGACTGCTACAAAACTCACTCAAAGCAATTACTTGCAACTCCGAATAGTCCTATCTCGGCGCAAGTGCAGGCAATGTAAACCAATGAAGGTTTCCCCTCTTTAATTCTTATAGCTCTTCATGCCATTCCACCATCTCAGCTTGACTAACAGCTAAAGCCCAGATGCACTAGAGAGGACCCGAGGATGTGATTACAAATTACATAGGGCCCAATCCTTCGAGAGGCTGAGTGTTCTCACTAGGGCATTGAAATCATTTGAAGAGACAAACAGCACTTTGTAGTAATTACCTGGCAACTGGTAAAGGCCAGAGTCCTTCTAAGATTATTTCTCTACAATTGATGGGCTATGAACTGTGTTCATGGAAGGTGGAAGGAATCAATTCATAGAAGGTAGATTTTGAAGGTAAGGATATAAGAGAACTGTGTATGGAGACACTGTGGTCCTGGAAGAAATGGAGAGCCAATTCTAGAGGGGTAGGCATGGTCTTCCAAGGAAAAGGAACTGAAGTAAATCCATACTTTATGCATGTTCACTTCTGCACTATTAAGGAACAATATAATTTTTGCATTGAATCTCCATCTTTTCTAAACCTCAATTCCTAACAGGTAAAGACTAAGGGAACTCCTTTGACAGCGGCCAGTTCCCTTTATATAGGTGAGTCCACAGGTCTCAAAAACCCAACACAGCTGCAGTATACCACCCACTCGGCCCCCTCTGAAAAGTATGCATTTTTAAGGCAGGCTTCAAGGGAAAAGGCACAATTATAACACCATACTTCCTAGAAATCCTGAAATAGTGGAGCATGGGTGTGAGGACATTCTGGAAATACAAGCTTCTGAGGAGGCCACAGGGCAGGATTCTCACCTCACACCTTCAACATTGTGATCCTTACAAATCACCAACCTGTTAGTGTCTGAATTTCTCTTCTAAAACTGTGGATAACTGTTCGGCCTACCTGGCAGCAGCTATGGTGGAGGATAATTAATTATTTTTCATAAAATGGTTTGAGCTCCTGGGATATAAACCCCTTGGGACAGAATATGGTAACATTATTTGAGTGAAGCTCTAGCTGTGTCCCAGTGATGAACGACACCTTTAGTGCTCTGAGACATGATTCTGAACAGCTTCACACAGAAGTCTCTTACCTTTTAATAAAAAAAAAGAAGAAACGTTTAATTTTATTTAAAGCAGGCAAGCATTAGTCAACTATTATTTAGCATATTTTGTTATTAAGCTTTCTTTCTGGTAATGCGCCAAAATTCAGAAAGCAAAAGTGGAGACAACACTGTGAGATTAGTCACAGTCAGTGACAGGATGAAACTATTTTGTCTGCTCTGCAATCTCCAGGATAATTTTCAGTGACAAAGAAACAAGTAAAATATTATTACTGTATGTACAAAAAGATATTACCATGAAAATAATTACTATATAGAAATAAAATTATCAAGCTATTACATATAATGAGAGGGACTGAAGAGGCAAACGTGAAGCTTTTTATGCATCTTTTTGCTTCAATTTAAATGCAGACTGGTATAGTTAAACCAGGTATTAAGTTAATTATCACATTTCATCCTCAATGTGCCAGCCAGAAATGGAACACTAGCCACCTGTGATGAAAAGCAACAAAAAAATAAAACCCCTGTTATATCAATAAGTACAAAGAAAACTTTAAAAGAAGCCTGAAGTGATATAATGAGAAGTGGGAGAATGCACTACACCTGGTGTCAATAGTTTCAGACAAATTGGTAATGAATGCTGTAAGAAAAAGGTAATTATCAGCAAAAATCCTGCTGCTGTCACTTGATGTGAGCATATTGTTCATTGAGAAGCTCATTGTGCTCTACAACCATTAACTGCTTTAATTCTAATTTGGGGGCTTTGTTATCATCATCCTTGTAAGACAGAGGCATGGCGAAGGTGAGGTGTATCAGTAACACAAAGGGTCCCAAACCGATGCTGTAGGAATCCAAGACTATGTCACTGTGATTGTGGTATCCACATACTGAACAGCAATCAGACCTCTACTCCAGGAATACCTAAAGCAGTATGCAGGCAATGTGCAGTGCAGGGGCAGTAAGAGCTGAGGGATGAGTTGTTTATTGATACACAGCAAGCCTGTGGCAGAGCCACTATGAGGTCAGGATCACAGTGTCTCCTCAGGACATTGTTTATCCTTTTTCTTCCTTGTGAATCTATTGCTGTTGGAAACTATCAGTCACTCAGCCTTGAAGAGTCACCTCAGTCATTTAGCAACAGAAGAGGGCCAGCGTAGGTAAGGGTAATGACCCAGGTACTTTGATACATTTGTTCATCTCTGACATGGATGAGCCATCTTAAATGAGACTGTTTGTTCAATCCATGACTGCTAAGAGCTTTTTAAAGGAATGCAGTACAAATCGGCTCCATGGCTTGTCTAATGTGGACACCACTCAGCAACAAACCTGGCTGCTCAGCCCACTCAATCAAAGTGCTTTAATTGAAAAGTATTTTAAGTCATTGTTGTCCTGGATTGAATTTAAACTGAGCAATTTGAGGCCTATTTCCACTCCCCTAAATTGTCCAATAATAAGATAATCCTTGTTAAAATACTGTTAATGGCTACATTTTGTTCCAAATCTGGGTCAGCACTTTTGGGCTTTCTCAAGAATTCAGTGAAATTCTCAAATTAATCCTTTTTCACTGAAGTATACTGAATGCTAATAGAGTAGGGTGCAGCAGGTGCACTCTTAATCCTGTTTCAGGTATCAAAATCAAGACTTTCAAGACCACTATTAGTTGACCCAAAGCAGAAGTAAGCAGGAGGCACAGGTTAGAGACAGATGAAGGGAGAATCAGATGGTGCAACTTAAAAACAGCACAGTTGGTGGAAAGTGAAATAGTTGCATAATGCAGAAAAAAAAAAGTTATAGTAAAAAATATTCCAGATAAAAAAATGTTCATGTGAAGAGAATCAGATTATTTCTGTAGTTTGTCACTAGCTTGTCACCTGGAGGCATGAATGACTAGTCTTGTAGACAGGCCTCTTACTATACCTTTTATTGTTGTCTCAAAGGTATTCAGAGGCCCAGAGTGGCTTTTTTCCTCTTTGATTTAACCCATCTGGAGCAGCCAATAACTAACCTGTGCAGAAAAAAACCTACATCTAATTGCTTATTCCTAACCTATCCTGCTGCAGCATTCTATTACTGTGAATCTTAACAATGATTAAATTTGGCATGTGTGTGGAATGGTATTTATTCAATGTTTTATGCTGGAATTATCATATAAATATAGCTAATAGCTAAATACAACACAAAGAGCTGCAATATATTTTGTTCCTGGCTTCCCCAACGGGCAGGCAACATTGTGCAATTTAAAATGGGTAGACTGGGGGAAAGGAGGAAGGTGGCATAGGACAGGATCAGTGTGGAAGCGACCTGACTTGTCACAGTGATGAGCACATCCCACCACTCCTGCTGGTTTGAATGCCTGGGCTCAGGGTTGGTTTGGACGTGGTGCAGGTGTCTGGCTTTAAGAAGCCTCAGCAGAGGCCACCCTCCTTTTCCCCTCCTTTTGCTCAGTAGCGGATGTCAAGCTGAGACTCTGGCCCTTGCTCCCCTCCCAGGGACCTGGATTTGACTTCCCAATTGACCTTGGGACTACCTTCTACTAGGGATTGGCCTGGAGATCTGGACTGGGGCTGACCCTGGTTGTTGTCACCAGACCTGTTCTGCTTTCCTTGCTCTGGTACCTTTGGGCTGTGCCCCTGCCTGCTGTGTTATGACTCTCAGCACAGGGTTGCCTACCCCTTCAGAGCTGCCAGGCCTTCTTGTACCCAACACTGATTGTCCACCTACAGTTATTAATGGAAATACTCTTCATGACAAAGGCTCATTTCAAGGAACATCTCTGTACAAAGAGCCTGGTTTCCTATCAATGCCTGAGGATCCAGAGCAGCCTCGCAGTTCTGGAGATGTTAAATCCTCCATAAAAGCCTGGAAGCAGAAGTTTCAACTGCAGTGCAGCTCCCAGGCACACAGGAGGTAATCTTGGAGCCCTGAAATACTGGCTTAAACTAGGCATCAAAGCTTCCAATATTTTTGCCAGACAGCAGGGCACCTAGAAATCCCAAAGCTGGTTTTTCACATGCTCCATCTCTCAGGTTAAACCTCTGGGCTGGTTGATTCTCCCTACAGCTTGGCTTTGCAACAGGCAGCTGTGAAATCTGGCGGCTCTAGGGAACCCCTTTGGCAGGAAGGAACCCGAGATGCATACTGAAAGCTGATTAAATGCCAGAATCTTGGGGAATGTCACAGTCACCAAATATCCCTGCTTCTGAACAGTCATTTGGGGAAGGAGAAAAAGAAGATTGGGGATTTTTCTGATTCATGGGGAATTGCGGTGCATCTATGCTTCCAGTAAACTTGAAATACAAAGCTCAGCTACCTCAGCTCTATACTGTGCTGTGTAAAGTTCCCTTATGTTCTGAGACATAGACTAGAACAATCCCTTCACATCTGCTGTCCGCTCAGCAGCTCCTCAGTTAAGAGATCAGAATTTAATGTCTGTAGAGAGATTCTCTGATATAACCTGTAGAAAAGCACAACATCTCTCCGAGATGATCAAAATTAACTATCATGCCTTTAAACTTGCCATTTGTAGGAGGAGAGGAAATCTTGCTTTCATAGTAACGGTTAGAATCACTGGGAAATCACTGCTGCAGAATCAGCTGCAGTGGACGTATTTTTATTTTGGAACTGGATAGAATAAAAAATACTTTCTGTCATCCACTAGGATGATAGCTGCTTTTGCAAGATTGCTTATGGAAATAGATTAATTTTTTCTGTAATCAAAATAAAAATCTTCTGATTGTAGGACATACTAACAGCATTAGTAAAGACTAGGAAAGGCAAGAGCAACCTAAAAAGACATTTATTACATGGCAAATACACAAATTTTGGAAGGTTTTGTTTCAAATTTCGCTGAATTAATTTGTTGACTAAATTTGTCCAATTAATCTTTCGAAGTTATATATGGATACTATGATTATTTCTTTTGCTCTATTCATCTGCCTTTTCTCTTCAGTATTTGACCACCTCTCAGTCTTGTTTAGCATTCAACACTGAATATCAAACATAATCTGTTTCTGTAACATTAAATTACTTTTTCCTGTTTTCTAATAACAGGCTACCATGACTTATAATGAGTATGTGCAGTTTTACGCATAACTTGAATCTGTTACAACTTGCATGTATTTTCTGCCATCTTTGAATAGTCTGATCAGCATTCACTAAGCACATGTAAATAACTTCAAAATTATAAACAAAACAAAACTTGGAGTTCTCTTTTATGCAGAAATCTTAGCAGTAAGCCCTATACCGTATAGACTCTGTAGGGGAAAAGCAACCGGGCTGATGGGACAGGAAAGTGTGAATTTGTCTTGTGGGGATGATTAGCTCTACAGGTCCCTTTTTGCCTTTGAAGGAGAAGAATAAGCTTGAAAAAGTCTAGGAAGTTCAGACTTGGCTTTTCAGAAATCTGTAGAAATCTGTTGGTATTCTCTCAAACTGACTAACAACTTGATGAATTTTGTGGAGCTGGGCTGTGGTATGCTAGCCTTTGGTCAATGCTGAGGGGGAAAAAAGAATGTGAGAAAAAAGCAAAATAGTGAGACAGAAATGACATTCATAATTTTGTTGAACTCAGCAAAATTTGAATTAGTCTTTGAGCCACCGCATGGTAACAAAAAAAACCCTGTTGCTAAAAGCCACCAGAGATCTTCTTTTTGCCATATCATTTCCTTCCAATGTATATTAAATCATGTGATATGACTGGAGATGGCTCTGTTCAAACAGTCAGCTGTGGTTTGAGTGTAATAGCACAATTATAATATTGTGATTTATTTTGTCCAGTTCATTAATACTATTTTTAAAAATTATCACAGTTAGATTTACAGTCTAGGCATATTACAACCTGAGTTTCCATTTGAAAAGTGTCTCACTCATATGACCCTATTTTAAAATTAGATAAGCAGCAAATATAAAAAGCACTGTGTGCAACTGCCCACTGCACTTCCAGAATCACTGTCCTGTCTGTTCCATATCTAAGAGCCTCTTGTTATAAAAAGTTTTAGTTGCTTATCCTGTATGATCTTGTTCTTATCTTCAAGCTCTGACCTTTTACTTTTCATTATTTACCTTTGCAAAAAGCTGGTTGGCAGCAGTCTATTTTTTTCCATTTCAAGCTTTTGTACACTGGTCTGAGATTTCTTTTGAAATATAAACACCAGATTCACAGTGTTGAATATTAACTCCTTCCTCTAAGTCTCAAAGTCCTTGCAGTTTCTATGGTATCATACTCAAAGTATTGTACGCTGTGACTCCTTTCACTTCTGATGTAAGAAGATGCCTGTACCTGCCCAGTGCCCAAATTAGATTCTTAGTTGCTTTGCATCTTTTATTCTGTACTTCTGTAGACTAAGTAGCATTGCACTGAAGAAAGACTGGTTTAAAAACTGAACCTGAAAGAGATCCTGCTTTGAGTTTTCCAATTCAACTACATATTCCCAAGCAGAAAAAGACATTCAGACAGTAAAAGTGATTGCTAATGAAGGATGGTCTTCAGTACTTCACTAACGAGAAGTTTTATGGTTAAATGATGGTTCCAACTTTCTAATTTAGGGACCATTTTCTGTCCTTGTTCCGTATTTAAAGATATATATCAGCACAAGTCCATAATGATAAGATCTGTAAAGATCCTTGCCTCTCAAAAAAAGCATCAATGGTCTTGTTTGTTATCCTGAGAAATTTATAAGCAGTAATTATTCGTGGCTTTGTCTTTTGTCAATTTACGACAGTTCCAATTTCCTAAGTGGGTAATTATACAACCCTTTAATCTCACACTTCCCCCGGGAAAAAGATCCCTCTAGTCTTAAGAAACTGCTCTGTGCATAGAAGACTTCATTTTGGTTGTAATGATATGCTGAAAAAACAGTTCATCCCTCAATAGTTGTTCATCCTTCTCTCACAATGAAGACCCTGTGAATCTGCACCAGTCTGGAGTTCTCGTAGAAATCTAATGTGATGCACAGGACTTACTGTGATATTCAGACTTAACGTATCTTAAAGCCTATCCTGCCATCCTGTATTTTTATGATAAATTAATGTTCTATCTTGCACTTAAGCTTTCAGATTTTGGCATTCTCCTGCCTTCTGATGCTGTCAAAATTGTGGTACTCATCTACTTGTGAAGATGGAGATTTTGTTTAGCTAAGAGGAAAGGATCAAGGACAAGGGATAAAAGTGATTATGTTAAATGATAATGGCTAGTGTAAAACTGAGTAGAGATAAAGAATAAGTTTAGACTGGAAACTAGTAACTATCCAAAGCAATAACATTCTGAAGCAATCTTTCAAGTAGGATATGGGAGGAAAGGAACCAAAGCTGTTTTAAACCAAGATAAGAACATAAGGATTTGATGACAGGTCTGGTGTCACTTTGTGGGGAAGGAAAAACAGACAGGTCCTGTGAATAAGCTCAGGTATTGTCTGCAGATGCATGAGGAAGCAGAAAAGATTAATTCGACTGTTACTTGGGACTTTACTCTTTAAGGCAGAACTCAGCTCTTTTGAGGTCCAGCGTCCTCTGCAGTCAGACATTGCCCACACTGAGTTTCCAGACTCTTTCTTCACGTATGAAGTCGCAAGGATCCATCCTGTCAAATTAAATTATCACTTCAAGACAGTGCACAGTCTCTGCTTTCATATTCTTCCATCTGGATGTAAGGGTGTTTGCTTATGCTTACTGCTGTTTTATAGCAATATCATTATGATTTACGTGTAGGTTTTTTCTACTACTGAGAGTTCTACTAGCTTTCTCTATTTTTATATCATGTCTTTGATCTGTGATTCACAATACCCTGGATAGTTCCCTAAACAGTCTATCTTAGGGTGAGAGGGAGGACTTTTTCTCAGTAGTATCCCCTCTGGCTGCAGTTTAAAAGCTAATACAAACCATATTCACAGACCAGGAAACAGAATTTCAGCACTCAGCAATAAATGCCTAAGGAGTCAGAACTTAATATTGAACTAAGATAAATATAACTTCCTATGAAATTCTTCCCATAAACAATGAAATAAAAGCCCCAGGCCTGATTTGATTGTGCCGTAATATTAAGTCAAAAATACAGATTTTTTTTAAAAATGAGATTGAAATTTGCAGGAAGTGCTTCTAAATAAATTCAGGGTATGCAGATGTCCACTAACATAAATTACCCTAATGACACTTACAGATTGGGTCTTGAAAACCCTTAGGGGCTTTGACACACCAATTACAGGGCTCAACTTTGCTACTTTGAAGTTGATTCCAATACTCTGTCTAGGCAATTTGCATGCCCCAGCCAATTTCCATTACAGTCGATGATAACAAGGTTGCACACATCTCTTCAGCCTGTTAGAGGGCAAATGCATAAAAATGAGGAAAACAGAACCGTGAAAACAGCAAAGGGAATTTGGAATTAATGTATTTTTATAAAATAATTTTTACACTCAAGTCCCATTGAATTAAGAAACCCCGGAGACATTAGTGGATTCACATGTGATTCTCCACTCTGATGAAACTGAATCCTCTGTTTTAATATAAATTACATTACTGAGTTGAGACAGTTTTCAAATATCCAGATTCTAAATTTGTCAGGTTCAACTTTTTTTTTCTTACAATGGCTGTGATAAGGCCATGATACAGCTCATGCCTTCACATGCAAGCTGGTCTGCAAGTGACTGCTCAGTATCCAGCACAGTATCATCTCATTACAGTTCCTATCACACATCAGACGTAAAAATCTAGCAACACAGACTGTGTTTACTGGTGTCTCAGATATACTGATAAGAGTGGAAAAAGGACTTGCTCACATACAGAAATTTTTTAGAGTAATTAAAGCACATTGGAAGGGCACCATCATGATTGGTGTGACCATTTCAGGCTTCAGTTTCTAGCATTGCCAGTGCCTGAACTTAGCCACAAACTCTTATCAAGACAGTACAGTCCATTTGCAAAATAGCCTGTGGTATCTCATCCAGCCATTTCTGTTGTGTATAAAGAAGGATTTAGTGGTTTTGAGTGGGATTTAAAGAAGAGCTCTCCATATAATTAGGTCTGCAGAGAATTATGACAGACTTAACAAAGTCCTGTAATTGAATCATGCAAGAATGTTTTCCAGACTTCCTACTGTTATTTCCAATTTTAAATAAACTCTAGTTTGGGTATCAATACCACATTCCTTGTTGTCAGATGCTCTGACAACAGGATTTTTCACACATTTGGCTGGTGGCTTTAGGTGAAGTGTGAAAGCAGTTTCCCCAGACCACATTACATGTCAGTCTGAAACTAAGCAACCTAATTTGTCTTGCTATAACTGAAATAATAAAGTGGCATTTTTTCCATCTCTTTCTAGTAGATTTACTACCTTGTATTTCGTATCAGTGATTCTCCTATTGACCTAACCTGACAGTAGGGTGCCCTCCATATCCCAATAGGTCTAAAACCAGAAAATTCTAATAATCTGTTCTTCTGGTTTCTCATGACTGTCTCCCCCTACACACAGATAAATAAATAAACTCTGCAGATTAGACAAAATAGCTGATCTTGCATGATACTGTTTCAGCACTCAAGCGCTGGTTGCAGAAAACCCAGCAATTTAGCTCATTTGTTTGTGAATGTCCAGCCTGCCTCAGCCTGACCTGGATTTTGTAAGGAGTGGCATGTAGCTTTGGTGCAGAGGTGGTTTTTCTCTGAGCTTGAGAAGAGGGGCACCAGCCAAGGAGCTCTGTATCCAGCTGTGCTCTCCGCTTCCTCCTGACTCAGGAGAAGTTGTATAGTAAATTGCTGTACATCTTTATTGCACCTGCCAAATCCTTCCAGCAGCCAAGAAGAGAGACAGAGTAATGGCCATGCCAGATCCTCACCCTTCCCCACCTGCCTGTTTTAGGGAAGATATAGGCCTTAATTTGCTGTGATTTATTCATAAGCAGCTTAGACCCAAGATTTGAGCAGCTCTGGGATGGAAAGGGAGCTGCTTACTTTCTTGAACAAACAGCTGTTTCTTATCACAGTCACAGCTATATCACATATCAGAGCCTCAGAGAATATTTTCTTAATTATACACCCAGCCTAGGAATGCGTCCCATTTAAAATTCTGCCCAGAGAAATTCTCAGTACCAAGATAATATGTGACCTCATCCCCTCTCACCAGGAAATGAAAGAGAATTCTCCCTGTTTTGCAGAAATCAATGTGTGTGATACAAATACTTGGTGCAAAGTTGAATGTCTCTTATATGAGAAGCAAGCTCTCTTATGAGGAAGGTCTTAGAAAAACTAACAGTTGTTTTTTCACCTGAGCCCAGAATCTGATCTATCTCAGATACAGCTGACCCAAAAGCCCCCACTGTCAGTTTTATTCAATGGCATTGGGTTAGACCTTTATCTGCAAGAAGCTATTTTAGTCTGGCTCAGGAAGACTGCCAGCAGCCACGAAGACTCAGAAAGGGGTTTATGTGCCCAACCCTGACACAGCCCTGCATGAGATTCAGTGCTATCAGAAGGCTGTAAATAGAAACTGGTACAGTTAGTTACTGTGGTAGGTACCTTCCCTAGTGTAGAGCTCCCACTGAAATCAATGCACATTCCCATCTGGAGCAAGACTGGGTTTAAGCCGCATTCCAGGGAAAGCAATTCATGCTTCATCAATTCATCTTACATGATGGAGAATTAAAAAGCAATATTAAGAAACACACATTGCTTGTTCATTTACTTCTGTCATTTTGCTCAGTGGTCAAAGGAAACATTTGTCCATGTTTTGTAGGACAGGTTGGATGTTGCAGGATACAAAGTATTGTCAACAGACAATTATATTCAGAAGCATGGGACAAGTTAGGCAGTAAATCAGCTGTACTTTTTGTTGAGAAACCTTGGACACGCAGAGCCCAGAGCTAGACAAACAGGTGAAGGAAGAGCAAAACTCATGAAATATCATAGGGAGACTACAGGGACAAGGGCAGCCCGTTAACTGGTTTTCCTTCTGTCACCAGATAGGAAAGTGTATTCCTATGGGGATCTGTGCTACAGAATTCTGTGGACTTGGGAGACCAACATGAAGTAGCACCTGCAAGAAGCTGCTCCCAAGGTCACAGTTCTTCACATTGTTGACCCATATTCTAGTAAGAATGCACTCTGAGGCACTAAGTATTTCCAGTTCTTCCTTTTCCTTTTTCCTCTCTCTCAGCAGCTGCCTGGAGCACCCAGCTGTGGGAGGAGGAATTAGAAAAATGAGACAATGTATAGATAGTACGAACTGAATTAGTCTCAGTAATTATCCTGGCTCTCTGTGAAGTAAAACAAAATCAAGATACACCCTTCCTTTATGAGTTACAGGTGATGCAGGAATGACCTAGTGGAAATTATTAAGTGGTAGGTTCTGTATTTAAGAAATATTTTGTAGAAGGAGAAGGATCAGGATGTAGTACATGTAAAAGTTTATAAGCAATGAAATGCAGTTAAATTGTATGTGCTGGCTCTCTGCCAAAATCACCAGTTAACTGTAGGAGAACTTTAAAGCCATCTGACTGCCATTGAAGCAGGTGAGTTTTACAATTGTTTTGTAGAAAACAGCCACAATCCTTTCTAGAAATCCGTTCTGATTTTTCAGTGTGGGTGTTCTATCTTGGCTTCACAGATCAGATACAGGCTCCTTTTCCTCTTGAACTACAATATAACACTAATAATGATGAACAAGAAAAAAATCTAGAACTGGCATTACCCTTCAAATCAGTTGTCTGTTGATTACAATATTTTGTCAAATATTTTCTAAAACAGTGTGGAGTTCACTATTAGTGCTTTATTGTCACATTTTAATTTCTTGGCCACTGTTTTCAAAACTTTTACACAGTTGGGTTTTCTTTAAATGGAGATATGGAAAGAATATTAATTACATTCTCTATTTAAAGCCTGTCTTCAGAGCTTCATAAAGGCAGCAGACTTGGTGGCTCTACAAAAAGAAATGTAACTGTGTATATCCTTCAGTTAGCTTCTTTCCCACCTATCTTAATAGATGGTCTGAATAAGCCCAGTCTGTTTTGTCTGGTTTATTGTCTGTAGTAGATACAATTAAAAATTTAGGAGAATTCACAGTAGCACACGTTCATCACTAGGAAATAACAGTGGTGGTAGTTAGGCTATATAAATTATGTTTGTGCCTGTGAAACATCTTTTTCTTTTTTAAATCAGAGTGTAGACATGATGACACTGGGGAACAGTATCTTGAAAGCATGATAGGCAGGTACTGCATTCCTGACTGACTAGAGAGGTGTTACACTAATGGAAAGGTTTTATGCAAAGCACTGAAAAGTGTTTCTGGATGTCTGTGCAATATGCAGGGTGTTATGGAAGAAGGCCCAAAGGTGTGTGTTTGAATACTTAACTACCAAATTATAGAAATGGGTACAATTTATGCAGGTTTGGATTTAACTGTGGGTGGTATCGAGTAAACTACTGCCCCTTGTCAGTCCCAACTCATGAGCCTTCCCTCATGCTTGGAATTCCTGAATTCCCAGCATTGCTCTGTAGTTTGACCTGGCAGCACTGAGCACCACTGCAACTTTCTAATCACATTTCCTTCCCTGTCTTGTGAGACAACACAAGTCACCTTTCACTCAAGAAACAAGACAGTAGGAAGAAGAATGAGAACATCCAGCTGTACCCCCACCAAGTACCAGGGCTGTAACCACCTTTGTTAGAGTCTAAGTAGATTTGCTTTTCTACAGTCACTTGGGACAAAGCCAGCATGAATACACAGGAGTGCACTGATGTCTCACAGGAACTAACATACTACCCAGTCTGTCTGTACTAGATATATAGAGAGCTATTAAATCTCCAAATTTTATAAAGCTGACACAAAAATTCAAGAATGAATTGGCATTTACCTGTTTTTTGACTAATACAGAGGCGTATGATTAGTACAAACCCATCCTAACTACTTGTCAGTAACCTTTTTGACAGATAGATGTCATAGGACACTAGCTGTGCAGGCTTTGCTGTGTAAGACAACTGTGCTTCTCTGTTGCTACTTGATTGATTTAATATCGCAACATAAACTTTTCAAATTATTTTTATAAAATGTTATTAAGCAACAGTAAAATATCATGAGCTAGATCCTGTTCTAAGATGCAGCCATTCTTTTCTTAGTGAAATCAGACCTTAAAGGTGACACAAGCAGTTCCCAGTAGATTAGATAAAGCAAATGCCCATAACCAGGGTGTAAATGCCTTTTTGCTGTTCTTCACCAAAGAGAAAAGATGACCTTGCTACAGGACCACCATCTAAGTTACCGCAATCTATGGTCATTTTCTTTTTAGCTTTTCAAGCTCCTGCAAGCTGTAAGACTATCTCTGTGAATAACAGCACTTCTAAAACAAACTGGTCTTGAACCAAAAATGTTCCGGATAGATATAAGCCATCCATCTTCCCAGGCTGTCAAGAAATGCAAATGCAAAATATTAAATAGTGCATATTTTCAGTGTTTGACACACTCTCAGTACTCAGCAGTGGAGCATATAAATACATACAAGAGTCTCTTTCTGGCGAACAATCTTAGAAAGGTTTTCAAGATAAACGAACTGAATATGGGGAAACAAGCTTTCACACGTGTCAGCCCAGGATCTCTGTGGACCTGGGAACCGTACAATCTTTCTGCTGTTGGAACAAATCAGAACAATCTCAGAACTAAATAAGATCACCCCACTGGTGCTGCTCTGCAGTGCACTGCCATCTCACAGTACCTTGCTTGGACATAATCTGTGACACAACATTCACCGCATGAAGGGAGAGCAAGTAAAGCTGGCTACAAAGCTTTCATGCTACTATTGAGCCTCATGTTGGGAACCTCCAGCTTCCTCTTCAGTGCTGGCCTGCAACAGAGCCCCTTTCTCCTCATCTTCACTTCATACTCAAAAACAGTTGAAAAGGTGGACCTCTGCAGTATAGGAGAGTGGCAGCTTATCCCTGATGCTGAGTTACCACTCAAATGAAAACAATAAGCAAATTTCACGGTGCCCTAAATTGCATCAAAACATAACCCTTGCAGTTTTCTGGCATTTCTGCTTCCTTATACTGATCGAAGGTTGGGCATTCACCATGAATTCTGCATTTAGTTCCTGACCTCATATAAACTGAAAGAGGAAGGAAAAGATTGGCAGAAATGTATCTAAGAAGTGCAATGTTCAAAGGGACGGTGAAAAACTGCTTTGTTTCTCTGTGGCTATTTCCCTGGTGTGGCATGCAGTTATTTAATCAGAGCACTATGAGTCCCTACCCACAGCAAGACAGATGATTCTAAATGAAGCTGTGCACTTGGTAATGAGGACTGACCAAAATGCTTGAGTGCTCTGCTTCAAAGCAGACTCCCCAAGACTATATTGTAAAGATATTTACTATGAAGGCTGTAACCACATTATTATCATACAAGCCTGACAATTTATAAGCCTGCATTTTACATGCATGCACTAGAAAATGCATGAGTTGCTCTGTACATGGTAAACCATCATTTTTAATGTCCTCTACTCCTTGGAAATTCTCTCTTGTATGTGAAGAGAAAGGCTTCAGTGTCTTGTTAAAGAGACACTTCAAACAATCTGTTTCATATTTTGCATGCAAACCCACTGGAGATCATTACACCCTCAGGCTGCAGGGCACCAGATCCTCAGCTGCTGTGAACCAGCTTAACTCCATTGATAACCTGGCTGAAAGAAGCCATTATAGAATAGAAATGTCCACGATGTGACATTTCATTGTTATGAAGCAGTTCATCTTTGGTTATAACCGATAACCAGCAATGCTTTCTGTACCACCAATACAGAAGTTAGCACAGAGTTCCCTTTCCATTTAACAAATTAAATACAAAATACCTAACTTCCATAACATTCTTTCTGTAATGGACATAATCAGGATTATAATCTTGTGATATGATTACACTCATATCAAAACGCACTGACCAGGAAACAGCATTCCTTAGTGCAGTGTTGTACAGATACAGAAGTTCCACCTCCAAAGAGATCCTGATGTAAGACAAAACAAATCATCAGAGTAAAAAAGGGCAAATGCCTATGCAGTAATAGGCTTCTGCTTTTGTTAATTCTATTACACAGCATTTCATATTTAAAACAATATGCAAATACCAAAGGCTAATTGTTGACATTAGAAAAAAAAGGGATGATGCTTTTTCAGCTTCTTTCCAGACCTTCTGGAGACTACTGTCATCATGCCATGCAATTTAAGACCCACGCTGTAAGGGAGCATTGAAGTAAGTAGTAAGATCTATTTATTTTTAATCAATGCAGAAGTGTGACCAGAAGTCAGTGTCACTATTAAAATAGGAAAGATATGCAGGGATCACCTAAAACCACTACCATAAATGGCACTTTCCACATTATTTTAAGAAAGTTGAAGCCTATGAGAAAAAAAAATCAATTATTCAAATAGCAAAGCCTTAATATAATAATTTTCTCCTTTTCAAAGAACAGACCATGGCCTCTAGATTACTTCTTATTCTATATCTAAATTGTTACACACAGAGAAATACTCTCATTAAACTGAATCTGTGTAGAAGGGCAGCTCAGCAGTAGAGCCAGGGGGAAGACACCTGGACACTTGGTTCTAGTCCTGCCAACAGGCCATTCTGGTACTCAGTCAAGCTGTGATTTGGGTGGAAGCTCAATGCTGAGCACATATTTTTGAGCAGATCGGGTCTCCCACTCAGTCTCCATGTTGCCCTCTGCCAAACAGATCATCTTGTGTCCAAAGCTTGCAAGACTTAACCCTTCTGTCACCTCTAGCTACCAGTTATTACTATAAGTGCTGCACTGCACTCAGCTCCTGAGCAATGGAACAAAACCAGATGTATTTATGAGAACAAGAAAAGCCCATGTCTGTATCATGCCAGAGAACCTTCAAAACTGTTGCATGTGTCTGAATCAGCCAACTCAGTCAACAGTGATTTCAATCTTCAATTCCATTTTAGAAAGTGTGGAGTTACTCAGTCCTGAACCTATGCCAGGAACTGCAACAAAACCAACACTGCAACTGAAGCATCAGAGTGGGAGAGGTACACTCCTGTCATCAGCATATGGCAGACAATAACACATGCATGAAAAACTAAAGCCAGAGGTGAAGTATGATTCCAGAACACAGCAGTATCTGAAAAGTCTAAACATTGCAAAAGTGCTGGCTAAAGTCTGCTACCAGGATGCTGCAAAGCCATGGGATATTAAAAGGCATCCAGGTGCGACTTCACCATGCACCTCAAAAGGTGGATGGTACATCAAAAATATCAGCAACCCCAGTATCAGTCAAGATTAAGGTGTCATGACAGATACACACAAAGGTTTTTTTTCCTGTGTCCTTGATAAAACTTAGAAAACATTTTTCTTTATACTAGTACAGAGCTTCTTGTGACAGTCTTTTCAAACCCTCAGTGTTTACCTGGCAAATTAGAACGGGTTTACAGGCTTCTTAGGTTGTAAAGAAGATAGTTCTGCCAATAAAAGAATAATAACTGATATCTTATAGAAGACAAGGTTGTTGAGCTCATAAATACAGTGTAACCCCTGAAGAAGTGAACTAAGTGCTGTATTCCTGTACCCTCTGCCTGAGGCAACCAAGAGGGAGTAACGTTGTTGTCATCTGTACCTTTCAAATACGAAGCCCATTAAAGACTACCACTATTTATGAAAAGCCATATGTTAAATCCCAGCTAATAAACAACGGGGGATCACTAACATCCCAGTCATCCTTCCCCAGCCACCCTCTCCCCGCTTCACTTTGCAGAGCGAGCCCATTTCGGCAGGGAACACCGAAGTGCCCGGAGCCGCACGGGCACGGCTCCATCCCTTCGCTTCCCTGTCCCTCGACAGAGATAAGCTGTTTGTCTCCGACACAGACCCCTCGGGAAGCACCAGCCTCAGAGGGCAAAATGGTCACAACGAACCTTCCCCCCCGAGAAGCCCCAAGTGGCTTCGTTCTGCTTACAGGAGCCCCCGCCGTGCGCTGGTGGCCGGACGCGGGGCCGGGAGCACAGCACCGCCGCAGCCCACCGCCCCCGGGGCTGCCTTGGCCAGCCCGACCAGCACCCGCGCCCCACACTCACTTCTCCCCAGCGCCTCCGCCTTCCACTCCGTCTCCTCCACTGCCCCGTAGCGCCGCATCGGTCTCTCGGCCTCCGCGCTGGCCGAGATGGACCTCCTCAGCTCCATGGCTGGGCCAGGCAGCGCCGGGTTCCGCAGCTCACTCCATGCCACCGGGGCTGCGGCCCGACTGCCGCGGAAGCAACACGGAGCTGACCGCTCCTCTGCGCGCAACGGGGGCCCCCGGGCGGTGGGAGGGAAGGGGCGCTGCGCACATGCTCAGTGCGGGGCTGGGGCGGGGGGAGGCAGGGAGACAATGCCCGCTGTAACCCCCTGCGGGGGCCGTTACTGGGTACATGCTGCACGCACGCCCCGCCCGCCGGGCCCTCCAGGGCGGTGCGGTTCCCTCCATCCGGCTTGGGTGGGCTGACTGACCTCCACCACGATGCTGCCTTGCAGCTTAGAGCCCCTGGCTAGCTGGTTTTGTCTCTGCCCACCCCTGCACCTGCTGTGTGCACTTGCATTACATAGCCGAAGCGAGCCGGGCAAGCGAGAGTTAGTAAATACGCTCACTGCCAGGGCACAGGAGGACTTGTCCTTCTTGCGGGCAGTGCAGTGCTGAGCACATCTTCTGGCCTGAGCAGAGGGGGAATAATGGTAAAATCCATAGCCACTGATGGCTTTTGCAGTCTTAACACATCTCAGGTTGCTGTGCATGCAGCCTTTGGCTTTCCTGAAAGTCTTGCACTGAATGGAATAACGCTCCTTCCAGTATCATGTTGCCAAAAGTCAGAGGACAGCACCCAAACAAGTTATGTGATTTTGTATTTCCCATAGGCATATGTATTTTTCATAATCATGCAGCTTTGCTGCTTATGCAGCCTGCTGGGATTGGAAGAGAAGGAAATGACTATGCAGGGAGCACAAGTGTGGTGATAATTATTGTTATTATTATTATTTTCTTTTATTTTAGGGGAGTTTATGTGGATAGAATCCCTGAACAGCACTTTAACAGTTGGAGAGTACCTTTCCTAGTGAAATCTCATTGCACTTTACTGTGTGCGGTATCACTTCTGACATGAAGACAATGAAGCAAGAGTTAGGCAGGTTGTCAAATGCCCCACAGCAAATCAGGGTTTTAGCACTCCTTATGCAATTTATGAAGAGTCATGTGGTACTGGTAATGCTGAACACATACTGGCTACATGAAAGCCTGCTTGGTTGTCACCTACCTTTGCCTACAAACTTTGCCGTGCCCTTCATTCATCAATGCTTCAGAAGTACTACCTTTATATTCAGTGATGCACTTAGTAATTGGACTGATGCTGCTATACTCATTAACAATTTTGTTTGGGGGTGCTTCACATGTTGGAAAGATAAAACCTCCACATTGGCTTTAAAATTGCAACACTGAAAATCTCTATTATCATTTATCTGCTATTTCTGAAAATTGGAATTAGCTAACACATTAAAAGAGTTGGACAATGTTTTAGAAGGTCTTCAGGACACTGATTTTTTTCTGTCAGCTGTGCTCCCCAGAAATATGCCATGATTTGAGCACCAGACATGCTGGAAGAGCTCTTGTTGACTGTATAATGCTCCATCCTTGCTGGTTTTGGCCTTTAGAGATGGAGCCCAAACAGAGTTGTGAGTCAAGCAGAAAAGCTGGTGGCAGCACTCTTCACAGCTGAATTTGGGTGACAGTGCAGCTGCCTGCTGGGGTGGGCTGGACTGACTCACTTGTAGAAGTGAGGAACACAAGTGGGGGAGGAAGGTAAGAGCCCATCTGGGATCTGGATAGGAGTTGGACTAAGGGAAACAAGTTGATTAGGGAGAAGGGCCAATTTTTGGTCGATCTGAGGACTGTCTAGCTTCAATCCATCCCTTCAAGTTTTTTTTTAGATAATTATAATCCAAGTGCATTGTTAATGATCCTAGAAATAGTTGAATATTTAAAGCTCTGCATTTGTTAGTATGGGAGAAAAACACCCACTAGCTAGAGACTTGAATGCACAGTTTACTCACTTAAAGCAAATAATGTAGTTTTCACCTGCCCCTTTTGAAGAAGTCACAAAATCCGGTAGGGGCCCACTCCTGCAGACTGGTAAGAGCAGGTATGTGGAAGCCATCCCACTGAGTTAATTTGCACAAAGTTTTGCAAGACTAGGGCCTAAGTATGTACCAATTATTTCGCTAATGTTCTAAGATTAGCATTTTTGCTATTGAGACTTTGAAGCATTGTCACTGCTGCATTTGCAAGTGGAATTATATTTCACCCCTACTGATGATGCTCTTCAGTGCACCTCAAAAATATATATTCATTCCTTTGCTCTCAAAGGTTGGTTTTCTTCTGCCGAAGATAACTGAAAGCCCTGTTAAGGATAAAAATACAAAAATTCAGGTCTCACTGCTCCAGATAATGCCTGGAAGAAAAAGAGAGGTGCACTTTGCTCTTACAGTCATTTCCCTGGACCGCTTTAGTTCCCATTTCTCAATTAAGTCCTGCCATCAAGGAGCTATAGCTCGTGAGCGGCAGTAGGCAAATTCACTCTCCTATGTATTGCTCTTTGGCCGGCCTCCATTAGACATCACTGATGTCCCATGGCAGGCACGACACCACATGTAACAATAAGCACACACGACTCTGCAAAAATCCCTAACGGCAGTATGGTTTGTAAATCTGGTCTTTACTTTCATGGAGCTTCTCAAGCATCTTAGATTTCTCAGCTTGAGGTTCTTCGAGCTATCTTGCCTTTATGGGCACATCTAATGTATCAAAAGGATTTTCTAAAGCTTTTACCTTCACTGCAGCCTGCCCTGGGCCCACTAAGCAGCTTTAGACCTCATGTTGGCCATGAAGCCTATGAAATACAATTTTTCAACTTGAAACTTTTCCATAAAGCTTCCTCCTCATTCTAAATATACAAGAAGTCACATCAGGGAATGGAGGTGGTGTCTCTCTTCTGGTTGGGGAATACATTACTCCCTTCAGCCTCAAATCTTCTGAACCATTTCCTTCCCAAGAGTATCCTACACACACTGCACTGTGTATTCCTTCAATAAGGACCCCCTTGCTGACCTCTGTTCTCTTTAAAAGTTTTTTATATATACTTTCCTACATGATTTCCTCAGTTCCTTCTCCAAATGTATTAATTATCTAAACAGATAATAATAAAATTAAGTCCACTGGCTTCAGCATAATGCTTTGAAGATTGGAGTTCTGTTGTGAATTTGTTCAGAAGTGGCAGATGAGTTGATGTATGTAAATAACTTTAAAGGGAGTGAATCATCCCTGCTTATCTTTACTCTGCTGCTGTGTTAAGGTCTATGACATTCAATTTAGCTTTTTGGTGCATGTGGTCCATGAAGATCCCATGAGAACTTTGCATCAGACCTGGCTTTGTTTATACACACACTAGTTACAGACAGAGCCAAAAACCAGCATTTAACATTTATATTTGCCTTTGCAAAAATACAAACATTTTTCAGTCAACTTGAAATTCATTATTTTAGTCGAATTCAAGTATTACTTGCACATCTCACTGGACTGGCACTAGCAGTAGAGGCAGCAGCATGAGGAGAAAGCATTGGCACATACAGCAGAGAATCAGAAGGCTGAAGCTGCAGAGATTTCAAAGGTTGTGCTATACAAAGAACGTATCAGATATGGTAACAAACTACAGGCAGTTTCACCTTCACTACAGTATGAAAGTGGTTATTTTATGCTGTGTTACTGGATGGTTGTTTCTGGTGTGAAAAAGACAGGAGCCTTCTGGTGAAGGCTATTTTGCATACCAGAAAGTACAGGCGGTACATTTGCATAAAACATTTGCAGTAGAAAAATACATTTTGAAATTCTCATTTTATCAAATTCAGACTCTACATCTCTATAGCTATCCAGAATAACACGAAGCTGGAACTGCACCTGATACAAATGTCTTCTCATCCCATTTGCTCTTAGAGAGGACCCATGACATGAAAACGTCACCTGGATGCATGCCTAGTAGCTACTGGCAGTGTGCTCCTTCCTGAGCACCTACATGATGTATAATTCTGTTAGTCTCTCTGGTTATGGAAATCTGCATGTTCAGCTGGCAATAACATCAGTGCAATTCCTTGAAATAGTCACAAAGCCCATATGACCCTTTTGAAAGGGTGGTGGAGAGACATTAGGACAAGTCTCAACATTTTTTTTTTATTATTTTTAAAGAAATTACCGAATTATTTGAAGAAGCAAACAAAAGTTTATATTTGTGTCAAATAGGGCTGGACTAGATGACCTGGGATGGACATCCAGAGGTCCTTTTCAACCTCAACCATTCTGTTATTCTGTGAAATTAGTCTTCTAAGACATAAAATTATCAAGAAATAACAAAGTCTTTAACAACTAAAGGGTTAGGTCCTTAGACTAAATTGACAGAGGCAGAAAATCTTTAGAAGGTGCATTAATTTATGCACACTGAGAATTTGTCCCAATACAGCTTCATTGTTTTGTATTATGTGGGTCTAAAATATTCATAGTCAGTGCTCGCAACTTAAACGTGGAGTATGTTTTTATGTGAAAAGGGACTTGGGTTACTTAAATAACAAGTACTTTAACAGGAGAAACAGAGGAAGTGAAAGGATTATGCAGAATCTAAAGTTTATTGAAATATAAGAGCTACAGGCTTCCATTACATGAAAGAACTGTACTTCAAGTAACAGAAATACAGAGAGAAACCCTGAAGCCCACAGTCAGAGAAACTTGAAGACAAAACAGGATTTAGCTCAAATTCCCAAGCAAAAAGCTAGCAGCACAAAAGCATACAGCAATAAAACACGGCTTGTATAATCTTTTAAGCAGTTTAAAATAAAAGATGGATCTTCCATTCATTAAATACTCCCGATGAAGAAAAGCATCAGCATTATAGAGATTATGAGAATAGTTTTAAATACTTGATTCCCCTGGGGATTAAGTTTTACCAACTATACCCATACAGATTTTTTTTTGTACTGAATTGCAGCAGAACATCACATACTGCTTATAGCAAACCAACACCATTTCACTATTTCACTCTCTGCGTAATGTCATTATTTTCCAGTTCCCTTCTCCAAGTCAATTCTATTAATCATTAAACACCTAAGGCACAAGCAGAAATAAAAATAAATAGGATCTGTAAAAAAAAGCACACCTTATCTGAAACTTCTAAGTCTCACTGTATAGAACAGACTTTAAAACACTGTTCTGATCCTAAAAATATCAATAGAAAAAAACACTACTGAAATTGCTTCTTTATCCTGAGGACTTTACACACACAATAACAATATAACAGCTATAGCTGTCTGAAACATCTATTCACTCATTTTTCAGTTTTTAAATAGACAGATAAAATGCAATTAATTTATCTGTGGATTTCTACTCCTACTGGGATGCCCAGCATCAGGACCGCTCAGTTCACACTGTGGGATTCACACAGCAACACCCACTAAATTGCTCCCATAGGGACATGTAAGATAGACACCAAGCAGGGGAATTCAATTTACCAAATATGAGCATCCACAGCGAAGCTATCTATGCAGCAGCCAGTCACCTGGGGCTCTCTCTTATATCACTCTTGACCACTGTGTTATGCTAAACAAGTTGATTTTACCTGGAATAGACTGGGCAGTGCTTGCATGATCCCTTTCCCTGTCTGGGCTAAGCAGCGCCAGGCTCCCACAGTGACAAGTAATTGTACACAATATATTAAGTAGTACAGCTGCTGGCCAAAGGAATGTATGGTTATAGCCTAAGCATTTGCACTATAGATTTTCATATAGAATAAAACAATTTGCCCCTATAGAGAAGTAGTTCCCACAAACACGGCACTTCTGTTTTCTCTGAATAAAACATTCAATGCCACTTTTTAGATAAGAAATCTATTAAATTTTGTTCTGCAAAAGCATTGCACTGCTAACAATTGTCAAGTCTGACAACTGATGATTTAACGTTCTATTCCCCTTTTTCTAGCAATTACAAGTTCCTTGAAAATTAAATTACAGTTAACATGTCTCCCCAGTGAGGCGGTGTGACATGATGTGCAAATGCTTGCACTGCCCTGTAAGTCAGTTGCTCCCAGAAGGGATGGGCTGGCAGCATGATAATAATTAAATGCCAATATACAATTGGCCTCTTTTATGAAAAACAAACAGGCACAAAGACAAACTGTTCCACTGCTTATACTAACCACCAAATGTTGAGATGACTGTTTATTTTAAACAGCAATGAGGCTGCAGTGCAGTTTACTGACTTTCATAAACTCAGCTTAACAATTCAACATGCATTCAGAACTAAAGTTCTTATTTCTCTGATGATTCTTCGTCTGCATTGACGTTCTCTCTTCGGAGCCACATAAATGCTGACTTTGCTGTGCCATCTCCACTCTGTTGGGAAAAGCAAATGAAAGTAGCCCAGACAAAGCCACAGAGCCCAGTATAAGCTGTTCGCAGGTAAACAGGGACCAAAATGAAGTTTGACAGCTGTGTTGGAAGGAAAGAGAGCTCAGTTAGTGCTCCAGGCATTGTTAGGTCTTACACCCACACACTCAACAACTCCACTACTTTCCACTGGGTTACATATACTACGAAAGCATTGCATCAGGTTTTATGAGAAAGAAAGGCTCACTGAGTTACCCTAAAAACTCACCTGCACAAAAGGCCAGTACATCAGTCCCGTCTGAAAGGAAAATGAATCATTTGTTACTCTTGCAGATTTTAACCACAAAGATTCATTTTTTCTTACCACCAAGACTGAAACATATTTGAGTAAAGTTAGTAAAAGCTCTTCAATTGTAAATTAAGTTGCTTAACTTGGAGGTTGCAATATTAAACTTCTAACCACCTTCATGAACCTCTATGCTAGGAGTTTTTCAAACACATTATTCTAATTCATTTTAAATACAAAACTCTAAGAACAGTTAAGTCTTCATAGTCAGCTGATACCAGATCCATAAGCACATTTACCAGATGGGTGAACAAATGTTTAAATATGTGAACATTTGTTTCAGCCGTGAATTAAAAATACCACTGAACACTATTTATTTCACACTTGCAATGCTCCTTCTACTTACTCATACATGTAAGGCTTTTTTGTAAAAATCAATGGATAGTTTACTCATAGAACATAAGGGCAGTAGAAACCTTATGTTTTGATAGGATATAGTGGGCACTGTTTTTAGAATCATCCTCCATAGGAATAAAAATAATCTTTTTTCATGCCACCTACATAGTTCCACAGTGTGAAGGGAAATTCACATTGCATCACAGTTTATTCTTCAATTACAATTTTCTGCTCATCTATCTTCCTTCTTGCACCTGAGAAATCTTTAAAATTCTTAATTTGCTCAGCTCTGATGTAGCACAGATAATTTTTTCCTATGTAATGTAGAAATGCAAACCAAAACCAGCTATTTATACAAAGGTCTTCTTAAAACAAGGGATTGAGTTTCTGAAAGTGGGAAGACTGTCACTGAAAAGTACAGGCTGAAGATGATTCCTAAAACAGATGTCTCTATAATAATTTTAACATGTGTTCATGTAAGCATTGTCAATGGCATTACCAACTAAACATTGGTGTGTGGGTACTTCTTAAGATAAAAGGTAGTACAGTCTTAGTGAGTGTTGGGTTCTCATTCAAACAGAGCCGGGTGCAAGTGCTATGTATATAAACACTGTACATTTTCAAAATGGCATCGTTTCACCCATCTGGCAGCAGTGCCTGCTCTAGACTACCCTGACTTCGGATGACTGCTGGTACTTAAGCTTCCTACACGTAATCAAATAATGAAGTGAGAGAAAGGCTGTTGGGGGAAGGAATATTTATAATATTTTATCTAATAATATTATTTTTTGCTTAGCTGGAAGCTAAGTGAATTGCTTGCCTCACCTTATATGTATTCCAAAATTTCTTTTTACAGTCTGAAAATATGTCCTCTTTCTTCTGAAGGATGCTCATACCTAGAGAAATACTTAAAACAATCAGAAAAAATGCAAAAATTAAATGCTTACTTTTTTCAATTATATCCCAAACTCTTATAAAAATATATTACAACAGCTTTGAAAGAAAAGCTAATATAATTACAAAGAAAAAATACCATTCCAGCTCCCTAATAGTGCTACATCATATCTCCTTATCTATTGACTTGGCTCTCAGTACTGACATCAGAGATCAACTGGAGTATACTGCATAGGTGGTGTATTGTATCTGTTCCAATGCCACATAATCCACCAGTGGTATGGCAGTGGAACAGGTAAGGCGAATGTACCTTTTACACCCATGAGACAGATAGAATTTTTAATTTTGGCCATAACGTGTGATTTTTTTACCTTCACAAATATCTAAATCAAATCCAAATTCTAGAATTGACAAGCATAACAGTTTCAAAACCCACTTGTTTAACCCTCCACATACAGCATTCAAAAATTTTAAATACATTCTAGTTGATCTAAACTCTTCTTTATTCTACAAAAATACAGCTTCACAACAGGGTTGTGAACAAGGGTTCAAAATAGTACACCCTTTAAATGGTATTTCATGTGATGAGAACCTTCAGGTGTCAAATTAAGACTACATCTTTCTAAGGGATGTAGCAGCTCTTCAGAGATCACCCACCTTAACTGGAAGATGTGACCTATACTAAGCAAAGGTGTCAGACGCTTTAGTGAATCAATCTAAAATCTAAAGCTATGCATTTGTGCCTAAGCAGAAGCCCAAAGTTGCTTGGTCCAATGCAGGTATCTTTCTAGATATTTGCATGGCATAAGATTATTGGTATCTTTCAAAGGATATATTATTTTGCTATTATGTCATACTGTGACTCAAATTAGGGATTTTTACCATCCCTTTTGTGGTCTTCAAATCCTTCTGGTCCTTGGGCAATACTCCGCTTGCATTCTGATGCAGTCAGATAGGACTCTGAGAGTAAAATCTGATGTTTGATTTCTTCTCTCATTTCTCTTCAATCACAAACTGAATAATTTCCCTATCAGGGTCATAAAATCAGATCTCCCAATACCAGGCAAAAATAGTACCTGTCTTGCTCTTCTTCCACATGAAGTTTAAATTAAATGAGAGCGTTGTTTTACGCTAGGCTCACCTATTATTTTTTTATTCACTCATGTTTATTTTTGAAACATACTAGTCTTCTCTAAATCTCTTATTCGTTACCTTTTGAGATTATACATTAGCAGTATGCTGTATTTCCAGATACAGCAGAAGATGGTTTATTTGCTGAACTATAGTGTTCCCCTGACTTTTACAGTTAATTGTGTTTTGGAAAAGAGACAGCTGATGTTGAGAACTGAGCAGGGCAATTCAAGCAGACATAGATTGTACATTTCTTGTAAGGTTTTGAATTCTCTGCAGCTAACTAAAAGCTCCGAGCCCGGCCGAGCCTAGGGCAGGACTCCACTCTGGACAGCACCTCCTCATCTAAAGCTCTGAAGCGCCCCAGCGGCACACCGCCCGCAGCGGGAGCCGGGCTGACCCGCACACCTCCTCAGGGAGAGCTCCTGGCATCTGCGGGTCCCCAGCCGCTTCCCCAGCTCCGAGAGCGGCTCTGCGAGCGGCTGCGGCGTTTTCCGAGGCCTTCTGCCAGCTGTGCCTCGGCGAGGACCCGCAGCACTCACCGAGCACCCGCAGCATTCATCGAGCCCACCGCCTGCGGACCACGCAGCCCCGCACCGCCGCTTCTGGGGCTCCGGGAGCCGACCCGCAGCGACCACCGCCCGGCAGGCCGGGCACGCAGGGGGGCACTCAACCACCCGGTCCTGTTTGGGGTGAAAAGTCCCGCTTCCGGTGCGCGCTCCAAGGCTGCGCCCAGCGTGCCTGCGCCGGGGTTTTCCGATCGACGCCCCCGGCCGCCCGCTGCTCGGCACGCCCGCCCCCCGCCCCGTGATGGCCGTGCCGGGGCGGCGGCACTCACCCGTGTAGAAGGCGAGGACGGCGACGGGCGCGCCGAGCAGCTGGTCGCAGAGCACCTTGCCGAGCACCGCGGGCGGGCGGCGGCCGGGCAGTGCCCGCTCCAGCGCCCGCAGCCAGACGTAGCTGAAGTTGCCGTGGAAGGCGAGGGCCACCAGCGCTACCCGCCGCGTCTGCGCCCAGTCGGGCGGCTGCCCCCGCCTCCGCCGTCGCCACAGCTGCTGGGCCGCGTCGCCCGCCGCGAAGAGCCCGCCGTAGAGCAGCACGTTGCAGAGCCAGGGGAAGCGGCGCACCCCGCCGCGCAGCAGCGCCCCGGCCATCACCCACCGCCTCTTCCGCCAGCCTCACCTCCTCCTCGAGGGCCCGCCCGCCGCCGCCTTCCCTGTGCCGCCACCGCCCCTGTGCCGCCGCCCTCGCCATCGGTGCGGTCCCCGCTCCGCCTCAGGGCTTCCCCGCCCGGGGTGCCACCTCCACCGGACCTGCCCCAGCCAGGGAAGGTCGGGACCCCATGGCGTGCCCCGTGCTCGGCCTCTCTGCGGCCCCACCGGCCTCCAGTGGGCTCGCGAGTGATCAGTGGGCGCCCGGGCTCGAGTCAGTGAGGTTATGTTTAAGGTGACTTTGCTTGGAAGTGGGTCACTGTGTCTCCTGGGCTTTGGCCTAAGGTGCACTGTGGAGGCACTGTGCAGTATTGCTGCCACAATTAAGAGACAAGTGAAAACACTGCTTGCTTATTATATTTTTAATTATCTCCTTGTTGTTTGCTTACATGAGTAGGCTATGGCTTTTTCTTTTCAATTTTGTTGTTTGCAGTCTGGTTTCTGTTACCGAGCAGGGCCGATACGCACTTGCTGAGTGGCAGCCGCCCATGCAGTTCCTCCACTTTGCCCTCTGCCATTGAGACAATGTGAGGGGAAAACCAGAAGTGATGTGTGTTTATTCTCGGGACTCGTGCACACAGCTTTGTACACACAGATCCATTGCCAGGAAGCGGATCTGAACTCCACATAGTGGGTTTACAGCTAGGGAGGTTTACCTCCTTCAAGGCAGCCCTTGTCCACAGCAGACATTGGGCGTGTCTGGGAGGCCGGGAGTGTCCCCTTGGGCCTGGCAGTGGGCTCAGGCTTGGCCTAGGGAACCATCTCCCGGCAGGAGGTGGTAGTTCATTCTGTGTCCTCATAGTAACTGGCATTATTAGTGCGTTTGAAACCATCCTTAAATCTTCCGGGAATTACTATTAGATAGGCATGGATGGCTTTTGGATTGGAATATGTTTTAATAACAAAGTAGAGAGAGCTGTCCAGTGCTTGGGACACACACAGTGTCCTTACCAGCTCACCACCTGAATGCACAGACACGGCCGTGCGGAAAGCAGAACACCAGTGACAGCTGCAAGTCCTGCTGTTACATAAGTGGCGCTAAGAGGAAGGGGAATGTGTACCGAAAAATAACTCCGGCTTGAAAGAACAGAGATAAATCTGTGGGAAGCAGGGCTTGGCTGTCCAGGCCTGCCTGTCCGATGGGAGCCGTGCTCCTGCATCCTCGCCCCCCCTGGGACACGTCCCCGGGGCTCTCGGGGCTCCCCCGAGCCTGCACGGGGCCCATTCTTCGGGGCTGTACAGTGTCCCCCTGTGGGACCCGTACGCGGAGGAAGGGTTTCGGTGCCCCCATAACAAGCTCCTGTAGGCCGGGATGGCGACACCGGGGTGACAGCCGAGACGCCTGTGACGGCTGAAGCTATGCAGAAGCCTGCCGGGGTACCGGCTGCCAGGGGGATTCGAACCCGCGACCCGTCAGCGGCACCTACGCGCAGCTCTTGTCTCCCTGCTGTGCTCCCCGGCGGGAGCCGGTGGCCGTCCGGGGCGCGCTCATGCGCATGTGCCAGTACCTGTCACCTCCCCGGTCGTTCCCCGGGACTGTTCCAACAGCTGGGGCGGGGGGGAGGGCGAGAAGCTGCAGCGGGCGGTGTGCGGAGGAAAGGGAGCGGCCTGCGCTCTCCCCAGCCTGTGCTGTCACGGCGCGCCGCCGCTCCTCCGCAGTGCCGCTGCCCCGGATCCTACCCGCCCGCCGGCTGCGGTGGTCTCGGCTGCGGCGGCGGGGCGGGCCTGCCGCCGTTCCCTAGGTGAGCGCGTTCCCCGCCCCTCACTCGTCAGCGCTGCCAGCGTGGAGCCGGCCGCGGCCGAGGCGGAAGTGCCCGGCGGGGAGGCGGCGCGCAGCGGGGACCCCGCCGGCGATGGACGGCTCTCTGGAGAAGGTCTGTAGGGTGCCCCGGTGCTAGGCTGGCGGGGGAGGCGGCGGCCCAGGGGCCCGGGGCAGCTGAGAGCGCAGCGGCGGCCCTGAGGGACGAGCGGGCCCTGGCCGTCAGGTCGCTGGCGGGGCGGTGTGGCCGCGCCCCGGACCGAGGGGAGGGGGCCGGGGTTAGCGGCGGGCCGCGGCCCCGTGCGGCCCTTCCCCGACGCCTCGACTGCGGCGGTGCCAAGGCTTCGCCCGGGTTCCCGGGCCGCCCCCGCCGAGGGGATTCTGCCACATGGGCCTGGGGCAACTTCGTCTCACGAAGCCTTCAGTCACCGGGGAGCCCACCGGCGTGCGGAGCCCCCCTCCCGCTCCCCGCCGCAGTGCTTGGCGTTCGGGTGAACGCCGTCTGTGTCTGTGTCCCGGATCCGTGAAAGTCAGAATAACTATCCGGAAGTGCTTTAGGAACGGGTTTTTTTGTTTGTTTTCTTAAAAAAAAGATGGAGCTTATTTCCTGAGAATGTTAGCCTTCAGCAGCGTAATATAGAAAATATTATTTGGCCTTTTGTTTGCATTTTATACTGGAGGTGTTTGCCGCCCTGCATTTGCTCTCTTCTGTCCAGTGTACTGTACAAAGCAAATATTGGTTCTGTAATACCGTGACTGACAAAACTTATTTTGCCATTGTCACTGTGAGTCAGTCAGAATCTGGTGATCTGGGTCCTGCCACACTTCTGCTGGCTCCCATGGCACCTGCTGTGCTTCAGAAGACTTGTCCTATAAGCAAGGATGGAATGACTGCTCTTCCGTAGCTTATCGCCATTACTGTGTGTCTTTGAGGACAGTACACATTTGAAATAATTTACATGCTTAAGAGATGTTAATGCATCCTTCCCCTTTGCGTCATTTACTGTACACAGCATATTCAGTTTTATGTAATCTTTGGAATTGCCTAGAGAAGTTTGGGATGTGCTCTAGTTAAATGAATAGTAAGGAAATTCAGGAAGTATCTTTCCGATGTGTTAAGCAGTTGGTAGCAAAATGGTTTGGTATGTTCCAATCCACATGAAGAATACAGTGTTAGAGTATTTGGTAGCCTTTAAAAGCTCAAGTTCTTTACTAGTGCTGACAAAAGTTAAAGTGACTGCTGCTTGTTCTGTAAAGCTTTAACTACTTAAGTAAAACTTTTGAATATGCTAGCATGGAATATCCCCATGTATGATAAAAGCTGTAGCACTCTGTGTAATAAAATACCAAATTTATTGTCTTCTAGCCACTTAGCATTTAGTGCCCCCCTGAAGTAGTCTTTCATTAAGATTGTTGTAAATCTGTACAATCTGCACTTTATTTAGTCTGGAGCGTGGTATGTAAGAAGTCTTCTCCCTAAATAAATTTGGAATTCAATCCAAGTTGGAATATGTTTATCCTCAAAGAGTGTGCGTCCACTTATCTTGTGTGCTTATCTAAGCATTATAGTAATACATGTGAGACTGTCTTTTATCTGAACCATGGATTCTCTCCTCTTTATGTATTTATACTTGTAGTTTACTGCTTACTGGGATGCCCGTGATAAGTACTTTTTAACTTGTATGAAAATTTGTCAGAATTTTTATTTTTCGTAACAAGGCATTTTGGTAGAATTGCCTAATTAGCTGTAACGCATGGTGACATTGAATGACTACAGTCATCAGATTCTTGCAAAAGGAACAAGGTTTTTTTATAGCAGATGAAAAATTTATTGAGAATTGAAAACACTGCATGATAGTATTGTGAGGAAAACTGTTGTAGAATCTGACACACAGGTGTACACACCAACAATCTCATAGTTTGATTTTGCAAAATTATCTTTGTTTTGTCAAACAAGTGTTTGGGGTTTTTTATGTATTAATATTGTGTGTCATAAATGGTATAATTAGAATTAATTTTATCTGAAATCCAGAAAGCTTTTTTTCGGGTGAGCTTCAAATTTAAGTTCTTCTGGAAGCCGATGTTAAATTTCAGAAATTTGGCTAACAGTTCTCAGATTTCCCCCTCATTTATATTTTGATAGAAGTGGCCAGTCTTCTGAAGGATTTTAACATGATTTTGTCAGTGGTAAAATAGGGCAATTTTTTTCCTTGTAACTTCTTGCTGTCTCTACAGCAGTGTTTTCCGTAAACATGAAAAAACGGTTTTCTTGCTCAGCCTGTGACTTCTGTTTTTTGTTACTGTGTTAATTACCACAACATCCTGGTAACTTTTGGGAGAACTCCTGACAGCAGACCTGGGTGCAAACCCTGCTGCACATCAGGGAAATGATAAAGACTGAAAGAGCAAACGTGTAAGGAGAAGCCTTGGGGTGATACAGTGCTATTTGGATTCAAGCATAACAGTTGTGAAGTAGCTGCTTTTTTGTTTATCTAAAACTTTTTATAGCCTGGAGAATAAACAGTATTCTTTTGTCTGAAGAATACTGATATTGTTTGAGATTAAGTTACTGCTGGGAACAGTTTTTGGGTTTTGATGGTAAAACTTTCTTCTAGGAAAATATGTAGTGGGACAAAGAGGCATACTTCTCATGAAATACGGAATGAGTTTCTTTGCACACATAATAGTTTATGTAGACTGTTTAAAAATCATACTTTTCTTACATTAGGAGCACAGCCCATGGAAATGCAAAATCAGGATTGTAAAACATTGGTATATGAAGCAACATTCTCCTTTTTGAATTTGTAATTAACATTTAGACTTACCATATCTGGAGAATGGCCCCTTATCCCTCCCCAGCTGCCAAGTGACCCTAAGGTGTGACATACTGCCTGTAAAACCAGCAACAGTTTACAGTTCAAAGTGCTTAAAAAGATAGTTACAAATAGGGAAGTAACCACCTATTGCAAGTTAACCTTGAATTGGGTTAACACTGAAGGCAACAAATGATAAAAATCGAAGTAAGGTGGTGAATGGCAGGAGCTTTGAGGGGCTTAAGGAGGCAGAAGGTGACAGGCTGCTGAATGGACACTTTGAAGGAAAAAGCTGAGGCTGGTACCTCCTTAGAGTTTGAAAGGACATTGCACATCTTGTAACTCATCTTGGTCAAAGGATCACATACCTGGGATCAGAGTAAGATTCTGAGATACCAGGGGAAAGGGCTGAGTGCAGAAACTAAGGCTTGTATCGTATCTAATGCAGCTGTTTTAACCACCTCAAAAAGCACGTTGTCCTGTGGTTCAGGAGGTGTTAAAGAGCTCATCCACCAGGCTTTCTGAAAACAGTTCAAGAACATAAAAAAAGGACTCTGTTTATTACTAATTGGATTTTATATATACTTGGTCTTGTTTACACACTAAACTAAAGCAGTGTACTATTTTATTATGGCATGTTATTAAAGTGTGCTCAGACACCTTTCTTAACTGAGTGGTTTGTTGTTGCAACTTTGCCACACCTATTTTTCTTGCTCCTTAAAATAAGTACATAGTCTTCTGTGTCCCACCTCCATGCCCTTATTAATATGGGCAGAGGAGGAAGTATATATCAAATTCAGCATGCAGCCGTAACAGGATTTTTTTTTGCTTCTCATAATTCAAAGGAGAAAATAAGTTGCTGCATGTCCCCTTAGCAGTTGAAGAAAAATCCAGAAGGGATTTTGTAATGCCTCTGCATCTTGTGTCCCCATCTACAGCAGATGTGTTTGAATATTTCCCTGTGATGCTGAGGAGGGTTCAAGGAAATAACCACCTTCCAGCCACTGATCTTGTTTTATGGCAAACGGAATTAAAATATGCAGAATAGTTGCAACAAGTACATTATATCTAGTCAATTACTTGCTTAAGGTCTCCCAGGAGCAAAACTGATTTCTTAGGTAAGATTTCTTTGCAGAGTTTCTTTGATGTGGTAGAACTCTGGAAACCACTGAAAATATATGGAAATATTGCCAATAATCATATGTAGATTTTTCTTCTAGTTGTATATACATATTGTATTCTAAGTATCAAATGCTTGCAGTGTGTATATTTTTTCAGTCTCTGTGATGGGATCTTGAACTTTTCGTCTTTGTACTGCTTTTTCATGCAGTGCTTGATTAAGTTGTGGACCTCATATCCAGTGGATGTTGTAGAAGCCAGAAGTGCAAAAACCCATTTATTGCTAAATGCTGGGGGTTCTTGTGGGAAAATATTACCGAATACTTGCACTGTTCTTTTGTTCTTCCCCCAAACATTTGTTCCTGGCCATTTCTGAAGCAACAGAATACAGCAGTCAAGAATCAATCTTGGTTTGATCCTGTGTGACCATGCCTGGCTACTGATTCTTTCAGTCACCTACAGCTTGCTGTAATATGAGTTAAATCTCTAAACACTTTGATAAAAATAGTCTTTGAACATATGGTAACTCTCAACTTTTTTTTTTTTTGTTTTCTTGATCAGCCTCTGGATGAAAATAATGTAAAATCCTCATGTACATTAATCCCACTACCTTCTGTGATTAAATTTGTTTTTGTGTCTGCATCTGCATGAGCAAATATATTTGTCTATGTTGCACATGTGCAGCAGTTGCATACATTTCCATCAGCAGTGATGGGAAGTGTGTGCAGGCTTTTGGGAATACTGTTTCTCAAATACTGTAGCAGACAAGCTGTTAATGTTCCTGCAGTATGAATAGTGTAAGTTTAAATATTAAACTTGTTTTAGATATTTTTTTTTTAAAACAACCACCACCCCTTCCCCTGGTATCCCCCCAGCCTTAGCAGCAGTCTAAAGGATTAACTCCTAGAGGCTTTGGTATGTGGGCTGATCTTTTGAAAAAGGGTTGATGTAGAATTCATGGAGTCTATGTTTACAGTACATTTGGGAAGCAGACAAAGGGAGAAGAGGCACTGTAACAGGGTCACCTGAGTATCCTAGGGTTTTTTGCTGTCTCATGTGGTAGTTCAGATTTATCAGTGGTGTTACCTTCTGCCTTCATAATAGTGTATATTTATTTTTCAAATACAGTTTAATATTGACCACTGTAGGTAAATCAGACTCTGCCAGATTATACCTTTCACATTCTCTGGAAGGTTCTAGATGGCATCTAATCCTCAAATGGCTAAATGTTCCTGTTCATATCTTGTGTCAGTGTCACAAGCTCCTGCCAGGCTTCTTGGGTTAAAGCTCATAAGAGAGATTTCTCCAAAGCAAAAGCAGCTCTTTGGAAAATACTGCTTGGTTGTCTTTGAACGTATCACTGGTTCAGGGGAAGTAAGTTCAGTGATTTTTAAAGCTTATCCGTCCTGACAGGCTCTTTAACAAGTATGTGTTGTTACCTGGTTTCAGCAGTGAAATCGGGCTTCTTGACCTGTTCGGTGTAGCTAGCGGGTGCAGCAGCGGGAAGATAAGCCCAGACTTTCCTTAAGCTGCCTGCTGCAGGTCACTTGTACTCTTTTGTGCAGTTAAAGGGCATCTCTCCAATAAGTTAAGATTTTAAAATCAGTTTAAAGGTACCAGGAATAAGAAAAAATAGATTCACAAGAGTGTTTGGATTAGTTGTTTTCTTATTTTGAAAACTACCATTCCCCTGACAGGGAAAATAACAGTTTTATTTTTGCCTTTGCTAGAGCAGTCTTAAATGATATCTTCTTGTGTTTCCTAGGTAAGAAATGTTGGGTTTTTTAACCTGTCCCAGGAATTATTACTTGAACACATTTGAATACATCTTAGTTGAACTGACGATCTAAAAAAAAACCCAAAAAATCCAAAACCTGTCAATTTATGCTAATTTTCCCCTGAATTTGAGTCAAAATGCTCAGTGATCTAAAACCTGCCTTAGTCAAATTTTTCAGTGTTTAGCTTCCCAAGCAACTTCTTTTCTAGAAGGTAACTTTCTTGTAAGAATAGTGTTGTACTTATCCACTGATCACTCCTTTATTTGGTGGTGGTTNCTTTTATCACATCTCTGAACATTGGTACATGTTTTCCAAGCTGTGAGGCTTTTCACCTGATTGATCTAATTTCCATGTAATAAGAAAAAAGAATTGTTTTTCCCTAAATGTAAGCAATTGGATGAGCTATAAGTCAGAATTAAAATATAATTATCTGTTACAGAGATCAGAGATTCTTTTTAAAGTTTCATTATTTACAATCCTTTTCTTGGTGACATTTCAGTTCTTAGGAAATTATGCTCTAAATTTTATCTAACATGCTCACCACCCACATGTAACACATGCAATAAGCTTGCAAGATAGGAAGAGTGAATGTTTCCATTTTAATTTTGTTTTTGGTGATTTTGGTTTGGTGGGGTTTTTTTGGTTTTTGTTTTTTAAGTTTTGTATATGGCCACATGTGAAATGTGATTTTTTACATTTAAGGGAATAGTTGAAGTTTTATTGCTGGTGTAGAATGGTTATGAAAAAGAAAAAAAATAATTCATTTGGGCTAAAGTGGCACATACTTAATTTTTTTTAGCTAAACCATTATAATGAGCACTTACTTGAACACCTTGTTCTTCTCAGATCCTCTTGCCTTCTGATGTTCTTTCTTTCATTATTCATCAGACTCCAAAAGAGTCTAGAAAATCTAGAAATTAAAGAGATTTTTGGAAAAAGTTCTGACTTTCCTTGTGTAGAAAAAAATTGGATCTATCAATAATAAAATCCACATCACAACTGAGTTTTCTTTTGAGCCATTTTAGATTAGTTGTATGTTCTAATAGTGTATGTATTAAGTTCAGGAAATACAACACACTTATTTTTAAATGAGTACGCACAGACTAATTAAAAGAATCTGACTGATGCATTAAATTGTATTGAGGATGTTGTGGGGACAGTAGTAAGATAAATGTTTTTTGGTCTTTTCTTAAAAGTTGTTATCTTTTTCCCTGAAAGATGGTTGACCCTACTCTAGCAGAAATGGGAAAGAATCTGAATGAAGCAATGAAGATGCTAGAAGACAATCAAAGGTGTGTGCAAAGGATAACAACTACAAAAACAATAACTGTTTGTGCTAAGGGGAGGGTTATTAGTGTCACTGTCATTGAGCAGGAAAGAACATATTTTCCTGGTAGTTTAAGGTCTTATTGTAATTCAGAAGCTTACATCTATGCAAATCACCATTGTTTCTCAAATTATGGGATTTTAAAATAATGTATGTATTTTTATGCATGTTTCTATAATATTCAGAGCAAGTCCAGTGATAAGCAATATA
>VZTO01009023.1:4110-15869 GCA_013400615.1 Syrrhaptes paradoxus | reverse complement strand
GCGGTCTGAGATGCTGCTGCTCAAATCCCTTGTGGCCAGGGAAGGAAATATTTATTTGCAGTTGGGTATTTATTGAAGAAATAGGAGAAAATTTGGGGGGGAAAAAAAAAAAACAAACAAAGCAACTCCGGCAGTCTCCTCTGCCTTATCAACGCTCGAATTCTCCTTCGTCTGCTCTGAAATCTCTGTCACTTGCTCTCCCTTCCCTCGGCACATTGATGGCTTTTGTGTTGGTTGAAGGTTATTTATATCAATTATGTAAGGAAGGAAAAAAAAAAAGAGTGCCATAAACTGAGGTAATTTACTGTAAAATCCATGAAACGCTATAAAAATTTAAATAAATAATCAAGCAGCACATTTCCGTGGCTGTAGGGGGATGCACTCGTTGCTGCAGGCAGGGTCTGTGCTCCTCCTTGGTCCAGGCACTTTCCCGGGACCAGCATCTCGGTACCAACCCGCAGCCGGGTTTGCATTTGCCTCTGCACCTGAGCAATTAGATTAACGATTTAATTAGGAAAGAACAGCCGAGTGTGGCATACATGGGACAGACACGGCGGGAGCAGGGTGCTGGGATTTTCCTTCATTTGATGCTGGAGAGGAGCTGAGAGCATCCCCACCAGCACTGGGAAGGGTCACACTGGGCTCCACGCTGGATTCTGCTGGTCCTGGGCTCAAAGGAGCTTTTCTTGGGCTCCCTGGCGGGGCTGGGAAGCCCTTTGTAGGGCTGGCAGCACGGCTGAGGGATTGCAATTCTCGGTGGCAGGCTGCTTGTTCAGGTCCGCCTCTGCAAATTTGATTATAATGGCTTAAAGAGAATCACCCCTTGATAAGGCTACTAAAAATAATAAGAAGAAGAAAGGCTGAATGGGAACAAATGAATTCATCAAACTGAAAAAAAAACTATAACTCAGTTATTAGACGTACGCAGCGGAGCGAAGCCAGCCAGTGCTGACGTGGCGTTTACGCTCCTAACTCCGGCTCTCCATCACTTTGCTCTCACCCCCACCCCGGGGAGAGAGAAAAATCAGCAAAACAAGCCAAAGACAGGCAGCAGGGCGGTGACACCCGTCACCCTGCGGCCAGCGCTGGGGCAGGACAGACCTGCCAAGGGCCCCGTCCGGGCTGAGCTGCATCATCCCTCCCACAGGGATGGGAAAAATATTTTTTTCCCATTTTTTTGTGCGTGCACGTGTGTGCTTTTTGCTTTGCTTTTCCAGTGCCATAATTACCTCTCCGCCAGGCGTTTAAGCAGCATCACAAAGGAGATGATACACAAACGGAAGGAAAACAGGGGACAATGGACTGTAAATAAACGCACAGGTAACAGGAGTGGGAGCAAAAATTTGTCCAGTTGCACAAACCCCATCAGCTCCCAGCTCTGCAGGTGATGGTCCGGCCTCCAGGGTGAGATCCTGGGGGGCTGCGATAACCCCCCGACCGGGCAGTGGGCTCTTCCACCTCAAACGTGGTCCCTAAGGTACACCCAGGATGGTTACAGAGGTGATTTTGGGGTGTCCCCAGGCGTACCCCTCTTTCCTTGCCCCTTGGAGGGTGACGCTGCGGGTGCAGAGCCCGTGGGGACAAAGGGACAGGGCTGCGGACCCCAGAGCTGAGCATCCCTGTGAGGCTCCCGGAATGTCTGCCTGCTCCTGCTGCTCTGATGGCAAAAGGGGGAAAAAACACGGAAAAAAGCAAAAGCTGCGAGAGCCGAGCTGCTGAAACGCTTCGCCTCGCCACAGGTTGATTTTTGGGGGGATGGAGGGAGGAATTTAAATGTAGGAGCAGAAGACGATGCCCGACGGGTTGAGGAGGATGCTGTGTCGTGCCGGCAGCCCCCCTGCCGCGATGCTGCCCCGTCGAGATGCGGTTCCGGAGGCAGGAGAGCCGGGAGGGCTGCCCAGCCCCACTGCCCACGCAGCCCCTGCCAGGCTGCCCTCCCGCTTTGAAGCCGCCTTGAAAGAGAATTTCCAAACACTCTGCTTGGGCTCGGCTTTACTGGGAGGCAGCAGCGGTGGTTTTTCCCTCTCCCAGTTCACCCGATTTGGAGCCCAGTCAGGGGCTGTGGGTAATTTTCTTGCCTGAAGACAAAAGAAGGTTTTTTTTTTTCTTTTTAAAAATTTTTAAATGATGTTTGCTAAGTCACTGCGGACGCTTATCAGCCCTTTCCATTTCCTGAGGAATCCCATTCTCTTCTCTGCCCTCTGTGAGCTCAAGACCTCGATCTGAAGAGCTGTTTATTATCTGCTTTGCCTTCTGATAAGCTCCTGTTTATAAATTCGCCTCCCCTACTATATATCTCCATTTGTTTTCTTCTGATTTTTTTTTTTTTTTTAACTACAGATAAGACATTTTCTTCCTTTGCTGGCTGACTTCCAGCCGAATTACCCAGCCCGCGGCTGGCGCAGCACAGCTCTGCTCCCTCCCCTCCGGCCGCTCTCCCAGCCCTGGCGGTTACATCGGTGACGTTAGTTTTGCATTTCTGACAAATTAACCCTGTGCGAAGCAAACCGGGATGGATCCATCCTCCCTGCCCACCGCTGGGACCATCCCAGCCCATGGGGGCTGCAGGAGGGGACCCGGATGCTGCGCTGCCTGTCTGCATCCGTAGGAAATGCCCCAAAAACCCCTTTTCCTTCCAATTCCATGACTCCCTCCAGCTCGCATTGCCATGACCAGGCTTCACCAGAGCTACTATTTATAGTGCAGAAATATTTATAGACGGGGGCTGGAATTCAGGTTTATTCTGCAAAGTCAAGCTGGGGTAATGCCCTTGGAGCCAGCACCCGGAGCAGAGGAACGAGGCTCTGCTGGGACATTTCAAGGATGCTCCTGCTCTGCTTGGACCTCGGCAAGCCGGGCAGGATTATTTTTTTGCTGTCAGGTCAGCAAATAGCTTTGGGAAACTTTCCTCTCCCCCTCCCTGTGACTGCCTGTAAAGCTGTGCCAGGGAGCAGCGCTGCTCTTAATTAACCCACGCTTCATTAAAACAAACCTCTTAAAGGATAGGTGATGGCTGCGGTCTCCCCGGTAAATATTTACAGACTGCGGAGTTTTCTCAAGGAATCATTTGGGGGGAGGAAAAAAGGCCGATTCATCACGCTGATGTCAGATCACGGCCTCTCTGTTCCCTGTAAAAGCCAGATCCATCACGCTCCTTCCGAGCAAGGACACCCGGCAAGGTCTCTGTCACCTCCCTGAAATACGCCAGCGCAGCAGAGGCCACCGCGGCCGGGAAAAGTTCAGACAAACTTCTCCTTTTAATTACTCCTGAGATTTCCGCTGCTGTTCCCATCCACTGAGAAGCTCAAGATGCTCCGAGCAGGAGCCATATGGTCCCAGGTGCTCAGAGCAGGTTTCCGAAGCGGTGATTAATGAACTCGGCTCCGGGCAGGGGAAAGGGTCGTCGGAGGTTTTGAGGCTGGGTGCTGGAACCAGCGGGTGCACCTGAAATTCCTGGGCAAACGTGCCAGGTCCCCTGGTAGAGGTGTGGGGACAGGGCAGGGCACCCTGTGCCCAGGTCCAGGCTGGAGCATCATGTCCCCACGGGAAAGTTTGCAGGGGCTGAGTCTAGTGATGGGGAGGCTGGGATGATTTAATGATGCTGCAGGATGAAGATGCTGCAGGATGAAGATGCTGCAGGGTGAAGATGCTCCAGGGTGAAGATGCTGCAGGGTGAAGATGCTGCAGGAGTCGGTTCAAAAGCACTTTTCGCNGGTGAAGATGCTGCAGGATGAAGATGCTCCAGGGTGAAGATGCTCCAGGGTGAAGATGCTCCAGGGTGAAGAAGCTCCTGCAAAGGGAAAGGGAATGACCTGGGGTCCAGAGCAGAAGGCTGAGAAATGGGCTGAAAAATTGTCCCCAAGTCCCAACCTGGGGTCATTGCAGGGTGGAAGGGGCAGGCACTTACTGATGGGGTTTGAGAAGAAGGTGGAAAAACATTCATCGGGGTGGGGCAGAAGGATGCTGTGTGCGACCGCTGTCCTGCCTCGCACGCCGGGCTGAGCACTCCAGCACGGAGCAGCGTGCCAGTCGCTCGCCTGTGCACAACAGCTGTTCAAAGGCAATAAAAATTACCCTCCTGCCCTGCAGATTTTTCTCTGACATCCCATTCAGGGCTGATTTGTGGGGAGGAGGAGCCCCCCCGTTAGCGTTTTGGCCTCGGTGAGCCATCAGGATCCCCCTCCGGCTGGGCGGGGGGGGAGAGGGATACACGGCGCTTTGTCAGCGCCTCTTTCCAGCAGGATTAAAACTGCAGCAGCAGATAAGGATCGTGAATGAGAATCTTTCAGGCCAAGGCAGCTGGGAATGGGGCTGCTGCGCTGCCTTTGCCCTCGGACCTTTGCTCTCTGCATCCACCATGGGGACCTGCAGAGCATCCTGGGGACCGCTGGGACATCGCTGCTCCTGGCTCCTCGTTTGGCAGCAAAAAGTGGAGTGTTCTGTACTTTGGCCAAAGGATAAATTGGATCCAGCACCGATTGCTCCTGCAGACTTGTTCTAGACAGGCTTTGGGTGCTGAGGGAGCTCTGGACCCCCGGTATTTCATCCCAAAATTCACTGTATGCTCTGAAACCTGCCCCACAGCACATCCTGCCCGTGGTCCCTCCAGCAGGCGCTCAGCCCTGACCCACCGCAGCGTTCCTGGTGCTGTTTCAGCTCCGTTTCATGGATGTTATCACCCTCACCTCCGGCCACAGCGATTTTAGCGTCCAGCTCTCAGGCACCCGCAGCTCTGCCATAGCCCCCCCATTGCTGCCTTTACTGAGCAGCTCTGCCGCCGGCTTTGGCCAATCTTCCACCGCAAAAAGAGATCGCCTGGGACCTGCGGGGTCTGCAAGGTCCCCACAGAGGGCTGGGACATCGTCGCCAGCTCCGGCCAGAGCTGGGGGAGCTCCGTTTGGTCAGTGTGGGCATGGAGCTTCATGCAGAAAATTATCCAAGCAATCCTCCCCTCTTCCTCCCTGGGAGATTTCCAGTTTCTGGATGCTGCATCCCCTCTTTTAGGTGTGCAAAAACCCCGATGCTCAACACAGAAGAGGAAAGAGGGAAGGGAAAGCGGGGGCACAGCGCCCCAGAAAGCCACGATTCACATTCCAGTTCTGCTCCCGAGTGTCAGGCTGCGTTACACCCAGTCTCTCCAAACACCGACACTGTGCATGGGCCTTAGGGTAAAGCCGCCCGATGCGAACCGTGGGTTGAAATTCAAATTGGCAACGGGCATTAGCTGGAAAAGCACCGTAAATCCAAGCTGCGAGGGCTGAGCGATGCACCCAGATCTCAATTAGTGTTCCCGTGGCTCTGCGGTAAGGCTGCTGGAAGACGGCACCAAAGAGCATCGATTTGGGTTATAAGAGCATCGATTTGGGTTATAATTGCGGACGTGCCTTTGTGCCGCTGGAGGGGGGGGGGAATGACAAGCCCGTGCCCTCCCAGAGCCTCGGGGAGCTGTGCCTGCCTCTTGAGAAAAAAAAAAAAATATTGGGGCTGCCATGGCCAATGTGCATCTCATCTCCTCACCCCACGCCGAGGCTCGTGCATTGGCATCTGCACTGGTCCAGCACAGAGGGATGTCCCTGACCAGGGGCTGGGGCAGGAAGGGGATAAAATACCCCAAATCCTGGGGGGACATGGCAGAAGGGATGTGCAGGATGTCACCCAGGCTGCGCCGAGCCCTTCTGTCTGCAGGAGATGGTTCAAAAGCACTTTTCGTGCCCGAGGATGAGCATCCCCCTCCCCAGCCACACCTGCTGAGTTCCCTCCCATGGCACCAGGACCCCTGCCCACCGCTGCCCGCTCCAGGGTGATGGTTTCGGGCAGGGCTGAGGCGAGCGGGTGGTCCAGGTGACTGCAACCCTCCTTTGGGAAGGGAGTTGCCATGGAAACCCATCCCTTTCTGGGGTTTTTTTTTTGGCCACTGGAGAACACTTGTTCTCCATCGCTGGGCTGAGGTGGGCAACTTTAGCAAGAGGGGAGTGGTTAATAATCTTGGGAACAAAATAAAAGGCAGAGGGAAAATGTCCCTGTGAAGTGATGCTGCGTCCTGCTTGTCCCCACTGCTCTGAGAGGTGATGTCCCCAGGGGCTCCCGGGCTCTCCTGGGGCTCCAGCTCTCCGGCATTATTTTGGCTGCCAGGCAAATGGCTCGGCAATGAGCTGCCTCTCGGAGGCACCTGAACTTTAATTCCCATGGAGACCGGCACGAGCTCTAACATTTTCTTGGAGGAAAAGGTTGTTACTGAGATTATTGACCTGGAGGGCAGAGTTAAAGCAGGCTGGAAATCGTAAAAAAACAATTCCATTTTCCACCTAGACTATCAAGGCTCCCAGCAAAGTCCTCCTGGCTCTTTTCTTCTTTTTTTTTCTTTTTTTTTTTTTCCCTGTTAACAGGCATTTTTTAAGGTCACGGTGCCGGCTTGCTGTGCATTATCAAGTAATTTGCACAATATATTTCTTCCCTCTGTGTATTTTCTACTGATAATGTACCAAATGCCAGCGCGCTGACGGGAGGTTTTCCAGCCCGTGCAGGCAGCAGGAACCGAACTCCCCCTCGAAAGGACAGAGGTGAGGGCAGCCAGGGAGAGACGTACGGAGGAGAGAGCGAAAGGCTGGGAAAGGTGAGACAAACCAGAAGAAATCCTTGAATAAACCATGCTTTGCTTTTTTTTATTATTTTTTATTTTTTTTCCCTGCTGCCACGCTGCAGGACAGAGCCCTGGGTTTTCACAAGCCGCAGTTTGACACCTGGCTGTGCCCGTGCTCCCGCGGGCAGTGTCTAAGTGGTGTTTGTCAGGCAGATGCTGCCTCACTTCGCTTGCAATTCTCACTAACCAGGAGCCGTGTGCGTGCAGAAGATGCTGTTTCCAGCCGCTCAGAGCACGGACAGACCCAGGAAACCCCCCTCCACCCATCCCAGGGATGCTGGGGCGGCACCGGGGCAGATTTTCAGCACTGATGGCTGAAAAACCAAACCACAGTTTGGTTCTCACTCCATCTCATCTGGGCAAAACAGTCCCTATAAAGGGCATTTCTGCGACATTCCTCCTTCCATCCCATTCCAGGGACCACAGCCTGCCCTTTCCCCCGCTGTCATATTCCCACCTATTGTCCCCAACCCGAGCAAAACGCCAGCATCACCCGCACGGCCCCTCCAAGGTGTGACAGCACGCAGGGTATGAGGCAAAGGCAGTTTAAAGGACACAGTATTTAACCTCTTTTTAAATTCTTTTTCCCCCCCTTTGCAAATTCACACTCTGGAGACTGTCACTCTCCCTGTCCCCAAACCCACTCGTCTGTTCCGCTCCGCAGCAAGGCGGCAGGGAGATGAAAACCTCCCCGGTCCCACACGCCTGCGGTGCCAGCGCTTGGCAGNCAGTTCTGCTCCCGAGTGTCAGGCTGCGTTACACCCAGTCTCTCCAAACACCGACACTGTGCATGGGCCTTAGGGTAAAGCCGCCCGATGCGAACCGTGGGTTGAAATTCAAATTGGCAACGGGCATTAGCTGGAAAAGCACCGTAAATCCAAGCTGCGAGGGCTGAGCGATGCACCCAGATCTCAATTAGTGTTCCCGTGGCTCTGCGGTAAGGCTGCTGGAAGACGGCACCAAAGAGCATCGATTTGGGTTATAAGAGCATCGATTTGGGTTATAATTGCGGACGTGCCTTTGTGCCGCTGGAGGGGGGGGGGAATGACAAGCCCGTGCCCTCCCAGAGCCTCGGGGAGCTGTGCCTGCCTCTTGAGAAAAAAAAAAAAATATTGGGGCTGCCATGGCCAATGTGCATCTCATCTCCTCACCCCACGCCGAGGCTCGTGCATTGGCATCTGCACTGGTCCAGCACAGAGGGATGTCCCTGACCAGGGGCTGGGGCAGGAAGGGGATAAAATACCCCAAATCCTGGGGGGACATGGCAGAAGGGATGTGCAGGATGTCACCCAGGCTGCGCCGAGCCCTTCTGTCTGCAGGAGATGGTTCAAAAGCACTTTTCGTGCCCGAGGATGAGCATCCCCCTCCCCAGCCACACCTGCTGAGTTCCCTCCCATGGCACCAGGACCCCTGCCCACCGCTGCCCGCTCCAGGGTGATGGTTTCGGGCAGGGCTGAGGCGAGCGGGTGGTCCAGGTGACTGCAACCCTCCTTTGGGAAGGGAGTTGCCATGGAAACCCATCCCTTTCTGGGGTTTTTTTTTTGGCCACTGGAGAACACTTGTTCTCCATCGCTGGGCTGAGGTGGGCAACTTTAGCAAGAGGGGAGTGGTTAATAATCTTGGGAACAAAATAAAACGCAGAGGGAAAATGTCCCTGTGAAGTGATGCTGCGTCCTGCTTGTCCCCACTGCTCTGAGAGGTGATGTCCCCAGGGGCTCCCGGGCTCTCCTGGGGCTCCAGCTCTCCGGCATTATTTTGGCTGCCAGGCAAATGGCTCGGCAATGAGCTGCCTCTCGGAGGCACCTGAACTTTAATTCCCATGGAGACCGGCACGAGCTCTAACATTTTCTTGGAGGAAAAGGTTGTTACTGAGATTATTGACCTGGAGGGCAGAGTTAAAGCAGGCTGGAAATCGTAAAAAAACAATTCCATTTTCCACCTAGACTATCAAGGCTCCCAGCAAAGTCCTCCTGGCTCTTTTCTTCTTTTTTTTTCTTTTTTTTTTTTTCCCTTTTAACAGGCATTTTTTAAGTTCTCGTTGCCGGCTTGCTTTTCATTATNCTTGAATAAACCATGCTTTGCTTTTTTCTATTATTTTTTATTTTTTTCCCTGCTGCCACGCTGCAGGACAGAGCCCTGGGTTTTCACAAGCCGCAGTTTGACACCTGGCTGTGCCCGTGCTCCCGCGGGCAGTGTCTAAGTGGTGTTTGTCAGGCAGATGCTGCCTCACTTCGCTTGCAATTCTCACTAACCAGGAGCCGTGTGCGTGCAGAAGATGCTGTTTCCAGCCGCTCAGAGCACGGACAGACCCAGGAAACCCCCCTCCACCCATCCCAGGGATGCTGGGGCGGCACCGGGGCAGATTTTCAGCACTGATGGCTGAAAAACCAAACCACAGTTTGGTTCTCACTCCATCTCATCTGGGCAAAACAGTCCCTATAAAGGGCATTTCTGTGACATCCCTCCTTCCATCCCATTCCAGGGACCACAGCCTGCCCTTTCCCCCGCTGTCATATTCCCACCTATTGTCCCCATCCTGAGCAAAACGCCAGCATCACCCGCACGGCCCCTCCAAGGTGTGACAGCACGCAGGGTATGAGGCAAAGGCAGTTTAAAGGACACAGTATTTAACCTCTTTTTAAATTCTTTTTCCCCCCCTTTGCAAATTCACACTCTGGAGACTGTCACTCTCCCTGTCCCCAAACCCACTCGTCTGTTCCGCTCCGCAGCAAGGCGGCAGGGAGATGAAAACCTCCCCGGTCCCACACGCCTGCGGTGCCAGCGCTTGGCAGACAGCGAGCTGGGAGCTGCTTGGCACCGTGCTCCCAGTAAAAAAATCAAACACATGGAGCACGGGTCCCTCCTGCCATCGGGGACAGATCCCAGCACCGGGGGATTTGTCCCCAAGCTGGGGACGAGGCTGCTCCATCCTGCCATGGGCAGGGAAGGGCACAAAGGAGCAGCTTTAGGGCACAAAAAGGGTTTTTTTTGGTGCTGGAGCCCTGGTTGTGGATTCACGGCAGCGATGGGCACAGGGGAGGCGATGCACCAGACCGTCCCGCTGGGTTCAGCCAGCCCGGGCTGCCGACAGCCCCAAAAATAATCTGGGGAAGGACGGTCTGCTGGGGAAGGTATTGATTTGGGCTTATTCTGGATTCAGGCCACCTCGCTTCAGCCATAGGCAAAAAGTCTCTTTAGTCATCTACTTCCCTCTACAGTCGCTGGGAAGAAACAGCATCTTCCCACAGCAGCTCAGCCCCGCCTGGGAGGGATGCTCCCCCCCAAATAAACCCGGGGTCACCCCACCATGGGCAGCCCCAGCCTCCCCGGGGTGAGGGGGGTGTCACCGATGCGGTGCAGGGGGATGTCTGGCAGAGCCCAGGAACCCCAAACCCATCTGGGTGGGCACGGGACCCCCCGAAGGGTCTGCGGGGTCAGGAGGGGCTCACCAGTGTCTGGGGCAGACTGGGCACACTGGTGGCCGACCAGCCTGTCTGCTGCTTTTGGGGCTGATCTGGCTGTTAGTGGGGCTTCAGCTGATCATTAAAAATAATTTAAAAGGAAGAAAAAAAAGCATTTTATCATCTGCCCGGAGCCTTGCAGAGCCCAGGCACTAACAGCATCTGTTACCTGCTCTCTCCTCTGCTCGGGATCGCTCGCCTGCCCGATGCACAGGAGCTGCCAGCGGATCTGTGCGCTGCCCGGCTCCTGCTGCAGCCTGTTCCTGTCTCTGCCGCTGTCTGCCTCGCTCTTGCAGGGCCAGGAGGAGTTTTATTCTTTAAAAGTTTGTTCCTCGGCTGGCCCATCCAACCCAGCAGAGATCAGCTCCGCACGCTGCGGGATGCGCTTTCTGATGGCAGATGTAGCTTGGGGAAAACGGTGATGAAAAATTAGAAAATAAAATAATAAAGAAAAATTATTATAAAATAAATAAACCCCCACTTCTGTGCTGGCCTGCGAAGGGGCTGCAATCTCCCACCCACGAGGATGGCAGATGGGTGTCTGGGCTTTGCTCAGGCTCCGGAGCGAGGTGCCGGGGGGGCACACAAGGGGCGATGCTCCCGGGATGCTGGTGCGGGTCGGCACAGCGGTGGGCAGGGCGGCTGCTCCCCCCGGCCGCGGGAGGTCGTGGGGGGACGGGGGGCTGGAAATAAGGGGTTGCTTGCTATGAGTGGAAAGCAAAGACACGAAGGAAGGGAAATGGGGAGCTCTGAGGACTCTCAGAAACGCACGGGAACAATTTTAGGTCCTCTGGGAGTCCCCAGAATGAGCTGTTTGGCTGGCGGTGAATAATTAAGGATTCTGACGTGGGCAGGTATATTAATGTCCCTCTGAAAGATTCAGATCAATGATGGAAGGGGAAAAAATGGAAGACATGCATAATAATAAAAAAAAAAACCTTGCTTGACATGATGACATTACTGATTTTTTTTATGACCGTCTCAAATAAACTCTAGAGCAGTTATTAATTTAGTGTTGTTAATAGCTCATCCTTCAAATGTCAGGCAGGAACGGAGGCTGTAAAAGGGGATTGCTGCGGGCAAAGCTGGGGGGTGAGAAATTATGATCCAAACGTGCAGGGACCGTCCCGGCTTGTTCCGAGTGCTTTGCTCGGACACGCAGCTACACCCAGCCAGCCCCGGCGCGTCCGTCCTGGATGGAGCAATGGCAGGATCAAACCCCAGATCCACAGCGGTGAGGTGGGAGGTTTTGGGCTTTTTTGGGGGTTTTTTGGGGTCACTCAGTGCTGAGGAGGGGCTGGGTTGCAGCCCAGGCACAGCTGGAGCTCAGCAGCCCCAAGCAGGTGGATTCTCTAATTAACCAACTCATTAAATAGGGACTCCAGGGGAGTTACTGGAGGTGGTGCAGGAAGGAAAGCTGACCCACAGGAGCAACCCTTTGTATTGCTCTTTGTACTCTCAGAAGCCAAATCTGAGAGTTTTGGTGGGATTCCGTCAGTTTTTCCTGTGGGCTCTCTCCACCCAAGGACAGGTACGTGCTGTGACGGGGTTTACAGGAGAGGGGAAGGGGAACGGAGCATCTTGCATTGGTCAGAAACTGTGTCTTCTGGTATCATATTCATGCTGGTACCCTCAGGAATCGATGCTCATGGATTTAT
>VZTO01009021.1:0-16438 GCA_013400615.1 Syrrhaptes paradoxus | reverse complement strand
CCATATGTTGCTGTGGGAATCTGTGCCTTGGACTTACAAGTAGCAGAACTGAAGCTGATTTATGACTCCCTGGTGATAACTGCCTTGTCTCTTTGTTTTTCTAAGATTTCACATATCACAGAATTATAGAATGGTTTGGGTTGGAAGGGACCTTATTGATCATTGAGTTCCAGCCCCCCTGCCATGGGCAGGGACTCCTCCCACTAGCCCAGGTTGCCCAAAGCCTCATCCAGCCTGGCCTTGAACACTTCCAGGGATGGGGCATCCCTGGAAAGAACTCACGCCAGCCTTTATTGACAGTTTATTCTTTAGGAATCTGTTCTGGGCAAGAACAACAGCACCCAGAGAGGAACTCGTCTCCTCACTAAACGATGGGCATCTGGACAAGTCACCCAGGTTTCCCTGATAGTTGACAGGGAGAGAAGAGCATCTCCTGAGGTCAGCCTGCCCTTCTACCATAGATGGCCACCTGCTGTGGGACTTCTCCAGCTCAAGTGCTGCTGCATTTGGAGGACACACCTAACCTTTAGCTGGCTGAAGCTGGTGAGGGGTGCCCACCCTTACTTTGTTTCAGAAGAGTTTCATTCTCTCCCAGGGTTGCTGGGCATGGATTGGGGATGATCATGAAGGAAGCTCAGAATCTGACTGTTCCGGTCTCCCTCTCTCACTGCCTTGTCCATTCACTCACCTCGTTCCCAGTAAAGAGGTGGTAGGACTTTCTGTGGAATCTCTTGGCAGACGATGAGAATGGGGGTTGGCTGGAGTACGCTGATGGACTTTGGGTTGTATGAGCCTGGCCCCACCTCATACTGAGCAGAAGAAAACCTGTTACGCTTCAGTTTGTTAGTGAAAGAGCTGCACAACGTCAGACCCCCATCCATCCCTCCTCCCCCCCCCCCCAGAGCCTAATGCATCCCCACCGCAGGCACCTGCTGCACCACTGAGGATGCCGGTAATGCCAGACAGTGTCCATGTCCCTGCTCCCACTGATTACGTCCCTCAGGCACTGGCTGAGTGTGGCCCAGAAGATCCTCTCCATGGGGCAGCCCCGGGTTCCTCAGGAGGGTGCTGAAGCAGCCTTTCTTATTGTTCTCCTTCAGCATCAGCTTGTCCACAAAACCCTTTATGGTGCTTGTGCTCACCTCAGTCCTCTCTTCTGTCGGGATAAGGGAGCAGCATGAGAAGCTCAGATGCTGGTGGTCTCTCAGGCCACCCCATCTGTCCCCTCTCCCCATCTGTCCCCTCTCTCCTGCGCAGTGCATTCAGCCCATGTGTTTTTCCAGGATCCAAAGGAAGTCGAAGAGCAAAATCCAAGTGGAACAGATGCTGATATCTTATGGCAACATGCTGGCAATGCCATAGCTCACTGAGAAACCTCGTCTTCTGTGCGGGGCCGCAGGGCAATGCACCTCCAAGCTGTGATGGCCACCACTGGTGGGCTTCAACCTGTCTCCCGCGAAGGGCTGCCTCGGGCCTCCCATCAATGCTGCCGTGCAGGTGGTAGGTGCCAGGTCCTAGGCCGCTGTTGCCTACTTTTTAAAGAAGTGGGCTCATCAAAGAGAAAAGATAATTACAAATCAGCATTAACATTCTTCTTTGAGGATAGCTAGTTGCAAGAAATTGGGAGGAACAGCAGAATGGAAAAGTTTAAGAATTAAGTGCCAGTATCTCTGACCTCTTCTTTCAGCATCAAGCCTGTCTTGTGTAATAAAAGCTATTTATAAATTGCTACTCTGTTAAACGTGTACAGAATTTTATGAATGCATAAATTGGGAAACAGAGCCAGCAAAGGGACTTAGCAGAGTGATGAATGGATGACAGGGTGCAAGACTGAAACAGTGTTTTATTCATGGATTGTGAGGTCAAGAAGAAATGCTGGGAAGGGCTGGCAGTTGAAGGAGAAAGATACAGAACCCAGGAGATAAAGAATCCAGTAATCTGAGAATTATCAAGTCACACTGTCACACTTCTTTTTGGCAGTTATAACTCCAGGTAGTAGCTTTTTATTTTTACTTTGCTACATTTTATGAGTATTTTTAGTCTTTCTGCCAGCTCCAATTGTACCACTGTCACCAGCTGCTTCCAGTGTCACAGCCTTAATCCTCCTAAATCTCAGTAATTTATTCCCTTAGATTTTAAGCATCTGGTAAGAAGAGGGGTTTTCCCCCCTCTTTTCTTTTAACACATACCCTCACCACTGCCACCCCCGCCCAAATATACTGTGGAGAGTATGAGATCAAGCAACCTGAAATTGTGATCTTGATCTCGGGACTAGTCAATCTGTTCAGTTGGTTGTCACTGCTGAAAAGGCTATTAGAGACTGATAACTCATTAAGCTGACATTTAATTCTATTGGTCATGCAGATATTCCCCCGCAGAATGCAGCTAATGCAACTTAATTCCAAACAAATGAGTCAAGTTAGGATCACTAGGTTGCACTTACTCTTTGTAGTATTGTCATAGTACACGCTGAAGATGCAGGTGCATTTTATGTCCTCAAATACCACAGAGTAAAACTAATCGAATCTAGCTAAGATAGAACTGGTTGGACCAATGAATGTAATCTGATTTCTACTTGTTTTTTATTCCTCTCATAAATTTATTGTAAGATATTCATATATTTAATTTAAAATTGGCAGATAAGTTGTTTAAAGATATGTGGCTGCACTTGGAAATGCATGTTTTTCTGTCTTTTATGTGTTCTATCTGTCTTGCATCTGTAAGGATTTCTGCCAGAAGACATTGAAAAGGAAATTAGAGGTACTCAAGAAAACCATTACAAAGAGAAGAGTTCCCTTATGTGGGAGCAAATAAGAAAATATATCCTGATTAGTTTTACAATAGTAATGTCCTTTAGTTTTCTTCTGGTTCCTTGTACGGTATTTACTTCAATAGGTGGCGTAAAGGATTTTTATGTTCAGGAAAACTGCAACACTTCTTTTTCATGCAGAAAACACAAGAGTTTCACTTTTGGAAGCTCCTATGTCTTGACATACCCTTGATATGGGGTATTTGTAATTACCTTGTAATACTGTAATTTGATTTTTTAAAAAAGCAGTATTAAATAAAGTAGAAAATCTTTGTGATTCTTTATAAATAAAATATATGTGACTGTGCCTGTAGTATTGCTTTTGGTCCAATTTATGTGTCGTAGACTTAACAGTATGTATTTGCTTACCAGCTTTCATCCTGCTTTTGGCCACCACCAGAACATGAAGGAAGTGGGTTGAAAGTGGATTTGCTCTTTTCACTAACATTTTTTGCAGTGGCATGATATTTTTCAGGAAACCACCTAATGCTACCCAAGCTTGCAGTATACATATGATGAGCCCTTAGGTTGGGAGCGGGTGAGTGGGAGAGCCTTAGATCCGTGGCAGTTATTCCGTAGGCTGCATGCTGCTAGCAGACCACTTTGACGCTCCTGTTCTCTGGAGCTGCTTTGCGTGCTGGCTGGTATACTGGGAAAACTAGCTGTGCTGTATAAAACACTATTGTCAGCCCTACCTTTGTCCTTGCAGCTATCCAGCAATATAGAGTATATCTTAGTCTGCTAATTTTACCTACATGTTGAGCCAAAGTGTGACAGACTTGTTTGGTGCATCTGTCCTCACTGGCTGAACTAAGGCGCTTCAGCATACAGTGAGTATTTTGATTTTTATGCTGTGGCAAATGTAATTTAGGGGGGTTATTAAAGTTAGTTTGGTAATAGCACCTTATGCTTGGAATAATATGAATGTCTGTTCTGCAAATAATTGTAAGTGCAGCCTGCACTCTAAGCAAAATGCAAGAGGAGCATGATGATTGTTTTGCAAATGATTCAAGATCTTAACTTTTAAGTTAAGAACCTTTTTTTGTATTATAAAATTAATATCTTTGAAGAAGGTCTGTCAGATTTTTTTCCAGTAGTAATAACTTGATACTTGTCTTCTAAACTGTCAGTAATGTTTCTCTTAAGGAAGCACATTTTTGCTACATATTTATTTTATATTAATATTTTACGGTTATAGATAATATACATGTATGAAAAATTTATTATGATAGTACGTGAGTCAGAAATGGCTTTGCCATAATTCTAGATGGAATTTGTCAAGTTAGCTGTAAGAACTAATCTTTTGGCTTGCAAAATAAGCAAAATTTGCTTTGACAATTTGAAGCAGTAAATATGAAATCCAATGCAATTTCTGGACACTTTTTAGAGTAGGAAGCCATTTTAACATGGAATAAAACTGTGTTTAGAATAGCTAATAACAGCATCTTTTGGAAATGCTACAAAGATGGCATTGCTTGTTTCCACACATCACAGTTGGCTTACCAAGTAGCATATTTTCTCTTCAGTGCTTTCCCTGATGTGTCGAGTCAATCCCTAGAAGTAGACTACTCATGTTGAGAAGCTAAGCGTGCTCAGTTGAATTGACGTACTGGAGCACTGGTGCTGCACTATGATCAGCCAAAATGATGCAATGCGCATACTTCATTCCTTTAGCGTCTGTCACTTTGTGCTTTCTGTGTATGGAATTTTAATGAAAATTAGAGGACATGCAGGATGGTGGGTGTGACTTGAAACATGAAGTGGGAAGGATAGTACATGATGTCTTACATAGGGCTCTGGGAAGGAAGCAGGTTGCATACCTGCCTGAAAATAGAAGGCTCACAAACATGGTGTTTAATGTGTTTTCCTAAGAAAACAATTAAGTATTTTAATCCTGAAGTCTATGAAATATATGCGTTACATGTGTCACTTTTGTATACATTGATTTGCTCTTCACTGGAATTGGCAAATTAGACTTTCTTTGGACCAAAGCCAAGTAATAGATGAGGCAATTTCATGCCTTGTGAATTATTGAAGAGAATGTTTGGTATGTAAAACTTGTCTTCAGTTTGCTGGCTCCCCTCCCATTTCTCTTAATCCCTTTGGGAATCTTGGCTTGAACTATCTTCCAGAGGCTCAACAATTTCAGAAGGCTGGGTAACTGTTCCAGTGGAATGGAAGGAATTTCCAGTATGATCTCACTTTCCCCTTACATTTGTCACTTTCTGGATTGCAGTCTCCTCTTTGCTAATTCTAGATAGCAAGTATGCTAGACTGCAAACTATGCTTTGGTCATTGTGCTCAACCCTGTCAGAAAAATTGTTGTCTAAACTTGGGATCAGAGGATGCTTGAAGCAGTTTTTCTGTATCTTTGCAATAAATTTGTGAAAGATATCATGATCAGTTTTCTTACACAAGTATGTGTTTCTCTTTTGTTTGTACAGTCTGATAAGGTTAGTTGTGGGCAGGACTGCTGGTTCTCTGCTGGAACAGCAGCATAAGTGAGGAAGACAAGCAAGTAAACTTTCCATATAATCAAGTTGTTGGAATAGAATATTCCTTTAGACAAATTTTGGTCAAATGTGAGCTTTTACAATATCTTTGGGTTGGATTTTCTTGGACACAAGTCCAATTATTACGTGAGGTTGTTGTGAGATGAGGCTATATACAGAGGTGAGTTTTAAGAGCACTAAAGATGCCTATTAAATGTACCTTAAAGGCTTTTTTTTGTTTGTTTTTTCCTATGGTCTGACACCTCTCCTTATATTTCTGTCATTTGACTTTGGCAAGGTCTGAAATAGCATATAGTTGAAATGGGAGGAGATGTGCAAGGATGTACTGAAGTAATTATTTGTGAACCTCTTTGGAATACTTTGGGATAGAAGTATAAATACAGGAAATCTGTTAAAGTGTTTTAAAGGCTTCATAAAATAGTTTTAATAGATAGAAATTATTCCTGTTAATTTTCAGTGTCACTCGTAGGTAAATATTTTTTCTCCTCTTTCGAGATACTTGTTACGTAATAAATTGTATTGATGGTATCTTAAGCAGTGGAGGTGCAGATTTTTCTCGATTTACACAGAATGGTACATGGTAACACAATAAATGAGATGGGCATTGTTTCTGTAAAAGAACTACAAATTGTATTAAAATGCTTACCCTCTGGAAATGTTTGTGTAGCGGTTTTTGCTTTTCCCCAGTATGAGATGATTTGTGTAATCCCTGTTACTGATATGCTGCAGAGAGTTTAATAATAGTACAATTTTATTACTGCATAAATCTCTGTTATGGCAACATGTATCTCATATGACAAACTTGAGACAAAATCATATTAATTGTGTCCTTCTATTGACTTCAGCTGAGTCATGTCCAGATTCTTTGATGAAATTAAATATGAAGAACTGCAGAGAGGCTGCTTGTCAGTTACATTCATATAGACAAAGCTGGAATAACTTACAATAGGGGGGTAACTGTGCTAACACTTGGAGAGAATACAGGTGTGTAGATATTAATGAGTTTGCCTCTTTTGTGATTACAAAGTCCTCAACCACACTTCTGCTGTAACTAGCTTTAATGTAGAAATAAAATAATCTAGTATAACATTTACTATAGTAATTGAGATGAATATGTTGTAGCAGGGAATCCTGGCAAGATGATGTGGAAGAAAAACAATACTTGTTCTGGTAAACTCATCAAGACAAATCTGGATCCCCTCTCAGTATAGGTTACTGTCTACAGGAATGCCATCATGCTTTCCTTGTGATGCAAATGGCAGCTGCTAATCTGAAGCTTTGGATCAATTGATTCATTTCTGACTGTAGTTGCTTACCTACACTACACTATAAGCTTATTTTCCATAGTGATTGTGTGTAGGTGGGGGCAGTCTAGAGAGAAAAAAAACCCAAACAAACAGAGGGATTATAAAGCAAGCAAGGGAGGTGATTTAAGATCCTTCATGTGGAAAGAGAGGTTTAGAGATGGCTCTTTTTCCTCACTTTTTGCACAGATACTTTTCTTAATTTTACTAGCATCTCTAATTAACTAGCTCTTTCAATGGCCTTCAATAATGCAGGGATTTGCATGAATGTGAAAAATGTTACGAAGATTAAAATTTGGCTTTGCTTCTGCTTAGTCTGGTTATTTTGGTTTTATTGTAATGGGTTAGATTCTGAAGATAATTACCACAGCTCACGGGAGAGCTATTTTTAACCATGCTACTAAAAGTTACAGTAAATTATTAATAAAATCAATATCTAATTTGGCAAAACCTGATAGTATTTGCCTTAACTGTTCATAAGCTACATAGGAGTTTCTTTAAAAATTAAGTAGAAGTAGCATTTTATAAAGGAAAACTGCATTCTTCATTGTGCTGAACACTGCTGTTAGACTACAGATAATCAACTTGAGCATCATGAATAAAAACCCGAAACAAGTGTAGAACAGTTTCTATTTTAATTTTATAGTTGTTATTGCTCATCAGAAATAGCTCATTTGTTTCTATATGCTGTACTGGAAAGAAGGACTGTATTAATTGCAAATTCTTCATAACTGAATTGTGTTTAATGGACATGTAATGGACTGCAGAGGTTAGATCTCATGACAGGCAGGCAGATTTTGAATGAAATGTGGCAGGGCTGGGATGTGGGACTCATGGCACCTTAAGAGAAGGATGCGTAAAATGCTTCTGACTGCCAGAGCCAGAGACTATTGGTGAGCTACAGTCTGTGTCTTGTCTCTTAGTAATGCTGCAGCTCTTAGTTCAGAATTTCTGCGGGCATGGTTCACCTTTAAATGTAGATGTGCTAACTGTCACAATTAAAGGATAATCTGGTGTCAAGAGACATAGACTGTTTGTGACCTTGGATGAATCACTTGGTCTTATGACGAACAGAGATATTATTTGAGTAATGAAGTTATTACCTCAGAAAGTTTGGAGCACCTTTTTTTTTTTTTAACTTAAGTCAATTCAAGAGTATGAGGATTTAGGTATTTTTAGAGTCCAGTGGCTATTCCACTTACAAGGTGTTTGACAATCCTTTCATGAAATGTGCTTTCTCTTTCTCCTTTTAATATTTTTATTATTTTGATGAAAAAACAATAGATTCAAGAAGTTGTGGGGAAATTCAGAAGCCCCATAAACAAGTTTAAAAGAAGAACTCTGATGTATTCCTCTAGACTTGGTGTTTGTCAGCTGCCCTGGGCAGCTTTGGGCGCTCTCACCTGACTTAGCATCTGGGCAAAAGCAGGAAGTTTGCAATTGCTGGTGTTCCAGTTTTGTCCTGGTTCCTCCTTCCTCCTCCATATGAGAACTGATGTTTCCTGCTTTGTCATTTCTTACTGAAAAGCGCAGCATGTCTTGAAAACACAAAATCTCAGTTTGTAGCTCTCTCATTCTTATAAACATGGACATTCCAACCACAATGAAATGTTGGGCAGGAATTATGGTTAATATGCAGGATGTTACTACTGCACAACAATTCAGGGAATGTTTTTGGCAAATAGGAAGATCTCTTAAAAAAATGAAATTTCATAGGTTCTGAAACTGTTTATACAAAAATGTTGAATGGTTTCAGCTAAGAAAAATGCTGAGTTTAGATTTACAAACCAGAGAAAATAAGACATCCTCTTCCTTTTATCCAAAAGTGTACTGATTAGAGCACTGCCCAGGATGTGGGAAACCTGATTCAGCTCTGAGACTGTAAATCATACTTCTGCCATCTCAGGCAAGTGCTTACTGCAGGCATTTCTGACCCAGGCACTCTTTCTTCTGTTGCTGTTGTTCCAAGATAATTAAAATGTCCCAGCTTTCTTCAAATCTTCTGTCTGAATTAACTGAAGACTAGATTTGAGTGGCAGGAGACTTAAATTCAGAAAGATGTCTTAACTGCTTGCTTCTAAAGTAAGTCTCCTTTGGTCCGTTAATTGGAGAAGGTTCACTTTGAATGCAGTACTTGATCATGGAGAGATCAGTTTAGTGACAGATCTACGCTAACCTAGTAGGCAGTGCTGCCAATAAGGTCTCTCCCATTTCTTTCAGTGCTACTTGTGTTTCCCAGTGGGAGCACAGGAAGGCAGCTCAGGATGGCTCCTTTCACCACTGGGTAGCTCTTGCATTGGCGTAGCTATGCTGTACAGTCACAGGGAGAAGAGAAGGTGGAGGCACGCCGAGCTTTTCTATAGAAAGGAACTTTTCTTTCTTCTCTCCATTTTGTGAATCTGGCCTTCATTTCACAGCTTTTGTTACAAGACTGAAACGGAACATGTCATGTCAAAATGAAATCTTGAGAGCGTTTGAGCAAGAGAAGGAGCTATTTCAAATTCAGTTCGATCTGCCGAACCGAGAAATCAATTATTCACACAGCCTGAGTTGGGACATAAAATGAAATAGTATATTATCTCCAGTTAACTTTTCTCTCTGTAGTTTAAGCAGAGTATTTGAGCTTAGACATTGGGGGGGCAGGGAGATGTGTGTTGGTGGTGGTTTTAATTTCTGTTTGTTGTGTGGTGTTTGGTGGATTTTGTTTATGCAGTGGAATCTTTGTAGACTATAATATATGGAGAATACACTGGGAATTGACTATGCTGGGGAGGATGACACTGAATTCTCAAGGCATCTTCATGTCTGTCCAAGTGCGGTGTGACTCTACAACCTCTTGGACTGAGTTCTGATGAGGTTGTGGTCCGGGATGTAGTGCCTGCACAGCCGACACACATGAGCAGGACGTAAGTACGAATGTGCTTTCAGTTATTGGTAATCTGTTCCACTGTAAGAAAATAGGTCATTGAATAGCAAGAAATGTAAAAATGTTAAACTATGTATATTCAACAAATTAGGCTTTTTTTTCAGGTCTAATCTTAGGCTCTTTTGATGTAATGCTGTGAAGTTGTTTATTTTTTTAAAAACTCCTATCCTTTTATGCTATCTCTGGAAATATGCATCAAGAATGGGTGGTTAATATTAAGACACTGTATTCTGCGTGCTTTGATTTGCATCAGACAATCCGTACCCTAAAGGAATATTTAACCTAAGGGAAAAATTGCACAGCAATTAATTGGAGGCAGTACACAACTCTAATGGTTCCTTCTAGGATGTTACTGGATGCCATCCCTTCCCTTGACCTCCTGGTCACACTGCTGGTGATACAGTCCAGGACACAGTTGGCTTTCTGGGCTCCAAGCACACATTGCTGGGTCGTCTTAAGCTTCTCATCANGACCGTACCACACAGCTTGGTGTCTTCAGCAAACTTGCTGAGGGTGCACTCAATAAAATTTCCATGGTGTCATTTCTGCACCTTGTCTAGGAATTGTCTTTCCATCAGGTCCTTTTCCTCCTGAGTCTTTGTGTTCCATTTTTACTTTTCTCTAGGAATATTTTGCCTGTCCTCTTCACTCCAGCTCCCTCATTATTTTCTAGCTTTGTGTCTATCTCCGTATTCAGTTCCTGTGTTCGACATAATTCAGCATTTTCTTTTCTAGAGCTTAACTTTTTGAAAACGCTTTGCATGCCTTGTGCTCTTATATGTGCATTAGATTCCTAGTCAGAGGACATGGGTTTTTTTGCTGTGTTATATTATTTTAGTTTTCAGAGAAGGGAGGCTTTAGGTGATCGGAATCTGTTGTTTTTTAAATTTTCCAAGATTGAAAAACTCTCTGGATGATGATGCATTGTCGTGCCATCCGTCATCCATTTTTACATTGTGAGGAACGAAGAGTGTTACGCTTTTCCATGAAGTTCCCATACTATGCTGAATGGGGGAGGGAACTTAATTCTGTGGGTAATGATTCATGATTGTAAATGCTTTGTATAAAGCTCTGCTTTAATGTTCTCATATATGAAAATGACATTCTTTTACAGATACAACTGGGAGATGCAGCCAAATAAGAGAATTAGAAAGCTTTCTGTTCTGTTTATTTTCTTTTTAGGATTTACTTTAAAATTCCACTAGAAAGATCTCAATTATTCATTAAACTGAGTAGGCGTTCTGAAACAATTTCAAACCTATTTACAGAACATAATAGAGATTCTATCTGTTTATAGAATTTCACAAGTTTAATGGAAAAAGTCCATAAATGTGGTCTTATTCTTTCTTAAATTCTAGATAGTTTTTCCATGAAAGATGTGTTGTTTTCTTTCTCTTTGGTTTTCTCTTATTCTTTATTTTACTGGTCATTGGAATGTGCTAACATTCCTAGCATTGTAGAGATCTAAAAATTGAATCTAAAGCACTGGAAATGGTCTTCTGTCTTCCTTGTGCTTTATCTATTTACATGAAAAAGACTGGGTTATTGACACTGTATCATATTTATTGTAGGTTCCTGGATCTTGTTGCCATAGTTACATTTGGTCGTCAGAAAGAGTTCTGCTGGGTTCAAAGTTATGCTAATTGACAGTTTCTTGGGGAGAATAATCCTTGAATTTATTTCAAGGAATAGTCATTCTTTCTTGCTCTGAAACTTGAGGAAACTCTTTACTTTTCAACTACAACAATATCCCGCCCAACCCTATAGGATACCAGGGCTGTGTGTACTTAATTCTTCTCAGAGAATGTTTTTGTGCTTGAATGCTTTTTGCTGTTTGATCAGTCCTCCTCTTGCTTTTCTCATCTTCCCCCCTCTCAGAAAACACTAGCCCCTTTCTGATGCTGGTATAGATTTTTCTGGAGAAGTGACAGTAATACAATGCCTATCTTGAGTTTCAAGGTCCTGGTTTTTGTGGGTAGTGCAACCTATTGTCAAAAGAAAGATAAGCAGGGTTAGGCACATGGAAAAGCAAAATATTATTACTGTTTCACCATTAATCTGTTACATGTTCTTAAATTAACTTACTCCTACAAAACAAACAAAGAAATAAAAACTCACCAGAACTGTAATGTTTGGTCCGGTTTCTAGTGCATAGTGGGAAATACCTATAAGGTACATAGTTTTTTATAATAAATGTTCAAAAGGTACCCAACCTTTAATAAATAGAATAATCTTTCTGTTATGCATTTTATGTATACAATTCTGCTTTCTTGAAAGAGGCACTCAGCCACTGAACAGTGAGTTAATTTAAAATAAATTGAACATATATTTATTTAATGTGCAGAACTCTTGATACGATGTACTATTTTTGGAAAATATAACTGAAAATATGAATTCCAATTTCCTTTCCAAATAAACTGAAAAACATAAGGGTAAATAAAACAACTCTGTAGATTGTCTTTTATTATTTTTGTGTACTATGGCCATAATTAGTTAGATGTTTGTGCACTAGGAAGAAAATAGGACACAACAATATTACCAGAATGAAAATGTTTAACATGTTTTCCATTTTGGCTTGGTGGCTGACAGCCAACATTGAAGTGGAATCATTAAACAATGCTGACGACGAACAATGTATATCAGTGTTGTACTGCCACGGCTTCATTTTGATTTGTATAGAGGGAGCAGGTGTAAGTAAGTGTGATAAGGAGCTCCGATCCTCTGCGTTAAAAACTGTTCACTTACCTGTGTCTTCTGATCCTAGAAGAGTAAATTGGCCACTTCTAACCTGAAAACACACAGAGCGATCTGATAGCAAAATTCAGTATGGTCCTGCTGCAAGTTGCATGGATTTGTGGGTGGTCAGCCACAGGGTAGCAATAGCAGTGCTGCTTTTCTTTCCAGTAGTGCTTTGGCGTGTTGAATAAACTTAATTTGCATATCCAATCTTCTGAATTGATAGTCAGTTTTCACCTAAAATACAGATTGCAAATAAAATTAACTTCCTTTACTAGGGGTTGAGTATTTAGCCTCTTTTTTTTTAATTAAAAGAACATTGTTTGAATTTTTCTGTCAGTGGGACATTGATTCTCCAGTCTCAAATTATTATTCTGAAAGTAACCATCATTGTTTAGATGCATTGTTCAAACAGCACTAATGAAGATCTTTCTACACCTATCTCTTTCTTTCCTTTGGTATTGTAACAATAAAACAGTATTCTTAGCAGGTAATACACCGTCAAGTTATTCAGCTGCTTGAGCAGATGGACGGTTATCCTTTTGAAACAGAGAGCTGGCCTTAAATACCTGGCTGCATTTGGCTTAGAGAAAATAGATGGTAAGAAGCAGGTAGACGGTGCAGGCAGACTGTCAGGAGCACCCAGTGAGGCATGTCATATCCATCTGGCAGTCAAAGTTAGGGTTGTTTTTTGTTGTTTGTTTTTCCCTGAAGACTCACAACTAGGATCCTGGGGAGGACTATACAAGCATAAAATCATTAGAATTATTCAGTAATGCATGTGGGTTGTTGATACGACGAGTTTACTCTCTGTGTATTCATAAGCCAGTTTAAATTTGATTGTATCCTGGAAGAGTCCCGTAGGTGTCTTGCTGCAGCTCCATCTTTTCTGGCACACTCATTAATCTGAAGGTGAATTATCTGAGACAGACCCCAGAAATTCTAGTTTTTTCAAAGCATTTTCCACTTGTTAGAGGCATGTTTTACAGCTAGTTGTTGTTCCTTTTGTATAACTCTGCTTGAAGTTCTCCAATCCTGAAGTACAGCTTTATAATTATTAAAAAAAATTAAGTTAAATCTGCTTTATTAAAGCTGTTAGTTTGCTGTTTTAAGAACTTATAAAGAAAACAAGCTTGGGATACTCCTTTCTTTTTCTTCAGTTTCAGACGCCCAAAGCCTTTAAGTACTTACATTGAGTGCTCATCTTTTTTACTTGATTTGCACCCCTCTTGCAAGTCCTACTAAGCATGCGTTTGTTGAAGAATTATGACAACAATTATATAACTTTGGAAACATACAAATATTTATAATATGCATTTGGGAAGACAGCTTGTTTCCTAGCATGGTTTGTATGCCTCTTGGTATTGCCATTTCAATGTTGCATTATATCAGGTGTCTGTAGTAATGCTCTGGACTGACAGTGAGCGCACTGCTTCCTCTTCCACAGGATTTCTCTGAATTCAAAAGAACTGGTCAGAGTAGTAAGCACTGTGCTGAGCTTTTCTTTGCATTCATAAACTCTGGGATCTATGGCACTGGCTCAACATCTTTATCTTCTCTATAGGACACAGCATGTTGCTTTAGCATCACATATTAAGTAACGGTACTGCCTTCTGCCAGTGGAGGAGGTTTTATTCAAGATATCTATGTGTTTGACTCCCGTCTGCCTTAAGGCAGTACCGCTGGAACATAAAAGTGAGGAATCATGTGAATATTAAAATACCAGCTCTTGATATGACAGATATGTACATAGTATGGCACTTACAGAATCTGAAAGACATTTTTAGATTAAAATGAATTTTGATTTTGTCTGCTGCTGACAGATTAAGGCTATTAAAAACAGAGTATTTTTCAGTTTAGTGGCTTTTTCCAGAATAGTATTAACTCTTAATTTGCCGCTGCAGACTAAAATACAAAAGTTTGTTCTGATGCTAAGTTTCAGCGTGAGACTTTGCTAAAACCTGTTAATATTCCTGCTAAAATTTGCTTACATGATGTTGAGGAAACAGTTCACATCTTGTCACAAGTATCACAATATTCTGTATTGCTAGAGGTGAGATGCTTTAATTTCACCGGCAGTGTGACAGCACTCTGTTGGAACCCATCCATTCACCCATCCATTTAAGTACAGCTGAGAGCCAACAATTATTTTTAACTATGTCACCTTGCAGAAAGATAGTTAGCTTTGATGAAATAACCTCACTAACTTAGAATTCAAAGTTATTTTCTCAAGGTTTGCGGGCTACTTTACTGTAAACTTTTAAAAGTACAGATTATGTTCCTGTGATTCAAAAAGGAATTTTTCTTTTTTTCTTTTCTTGTCTTCAAGACATGTTAGATTCTTCTCATTTACCTGATGACAGCTATGATACATTAGGTCCTTTTTGTTCTTGACTGCTGAGTGTAAATCTTGCCTGATGGTTTCAGGCAAGTTATGTAGCTGTACTCTGGTGACAGCAGAAGATGGCTAATAATCCTTGTGCCTAGCTTAGTGCTGTATTTATTGACATGACAAAGCTGTTGACATAAAGAAACTGATTTGCAAATTCATCTGTTAAGATTTATTTGGTCAGTCATTACAGAGAAGAATTACTTTTACATAGGCATTGTGCATATTCAGTGAATTAATTGGCTCATAGTTCTCTTAAGAAACCTGTAGAGTCATAAAAATCACGAGTTCCTTCCTCTAAGCAACTCACATGAGAAAGCACTGTGTGGTAGGTATAAACTCCTTTTTGTGTGTTTTCATATTGTTAAGGAGAGGACTTGATTAAGCCAGATCATACATAGGCCTTTAAAATTTGTTACAGAAGACTTCACGTTAAATCTAGACCAAAACCAGCCCTGATTAGTTCTGCTGGGCCCTGGTATCATTTTCTTGAACACCTAGTTTCATAAGCTTTCAAATTTTGTTGGGTTCTGCTCTGAGAGCAGTGGTTTCTAGACAGAATCTTGCAAAGTCTTGCTCCTTGTCTATGAAACCAAGGTAAATGATCTGTGAAACGATATTAAAATGCTCTCAGTAGCATTTTAAATGAAATGTTTTATGAAGACAGACAGTATTCCACAAAAGATTGGAGAATTTGCAGTTGGTCTTTTGGTCTGAACTTTAAGATTACATTATGCATTTTGATGGAAAAAATTGTAGCCTGATTAAAATGAAACAAATGTGTAACAACATATACTGATGTATTACGAAGATGCATGTGCTTGGCTAAGAGGGAGGGCCGTGCTGAGCAGGAAGAAAAGATTATGCGAAGTCTTTGCCTACTGTGAGGGTAAAAGCTATGAGGAATTGCTGAAGGTACATCCAATGTCTGATGTTAATTTGCTGAAGATTTAATTTTATACAATGTGTTGCTACAAGAACTACTGCTTAGACATTTGAGTAACCACGCTGTAGCATCTTTGCCTATTAGCTTCTGGAGGAGGCAATGTGCCTTTTTCCTCTCAGCAATATGTTTTGACCAAAACAGTTTACACAGTTGGACTTCCAGCAGGGAGAAAGTCAGAGGACTGACATGTTGTTGTAATAATGGCAAGGTGAGCAGTGAGATCTGCCCCGTAGCACAATTGAAAGATTAATTTCATATTAATCTATTTTTAACATGAAGCGTAAGATAATCTGGCTGTAACTGGCTGTGGAATATGTTAGTAAAGATTGTAAAATTACAGGGCCTGTCGAGTTTCCAACGAGGGATCATATTTAACTGATAAGGAGATTAAGTTTTGCAGAAAATAACCTCCTCATTTAATTGTGAAGATTTTAATCAGACTAAGTACTCTATATGAAAAATACATTAAAAAATTACCTGTCCTTTTACCTGGGTGTCTGCTCTGTACTTAGGAAGAATGTTGTTAAATTTTTCCTAACTTGTAAAAATATATTTTGTCAAATGTGCCTAGATATGGACAGCCTGTTGTTCCTGTATGGCTGTCATTGCTATCTTTGTGAACATCCATGTTGGATCTGCAAAAGCAGCTACATTTTTGCTCATGTAATTGACATTTTTGTCATAAAGTCATTAACTGTAAAGGAAACAGTAAATTCAAAATCATCAGACCCATGGATACAGTACATTTACTTAGAAAATGTACAGTATTCTTCCAAAGATCTTCTGATTTTGTTTTACACATTCTTTTTTTTTTT
>VZTO01009020.1:3001-16667 GCA_013400615.1 Syrrhaptes paradoxus | reverse complement strand
TGTATCAATTCTCACATGGATACACTTGGCAGTAAAAGATAAAATGGTTAGGAAATTGGTGCTAAATCCACATGGTTAAAAAAGAGAAATGTGAGCAATAAAAAAAAAAGTTCTTAGATTACTGATGTCTTTTCTCATTATTCAAGATGGGATATCCTTATTTATCAGCAAAGGAAAGGAAAAATGTATCACATTTTCATGGGAAGGGGGAAAAATGCAATCACTATTCAACTCCTAACTGTTTGTCTAAGTTTAGAGTCACAAAACTTGGCTACATGAAGAACCTGAACTTTGTTTGAATGCTTACTTTATAAAAGCTCTTGAGCTGAGAAACTAGCAGAATAAACCACGTATTATCATTGTCAGTGTAAATGGCAGGTTTTGTTTGACATAGCCCTCTACAAGGAGAAGCTGGCCAAGAGCCAAACAAATAGTGAATAATTTAAAACACTGAATCAGTTACATTCTGAGACATTTTGTTTAGTGTTTAGTAAGCTCTCCAGGGATGGAGAAATTACTAAAGCACATTGTCTTGACGTGAGCTAAAACAGTTCTCTCTTGTCACCACATTTTTGAGAATTTGACATTAATGCATTAGATGAACACAGGCTGTATATATACATACACATGCACATATACATGCTCATATTTTTGCACATGTGTATATGAGATAATTTTACTTTATAGTTTTGCACATCTGATGTTCTTTATTGCATTCCATCTTTGAACTGAAATGTGTCAGTCATTGTCAAGAGCCCTGATGTTACACTAGAGCAAGTGTCCTAACATAGCAGTACGTATGCTCCAATTTCAACACGTATCATTATTTTATTTAATTAGGACCAAAGGGGAGATTGTGCCACTTCATATAAACACCTTTCAGAATATACTGTGGCTGTTCATTGAATGTGGTTTCTTTAATTGTGCACCTTAAGAAATTCAAGACACCGCACAAGCTCTAAGGAGCAGACAATACTGATGCTTCTCAAAATACAATGTTCCACCTGTTGTGCAGAAGAATGGTGAACAGCCTGCAGGGTTCACCCTACGGCATGATTTCTTATTGTACCGCGCGTGTCTTCATCCTTTAAGTCATGCCATTCATTTTTGTCCCACCCTAAAGTTGTACGTACATGTCACACAGGCAACGTTTGATTCTTCAAAATAACATCTGCTCAGCTGCAGCTCTACCTGTATCTCAGCCGCCAGCTCAACAGAGGCATGACAGGCCTCATGGCGTCCAACTACAACTTCTGTTGATGGTCTAGAATACAAGTTAGAGCCATCAAAGCTACCCTGTAGCCTCTAGCCAGCTTTTTCATAGACATTATCAATACCCTCCCTTTCCTGGGAAGAGGAGCTTTACTTAGTGCCTCACCAAAGTTGGGATCTTATCTAGAAGTCTGCATCAGGACTAAGTGGAGACTGTATCTGTATACATGCACACACACAGTTTCATGCAGCCAGCTTATGTGTTACTGATAGCATCATACCAGCAAGCTATAAAGAGTACTAAACCCAATTAGGATATTTGCTAATATATCATGAAAGGCACTTTCCTTGGTATCCAATAACAACATGTACATAGCTGTAAATGCCTTTGAACCATATCTAGGAGAAAGTAGGTTGTAAAAGGAGTCTGGAAGGCTTAAGGAGACAGTAAAGAGCATATTAAAACCATAACAGAAGAAAACATTCTACTAAATTGGAGAAAAAGTGCCTAGCCTCCTTCTCAGAGTAGGCCAACAGAATCTACTATGAAGCTGTTTAAGGTCCAAACCCCACTGTCTCTCTAACAGCACACGAAAGGTTGTGCAACTACATCACATGGCCAGAATGTTGGTGTTCCCTGTAACACAAACACCCTCCAACCTAAGAGGCATGTTCATTTCAGAGAGGAGGACAACAGAGAAGGGGCCACAGGCGAGCAGGACAACTCATAAAGCCCACCCACACAGGCCTCCTTGCCTTAAGGAATGACAGTAAAAGAAAAAAAAAGCCTGGCAAAGTGTTCTGGCAGGCCATGCCCAACCCGGATGGCCACAGACTGGCTCTCCTGATGTAAGCTGAGGCTTTGGAGAAAGAAACTGAGAAGAGATATTTATCAACCAAAAAAACCTCAAGCTATCCTTAAATGCACAAACTTGGGATGAGGTCTGGCACAGGGTTCCTTATAGACTGTGCTGTATGAAATACACACCCTGCAAGCTCAGTTTATCTGTTGTTCTTATAATCTGTATTTGCAATACATTGCCTGGGAGGAAAAAACAACTGAAGCTGTGAGAGTCCAGAGGTAAGAACGACTCCCTTGTGCTGCTGCACACCATTCCAGAATGCGTTCTGATGCCAGCTTTGGTAACTGCATCATGCGCTGGTAATCCCTCTCAAAGAATACAAGAAAGTTTGACCTGTCATTTCTCATTAAAAATATAATTTAGGAATCTGTTATGTCATTTTGACATTTTTCTTATTTTCCAATCAAACAAGATTAGATTTGACAAACCTTTGTGTTTATAGATTGTCTTCTGTTTGGCAGTGCCAACAGAACCCACAAAGGATTACACGTAGAAAAGGTTGTACTACACTCCTGATCACTGTCTTTTTTTTGTGCTGCAACACTTGGAACTTCTGCAGGTTATTGAACTGAGTAAAAAATGGCACAGTTCGAAACCTTTACAATTTGGCTGTTTGATAAACAGGAGTTCTTACTGCAAGTGCAACAAATACAATTTCATCTCCAAGGATATCTGTCAAAGAAAAGCTGCAGCCTCTCTAAAATCAGTTGCACACAGCAAGGTGTTGCATTTCTCCCTTAAAAACAAGACTACATTTCACATCTCCTTTTCATTTTCTTTAATAACATTCTGAAAAGGCCAGAAAAATCTCTCTCTGCAATTAGCAAAAAAATAGTAGGAAATATTAAAGTGAATTTTACTAAACTTAGTTTAGGCAGTCTTTTTATTCTCTATTACCAAGACATTATGAAATGGCAATGGCTGTTGTTGGTGCTCTAAATACATATAAACACATATGAGAAAATGAAACGAGAATGTTTTGGATTCCTGGAAGGGCAAGGCAGCAAAGGGAAAGGAGTATGCAATGTCTATTCTTAGGTGGAGGTGGGTGGAATCAACCATAAATGTAAAAATCCTGACCAAGTGACCATAATCTCAAAAGGCAAGTCTAGGTTTCAATTACTGTTATCTGTTTATATTGTTGAAATTCATTAGTCCACATGTAAGTTACTTTTATACACTTTAATTTCTACACGTTAATTAGCTAATGTTCCAGAAGTTTACATCTTTTAAAAACACAGAGTCTGCTTAAAAGGAAATGGTACAAAATAGCATCAGAAGATATCTTAGACTATAAAAAAAAATATTTACATGGGATCTCTACTCTAATCATGTTGCATCCTCCTCTTACAATATTTACAAAGTTGAAATTATCATTCGCAATAAAGCCCAGAAGTATTAGATTTGTTGTCTCTTTAGTTTATCCAGAGAGCTCTTCGGAGAATGCAATTCTTAATCATGTCTAGGCAAAATTTCAACATAGAAAAGAATCTACAACAGCAGCAACAATCCAGGCAGGATGGGTAAGTAAACAGCAAAACTGATCCCAAAGAGCCAGAGAAGAAACCCATCCCAGCAGAGCAAACCAACACAGCCTATATTAAATCCTGAAAAAAACCAACCCAAATGACACTGGACAAAAGGATTTTAAGAATTCTAGATTTTGAAAAAGCTCAAAATCTACCCCTGTTAGAAGTCTCAGCTGAGAGAACATCCCATCTTCTCAGCATTAGAAAAGGCAGGCTGAACCCAAACATGACTGTGATTTCCAAAGCACGGTCAATTTATTACTCTCCTCAAAATAACTCCTACCACCTACTACTGTATAACAGCACAGGTATGACACACAGCAGGCAGGTCAGCACTGATTAATCATGTCACTGTTTTTAGAACCAGCTAAATTGTCATCAATCATCCTTACAATATGTTCGATCTCTACACATCTTCCTGTGTCCTGTACAAAGATGCATCAAGTGAGCGAAGAACAAGGATTTGTTAAAGAAGGCAGGGAGAGATACATTATGACATTGCTCCATTTCAAATTCTGGGTGGCAAATTTAAAGGGGTTTCAGATCAGCAGGTCTGTAAGTGAAGGAACAGATACACTTCTGATCAATGCTCCACAATTCTAGTGCTGAGAAGTCACAGGTAGAGGTAGACCAGGACCGAAAAGGATTTCTTCCAATGCCCTGATGGTAAACCAAATACAAGACAAATACAGGATCATAGAATCATTCACAGAATGGTTTGATTCTATGAAGAGGGAAGAGACTCATTATGTCAGTACCACTAGCTGAGTATACAAAATAAAGCAGCCTGCTGAAAACAAAGCATTAGATGGATCTTAATTGAGAGTCTGCAAAATAACAAGTGCTTTCTCCCCCCAGTTCTTGCAACAAATTCCCAAACTAGCACCTGAATTCGTGCTAAGGAGCACATTTGCCCAAAATCTTCTCAAAAACAAGATATTTGCAAATTTGAATATCAGCATCACTCCACTGATGCTTGATCAGATTTATCTATCTGAATTCTCTACAAAGTAGGGCAGAAATTTTGCACATTATTAGAAGCCAGAGCAACACATCTGCATACAGCTTTTTCCAAAGCTCCAAAAGCATCTTTTTAGCAGCCAATAGCTCATAAAAAGGAGGAACTGTTTATATGGCAACTAATTGCCAGGTCTCATGGCAAAAAAAAGCTCCTAAAGTTCAGCTGATCTAGAGAAGGATATGTCACCTTATTAGGAAAAGGCAAGATTCCTAGTCACATAAAAACACAGATTTCAGCTTTCAGTCACGGAGGGATGGCAGCAGCAGCTGGCTCTCATCCAGCATTCACTATATGGGGATGGAAGTAACATAGAGCAGTAGAATTACTGTTGGACACAAGAAAAGGTGGGGAAAAAGAATAAATTCACTTGTGCTGAAAAGGCAGTTAGCATTACACAAGAAATAACTACCCGTGTCCACATGTGTTCCATGCCCAGCAGGCAGCCCACGTCTGAAATCTGCTCTTCTGTGGGATGGTTGCCAGTCATGGCACATAGACATGCTGCAACGCTGCTGCTTAAAAAGGTTGTACAAACCACTTAGAGTTTCTCACACCATAAAAATGTCACATCTTGTGACTACAGTTTCATGGCAGTGGAATACAATGGCAAAAGAGCCATGCATTGAGTCTCTTCTGCCATATGACAGTGGATATTCATAGAATCATAGAATGGTTTGGGTTGGAAGGGACCTTAAAGATCATCAAGTTCCAACCCCCCTGCCATGGGCAGGGACACCCTCCACTAGACCAGGTTGCTCAAAGCCTCATCCAGCCTGGCCTTGAACACCTCCAGGGATGGGGCATCCACAGCTTCCCTGGGCAACCTGTTCCAGTGTCTCACCACCCTCACAGTGAAAAATTTCCTCCTAATGTCTAGTCTGAATCTACCCTCTTTCAGCTTAAAACTCTTACCCCTCATCCTTTCACTACACTCCCTGATACAGACTGTGTCCTCATCTCTCCTGTAGGCCCCCTTTAAGTACTGGAAGGCTGCTATAAGGTCTCCCTGGAGCCTTCTCTTATCCAGGTTGAACAACCCCAACTCTTTTGGCCTGTCCTTGTAAGGGAGGTGCTCCAGCCCTCTGACCATCTCCGGGGCTCTCCTCAGGACTCGATCCAACAGGTCCATGTCCTTTCTGTGCCAGGGACTCCAAGAATCACCTCCCTTGACCTGCTCGTCATGCTTCTTCTGATGCCACCCAGGACATAGCTGGCTTTCTGTGCTGCAAGCACACATTGCTGGGTTGTGTCCAACTTCTAATCAACCAACACCCCCAGGTTCCTCTCCTCAGAGCTGCTCTCTATCCATTCTCCACCCAGCCTGTATTTGTGCTTGGGATTGCCTCGACCCATGTGCAGGACCTTGCACTTGGCCTTGTTGAACTTCAGTGAGGTTTGAACAGGCCCACCTCTCAAGCCTGTCAAGGTACCTCTGGATGCTTAGTTGGTATGTTTTAACCAACATACTGAAGCAAAAAGCTCTACCTCAAACAGGACAAGTCTTCACAGCATTTTATGCTTGTATGATGGCCAAATCATGAAAAAACTCAAATTGGCTGAAGGTTTATAATGCAAAATGTAGTTATCTCATTAGCAGTTACTCGCTCAGAAACTGAAACTCGAACAGAACAGCAGAAGGACCAGATTTCTTTAAATGCAGTCAACCAAACTGATTCATAATTAGGAAGCAGAGCTCCACAGTAAGGACAGAAGCCTCTGTCCCTTGTTTCTCCTTGTCCCTTCTGACCTGCATCACTCTAGTCCACACATAATTAGTTGTAAGATTCGGTGCACATGGAAATGGTTCCACCAAAGTCAATTTACTAAAAAGAAAAAAAATCATGGGACAGCTAAATGCATTTATGGTTAAGTAAAATAAGACATACAGAAGCTACTGAGTATTTTCAATAATTTTCCTCTAGCTTCTTTAAAAATGTCTTCTCCTTCCTCCAAAAGAAGTAGTACATTATTAATTTTTGTAGTTTAAAAACAAAAATGGAAAAAGACAGGTTCTCTCTAATATATTTATAAAAAAGAAGGAAAAAAACCCTAACCAGCTCCACAGATTTCTACAAATTCCAGATGCACTTTCCTGGCTTCTTGCTAACATGGGTGACATCCAAAATAACATAAATAGGTTTCTTTTCAAAACATTTGTTTTCACATTCCTTTTGCTGACAATATTTGTGATGTTATTTACTCTGGTAAAGAAACTCAGATTTCTCAAGTTTTCAGGGTGTTAGATGTTAACACAGAGTACTAATTGTGGATGTTTATTAAAAAAAAAAAAAAAAGCTTGAGCTGGCTTTTCATCTGTTTTTTGAAGTTTAACGCTGTATGCTTTCCGAATTTAAGTAAGCTTGGTAAAGCATGTGTCTTACTTCTCCCCAAAGCAAGCTACATTTGGGGGCATAATGCAACCAACTTCTTTATAATCTCACATAGGACTTACCATTTCAAAATTAAATCAGCAGACCATAAAATCCTAGAGCCAGAAGAGGTCAGAAAGAAGACTGAACAAACTTAAAAACACCATTTAGTCAACTTTCCTTTTCCATGCAAGGATTAAGATCCCCTCAGAGTACGGGGTCATAACACGACTGATCAGTTGCTGAGTTACAGTTCTGCAAGGGCCTCGCCACCCTTCAGAAAAAAGGCCATACTTCTGAAGGTAAATGCAGTGGAAGACATTCTTCCAGGTTTTGATCAATCATTTTTCAATGGAAAAAAAACCAGACTATTTTCCTCCTAAGCATTTTTGAGAATATATTCTCTGGATTGAAGAGTTTTCAGCTGCAGACCAAAGTAAATTCCTAAACACATATTTTGCATGTCAACAGAAGCCATATGGGGCCAGGGTTGATTTTTGACCTTCCCAACAACACTCTCACTTGAAACTGATTATTTAACTCAAGGCACAAAATTAATTCAGGAAAGAGAAAGAGCTACCCCTGTTTTCTCCATATGACATACAGTTTGAGAGACTGTATTTTGCTTACAATTGTGCACAGATGTGGGTGTGGGGTAGACATGCTTTGACTACAGTTAGCAGGTTACCTCAGCATGTAGTTGACACTGGAAACATCATTTGGATGATGCCTATTTCCAGGACAGCCCTTATTTTCACTAAGCAGTAAATCTTAGGTTGCATTAAACCATAAGCATTCTTGCTAACTTAACATGGTAAAAAGTCCACTAAACCAAATATTAAAATACAGAAAATTTTCAATTTTTCCTCTTTTAAAATGAGAATATGAACGAAGACAGGTTTGTATTTTTGCATCCAGATTTTTCCCTCTATTCCTTGGCAGAGAGGCTCTGAACCTCACACATCACCTTCCACTTCCTCAGAGAGCTCTTTGGATAGACATTATGAAGGAACTACAAGATATGGGCTACATACAGAAAACCTGAATAAATGGAGCATACATTTCTGTCTTTAAATAAATCAGTCCTTCAGAAGTTAAGTGTACCAATTATGTGGCTAACGTTAGGGCAACAAATTTTCCCTTGCCTTCCCATTGCCATATGCCTGTCATTTTTTTCCTACAGTTTCCACTCACTGTTTCAAACATATGTTGCCACTTATGTGCCAAGAAAGGAACCTTTGAATTACCCCCTTCATGTATGATGAAATGGCAGACTGAATGGAGCCAGAGAGAACACCATTAGCAGTTATTCACACTTCTGTTTTCTCTTAACTTCCTCTTCTCCAAAGTTTATTCCTCCTATGCAAGGGGATGTAGAACTATAAAGCCATCCATGACTCATACTGCAAAATATATAGCTGCAGCCATGTACCAGAAAAGCATTTTTTAACTTTTTTTTTTAAAGGCCACCTTAAATAAACTTTTTCTCCTTTCAGTTTCCAGATGGAGGATTCTTTTGTGAATCACTTTCCCAAGCATCAACACTGGTGATCCAACATTCTTTTCTTGTAAACTCACTGCTCAGTTTACCAGTGGTTTGCAGCCTCTCTCCCTGCAACTCTGGCTTCTCAGGGTCAGTCTGGGTGCACACTTCACAGTTTCAGAGCAGCAGACCTCAAAAAACATCTTTAGCACTACCCACGCTCTTCTTTTTCTCCTCAAGAGAAGACCATGAAAAGATAAAGTCATGCACATAATTCTTCAAAGGCAGGAGAGGGATATCAGTAAAAGATGAATGGAAGGAAAAAACAGGATGCAAAACTTCAAAAGCAAGTCAGTTTGCTGACTTAAATTCCCACAAATGCCAAGGCATCCATGCTCTTGAGGGTTGTTCTTCTGGCACCCTGAAAATCCAGCTGAGTAACAGCCCATGAGGATACAGTATCTTCAGCACTCTTAATAACTCAGTAGAAAAAAGGCTATCCACTAAAACAGATGCCAGCAGCTACCTTTCAACCTTGCTAACATTAAACAGGGGTAGCATGAAGTTAGTCCATTAAGAAATATTTTTTAAAAACAGGTTAAAAATAGCCAAGCTCTTCCAAAAGGAGTCACTCAATGACAAACACAGCGCAAAAGTAGATGTATTGGATAGTTTCAAGAGAAGTTACTAAAAAAAACACCTTTCATGAAATGAAGTGTGTTAATAAACTAAAATGAATTCAAATAAAACTAATAACTTCACTATTTTATTCTCGGATGCTCTTACATCGATTATTAGCAACAAAACTGACATGTGGTAATGCCAGATTTTGTTTGGGTTTTTGGTGATGTGGTTTCTTTGTTGTTGCTTTTTTTTGTTCTTTTTTTTAATGTGAGGAGATATAGACAGAAGTTTTCAAAGGAAAAAAAAATGGAACCATATATTCTATGCCAGAAAATTACTCAAGTTGCATAATCAGACGCCAAAGAATTACCATTTTGCCTCCATTTAAATTCTCAGGAGCATAATGAAACCAATAAAGATGCACAGCCTGAAACCTGTGTTGTTTTTTTTTTTTTATTTTGTAAGGATGTTGTTCATTACTTGAAGACATAGGTTCATGCTAAGAATGGAAACTATCCAACACATCTTACTTTTACACTGTGTTTTGTTATTGAGTGACTCTTCTTGGACATGCTTATTTATTTTTACCTGTTTTTCAAACATTGCTGTCATCCCGGGGTTCTATGTTTGCTATTTCCAAGATGTCCTACAAAATCAACTCCAATTCATGCAGAATAATGCTTTTCCTTAATTCTCAGAGTGGTCCTAGAGTGAAATGATGTTATGTTCTTATTATTCTTCTTCAGTGACACAAATTTCTGACCTTACTGACATCAGTCTCAGCTTTTCTGGAAGTTAATAAATAATTATCATATTTCTTGAGAAACAGAAACATACTAGAACATCGTTCAAACCCTCATGCTGAATTCATCAGTGAAAATTTAATAAATCCTCTACCACTTACTTCCATCACTAAAATGAACAAAAAGGGCCCCACACCACTCTTAAAGTTGTTTCTCAATTCTAACTTCAAAAAGTATATAAAGAAAAGGAACAGTCAGCAGGGTAAACCAGCAAATACTAGGTCCCATGAAGTTTCAAGTCACTCAGTCAGTGAGGGGATGCAAACTTCTTTGGTTCTTTTGCAGAAAAAGGAATATTCAGACTGAAGTCAGAGAGGCAAAATGCAAGAAAGTCATGTGGTAAGCTACACTGCCAAAAGAGAAAAATCCACCAGGCTGATTTTTTTCTACAAAATTTGGGGCTGGGGGAAAATCAATCTTGTTTTCCTAAACACACATCAGTAACATGTATATTCAGCTCTCCAACTTAACTAGTAATCCTTTGTCCCAATGTCTGCTCCACAACTGGTATAAAGATCACAGGGAAACTGAAAAGATGCTTATGTGAGTAACTATCAGGGCCAAAATGTCACAAATGCACACCCTAAACTTTTCTAAACAGAATTGCTAATAAGTAAAGCAAGCTGGTAGNNCTACACTGTCTGCTGTGATTGGATAAAAATACAAGTCTTAAATAAGTCTTCACAGTGCGTGCTTTCCTTTCCACTTGAGGATCTTAAGTGTTACACACGCTTATGTCCCAGTTGTCCCTGAAGTATCAAGACAAATATTTTTAGGTCAAGATTTTCAAAATCAGTATCTTGTTTCAAGAGTTTATGGGAGCACTGACTATCTGGAACTGATCTGGAGAAGAACTGGGGGATTCTGTGAAATGACCAAATCAAATTTATTATTTCTGAGGATACATCAAGACGGGCACATTAACAAAAAAAGCTTCCAACAAGTTCCCACTCTTCAGCAAATACATCTCAAAACCAAAGTCAGTATTGATGGCTGACTCGTATTGGTGCCTAATTTAGTCTGGGAGCAGGGTAAGAGGGAAGAGAAGAGCAAAATCCATGGACTTGGGTTCAGTTGGCCTTTTCACTGAGAAACACCTTCTGGTCTAAAAGGTACACATACCCAAAGGCTGACTAGCAGTTTTGATTTGAAAGTTTGGGGCAATTTCACCCTGAAGCCATGCATAAAAAGTATGTTAAGACAACATAGGAAATCACCTGTAGATCACCATAACAAAGCTCAGACTTTTAAGTGTTTGGGTTGTTTTTTAATGTGGTCTCATTTCCCACAGAGTATGGAATTACCTATTTTATTTAAGATTAGGTTTATGAAGCCCAGGTTCATTAAAACTAGACTGAGATCACACAAAAGACCACGACGATCAATAAAAGACCAAACTTTGGTATCACTTTCATATTGCTTGAGAATTATAAACTCCCTATCATACCTTTCACAAAACGTCTTACTAAAAACCAGATCAGTCCTGAACTGGGCTGATTAAAATTGCCAGACACATAACAATAATTTTGCACATGTGGTCCTTAACAAGTGACTAACTAAAAAGCGCTTAAATTAGCTCAGAAAGACAAATTTAATATTCCATAACCAATAAAGTTTCCTTTCAGTATTTTTAAGTGGATAATTTTCTAATAAATTAAAACCACAGACTGAGTGGAAATTGGTCTGCCTCCTTCGAATTCATTAACAACAGGAATTACACCACAGGAAATTTCAGCAAACCGGTCTATAAACATATTTGTAAAACTCATCTAGTTCTGTTTGTTTCAATACATTTAAGTACATTTCCAGAAAGAAGGTGCACTCTTAACCGATTTAAAATCTTATTTTCTTCAGTTACACCCTTCCCAAGTGAATCCTATCCCCTATTATGTCACTTCATAGTTGTTGCTACAATGGTTAGGAAATGGTTAATTTTGCAAGATTACCGTCTTCCACATGCCACTACCATTCAGCATCCCACCCTAAGGGTACAATCAACCAATAAAGACTTTGTTCTGATTATGTAATGCTTATATTTGATATCCCACTTGAGAGCTCTTTTGGATGTAAGGACAACTACAGCATAGTGACTTTGCAAATAAGATGATGTAATGTTACTTAGGAAGTAACAAAATATCTGAGCATGCCCACTGTGAACTACACAATTCAAAAGCTCAAGCACATTTCAGTCTGAAACATTCAACTGCAGAACTGAATGGTTCAGACTGAAATGGGAAAGGGATCAAATCCCTTTCTGATTTATTTGGTCTCTAGCTCTTACAAACTTCCTGATACCAAAAACAGAAAAATGATTTTCTTCAAAACTAGCCACAAGAAAACCTCATTCAAAATAACCCACCTTCATTTGAAGTTACCAGGTTCTCAAAAAATGGAATGAAACTAATAACCCTCTCCCAACTTGTATTTATGAATAAGAGCATGAAAAATGTTCTCCAGATAACTTTAAGCAATGCATATGCCCAAAAGACAGCAAAAGAACACATGCAGGATTTGTGCAATTCTTAAAGATATTTGTGGAAATCCAACTGGTATCAATACAGCTGTAGCTTAAGAGTTATGAAGGTGATTAACCTGGGATTTACATTCAAATGTTGCAAGTGAACGCATACGCAATACATTCACTGTTCATCAAAGCAGAAACAGTAATAGCCTATGAATGTCACAAGACCACACACACACACACACACAATCTTAAAAAGGACTGTCACCTCATGTGGCTTTATATACAGCAGTTTTCTTATTTCAGGTCAGCGAAGAAGTGTTTTTTAAGAAAAAAAAAGCTTACCAAAAGTAAAACATTCAAATATTCACTAGAAGAATCACACAACAAAACAACAAAATTCTATTATCACCTCAGTAAGATTGCTCTCACAGAAGAGTTTACTATGAATAGTGGGAGAGAGAAAGAACAACGTCAGAAAAAGGAAGATAGAAAAACAAATCAAGCCCAAAGCTCTACTGGAAAACAAAGCTAACATTTTTCTTCATTGTAAAAGAGGTGACCATTTTCACTGTCCTCAATACCATGCAACTCACAGCAACAAATTGTCCCTCTTTGAAATAAAAGTTCCCTAAGATAATTCCATGCAGAAATGCAAGACACAGCCATTTTTCTTTCTAAGCTCAGATTAATGCCAAAGTGAAAAATATACATTTGAGACTCTGTGTAGACTACTTCCCAATTCTGCACCTCTTCCCTTTCCCATTGAGCTCCTTTAGGGGAAAAAAGTGCAATCATAAGCCTCCCTGAATTCCAGTAAAAATGATAAAAACACCTCTTAATCATTCCTTCCCAGCCACTCCATCAGACACTGTCATCTTCCGCGGTCCTCCCCCCACCTTCCAATAATCCACTCATGGATTTTCTCGTTTCAACAAAGGCAAACTGGATGCTCACTTAAAAATGTTAAAAATCAAACATAAGCACACAAGAGCACAAGAGAAGAGACTTGTTAATATGGGCTGAAGTATTTAAAGAAAAATAAGAAAAATGTCACAGGGTTATTGGATCTACCTGTTCCCCTGCAGTCCTGAAAATAAATAAATTATTCTGCTTGCAAAAGGATCCACAAACATGATTTCACATCTTCGTTCTGTATTACTTAAGATACTAATGCTATTCCCCGAAGCCTGTACGAATTAACTACCAAAAAATGGGCAGCTTTCCTGCTTTTTAGAGATACCTAAAACAGAGAAGATGCTTCCAACCATTTCCTACAATACTGAAGCAAAAGTAATGAA
>VZTO01009019.1:0-28675 GCA_013400615.1 Syrrhaptes paradoxus | reverse complement strand
ATATATATATTTTTTTTTAATAAGTGTGAGTGGAGGTGGGGGAGAAGGCAATAAAAAGGGGGAGCTGGCAATAATAATAATAATAATAAAAATATTAAATTAATTTGATGGTGAGCAAAGCCAGCTTGGGCTGCCTTTTTTTTTTTTTTTTTTATCTGATCGCTGGGACACTTGTACGCAGCTTTGTTTCCATGTGTTAGGAAGGGGGTTGTGCGGGCTTGTATTTACATAGCAGTGCTGAGGGAGAGCAGGTATTTTGGAAGGAGAAGGCAGTGTGTGTGTGTGTGCCATCAGTATTCCTGGTGCTCGGCGTTGCTATCATCACAACAGCTCTCTTGGCTGGAAAATTCTATTATGTGCATAAAGGAGATTTATGGTCAATGTATTTTCTTTCCATATATCTTGAAATCCTTTTATCTCGGGTGATTCAATAAAAGAGATGGCTTCCGGGTGGTATTTTTTTTTGTTGTTTGTTTTTGTTTTGGGTATGGGGTTGGGTTTTTTGTTTGATTTGGGTTTTGTTTTTCAACCTGATCCTATGGCTGTGTGTATATGGTTGTAGAAGTCTAAGTTGGAGGGTGAAAAAAAGCAGTTGCTTTAAAAAAAATTAACCCTGAAAGCTTCTTAAATGTATCATGTTATGAAAAGGATAATCTGATAGGGCATACCTATGCTGACTTTTTCTCCCTCCTGAAAATACAATAAAGAAACCCCAGAAAATGAATATAATTGTGTTTATTGGGAAAGGTCCTCTTGAATCATTAAATCAGTGCATTTCAATTCTGCAAATTCCCCCCTCTTTTAAAGCCTTTTCTGCCTTTCTTGTGATATTTACGAGTATTTATCAATGCGATCTTATTGTCCAGTTTTTCCTAAAGCTTTTCAGTCAGAGGGAAAAAAAAAAAATAAAGGAAACCTCAAATATCCCAAGTTGCAATGTGTTGCTGGGATTCACAGCACTGGGCTTTGCTTGAAGTATGTCTTTTGTGTGTACATGTTAGGACTCCGTGAAAGTGGTGGGCTTTTTGAAAATCGCTTGACCTCCATTGTTGATGCTTCTCATCAGTACCTTGGCTGGCTGTAACAAAGCAAGCACGGGCTGGTATTCTTTGAAAAAAAAATAATAAATCTGTTATGCTTAATTTTTTGGAATACGGAGGATTCATTGAGGAAAACAGTATGTTCATTTTTAGCCCTTTGTTTGCAAATTTTCTGCAGCCCAAATGTTCAGAAATCATGTTTTAATCTATGAGCTTTAGAAAATACAGAAGGTGTAAAAGGATTTGTCTTGCAGAAGGCAATGCTAACGCATATTCCTGAGCCATTACATTACTTTTATTTTGGTGCGAGTTTAAGTAACGCCATGCAGCAATGAACTGTGCTGCAAATGGATCTGGTCTCCTCTTTCACTGTCTTGTATTTATCCTCTTGTGCTTGAGAAAGGGAATAAAACTGGCTTCATTAGCTTGCTAATTAAACACAATGAAGTGCATGGCCCAAGGTTAATAGCAGTGGCCTTTAAAACACAAAACTCTTGAACAGGTGTTTGGGATATATAGATATATATTTTTTTTAATCTGTCATCAAATCTAGATAATTATACCACTGAGATAACCATTGTCACAGTTCTGTGGAGAAGAAAATGCTGTGTTAGAGATGTGAGTGCACAGTGTATTATTTTTAGTGGCATTATTTATAAACACTTCTCCAGGTCCTGCACAGCCTGTGGTTTAACTCTCCCCTTCTCCCCCCCCATCACAAAGCATCTTCTGCACCTTCCCTTTGGTGTAGGCTTTTGTGGATCAGGCAGGGTTAAATATTCAGTATCCCTGGATGGGAGTGAGGGTATAACCTGAGCCTGGGTAGGTAGCTAAAGCATTTATGTGCTGAAATTTCTGCCATTTCTTGTGTCTTTGAGCAGCCCCATCCAGGCTGTAATGCTCCTGTTCGCTTGATGAGATAGTAAGAAACAGCCAATTAAAGCTCTTACTCCCCGCGTTCGAGCTGTCACCAGCCTCCTGTCCACTCTGGTCTCCATCAGCTAAAACACGCTTGTCAGGTTTTTTTGTGCTTTATGTGACGCAACAGTTGTAGACCTCCCCTGCTGCTGCCGAATAGATGGTGGAGAAGAAAGAAACAGCCCAGCCTCAATTTTTTTTCCTTTTCTTTTTTTTTTAATGTTTTTGTTCTCTCTCTCCCACCATTTTCCCCCCTTCCCATCACACACACACTCCTTGCTTTGCAGATCGACCTAGAGGGGATTTTGTTCTCTCTCTCCCACGGGAGGCAGGACATGGGTTCAGATGGAAGAGGAGCAGCTTTTGGAGCGTTGGTAATGGGATTGTCCTTAGGACCAGCCCAGGAATCCTGCTTCTGGGATCTGCATCGTGCCTGTCCATGGCATGGGTTCCTCCAAAGAATTGTTGCAGGTGTAAAGGGAACCAAAGGAAGTTTATCTTAATTTATCAAGAGGGAAGGACATGGATGAAAGAGATGGTTTGAGGCTGGGCACCCAGCAAAGGTGTACTTGTGTGCTCTGTCCACATGGTGTCTGTTCCTAGAAAGCCAGGATGCTTTTAAAATAAAATAAGTAGAAGTCAAAGTTACTTCCCTTTTGGGCGTTGTAGTGGAAGGTGGTTTGTCTGTCGTATTTCGGGGCCTACTTTTAGAAGCATTTCTAAAATTTAATGTTAATAGTAGCTGACCATGTGGAGCTGCACTAGAATAGTCAGGATGAAATGGGAGTTTAGAAGCACTACATATTTCAAGCCCCGTAAAATATAACACCCTTCTACCGAACACACCCAGCACAGTTATTTTGAGCTTAACATAGTAGCTGTAGTCTAAAAAGTTGTGGAAGTGACTGGTAATCCCCCTGCAGTGCGTGGCCAAGGCAAGGAGGTGGGCTGGATCCCCCTTCTCCAGGGAGCACTGCACCAGCTCTGGGGCACAGCCTCTCCTCATGGTACCTCCTGTCCCTTGCCTGGAAATCTGCATATCCAGCCCCATCAGCTTGTGCTGAAGAAGTGTTGTGATTTGGGAAGGATGGAGGCAGGGGAGGGAACCTGGTTGAGTTCAGAGGTAACCTAGATCCAAGCGAAAGCCCTGGTGGGTTCCTGTCCTCAGCTTCTGCGACCAAAGAACTACTTATGTGCTGGAAAAGTCTTGTGAAGGCAACTCTTGGGAAGTCAGGGTTGGTCGGTACCTGTGTCAGAGTTGGCTTCCTCCTGCTGTTGGACTGGAGGAGTGGTGACAAAGAGGCAGCAGCGTTTTCCAAGTTCCCTGGTCAGCTCTGAGCAGTGATGGTGCTGTCACAGAACCCTGGCTCCTGCGCTCTCGCTGTAACAAAACATTGTGGGAAGTTGGGAAATGGGAACCACAGAGCGTAATCTCTGCTTTCAAGAGGTGCCGTCTTCCCCTTTTATCCTTCCTTGGCCTTTGATTTTAAAAGTAGCAGGGGGGTGTGATTTTTCTTGCCTGGCCAATAGTGCTGCCTGGATCTGAATTATTCAGAGGGGAGCTTGGCATTCTGCACCCTGTTCCCACTTAAGCTCTTTTTCGCCTGTTCCTTCATGTGGAGATTTTCACATCAGTGAAATTGGATGTTTTTAAGCGAGGTGTTTGTGGCCGCAGCATTCACCAGTCTAAGCTCTCCTCACCACTGCCTTTCCCCTCCATTAACCACTGAGGATCAACTAATGTCTAATCTCTTCTCTTCATTATTACTTCATTCTGAAATAATTCTGTATCTCTTTAGTCATTTGTTCCTTTGAGGTATATTAAAAACATATACATCACTCCCCCTCCCCTTAAATCTTCCTTGTAAGTTTTCTTGGAGCCACTGAAGTCAAAGGGACAGAGAAGTAAATTAAAGACGAAACACTGCCTGCATTCTGCAGACCCAGCACTTTTTATGCTTAGATTTGAATAGAACTGTTGGTCTTTTTCACCGTGTTTGTGTTCTTTTCTCTCTGTCATCTTCCTTCTTTACTATGGCATAGCTTCAATTCAACCCAGAAGTTAAGAGCAGCAATTGTCAGTGTACACTGTAAAATAATGATATGCTTCCCTCCAGCACACAAGTGCCTCTTATTTTGCCAGTATTCGAGTTTTGTCACTCTGGTTATGTTATTGCGTGTGGCATTGGTCTATCGTGCTACTTAAGAAAAAAAAAATGTTACTGATGTCTAGGTGCCTTGGAAAAATATATCTCCTCTTTTGCAAAGTAGTGGTTGTGTAGAGAGAAGGTCCCTGGCCCCAAAACACTGAGAAGAGAGCCAAGCATGGGAAAATGTTACTGCTTGCTGCATCATGAAGTGACTCGCCCAAGGTCACACCTAATATTGTGTACCTATACTGAAAAAAAAGCTGCGTGAGGAAGTGTTTCTGGGTCAGGTAAAATCAAGCTTGAACCTGGTAGTGTGCTCTGGCCACTTAATGGGTTTGTTTGTTTGTTTGTTTTTCTTTTCATTTGGGTGACATTGTTTGGTGTGGTTTTGCTCTTAGAGAAGATCCCTTCCTTTTGGGTTGGGTTGACTGGAAGCAAGGACTGGCTCACGCATCCAGGTTTGTAAATTTAAATATAAAAGAAACACAGCGGAAGGAGCAAACCTGCTTGTGCTCAGCTGGAGGAAGATGCGAATTACCCGTTTCTCATTAATAATTCTGCCAGTTCCAGCTTGGTGTGCCATTTCATTGCAGATTCGGTTTCGGATCGTAGGGAAGCTCTGTGGGCAGGGGGTTGCTGGGAGGAGGGCATGAGGCTGGGTGCAGGCAGGACTGTAATTTTTTGGCTCACTGATGGGTTTGGGAAGCAGGGGTGTATTAAGGAGCTGAAATGAGCCTGTTAAAATGTTTGCGGCTGAGCTGTTAGAAGTAAAACTTGCATCTATGGATGTTTGTGTCCTGTTCCTGTAGTGCATAATTTATGGGATGTAACAGAAGTTCACAAGGTATTCCCACCTCTTCTATGGCAGCACTGACTTCTCTGAGATCTTGAGAGTCAGAGGCAGGGTGGGAGTGTTGCTCTCCATCCTCTTGGGTCCGTGGCTGGAGCTCTGAGCACCCGATTGTCCTTTTTTTTGTCTGCCTGGAATTAAACTTGCTGAGTAAAATGGAATGTTCTGTTAATTTTATCAAACCAGAGGTATCACTTTGTTTTCTTTATCCTGTCTCAGTCTCATGCTAATAGATCCATAAATGAGTTCGTCCTTTTTATTTAGAGAGAATAAAGCATGATTATGGAAAGATGCAGTGCTTTCCATTCTGAGCAACATTAATTTTCCATCTAAGTGGATACTCGTGCAAATTAAGACATGGATTTTGAACTCGACTCTTCATGTCTAATATCTACCCTTGTGTGACGATGGAAGAAGAAAAAGGGGCTCACGGGAGCAGAGGAAGAGCGTTAATCCTCCTCCGCTAAAGCTGGAAACGAAGTGTATTGCTGTCAGTTTTATAGAGGAAGAAACAAAAACTAGGAGAGATGAGTGTGTATCTGGCACTTGGCAGACCAATCCAAAATCCTAGGCTGAATGAGCCCCAAACCACAGTGGCAAAGGTGGTCATGTTAAAAAGTCCATGGCAGCTGACACTGTAATGTCTTATGGGCTGTGACTGCCTCTACCTTTTTTTTTTTTTTTTTTTTTTAATTTAAAGCTTTTCCCATTACAGGACTTGTTTTCTAACTGGTAGCAGAAGTTTACGTTTCCTATGTGGTGCCTGTAGTGCTAATGGAATGCTTCTTCCTAATTTATTGCTCCAAGGTGTGAGATTATAAGCCTTTGAGTGGATGAGAGGGATAAAGTTAGCTCCATTTGTGCCTGATCTATCAAATGGTCAATCTAGGTGCCTAACCCTTCTTTCCTTCAACGCTATCTATTTAAAGTGCCTTGCGTAATGTGCGCAACTTTTTCAATTTGGCTTTTAGGAATATTTTGCTTATACATAATTTACCTTTGCAGACAGTTTTGAATTCCTGGGGAGGGAGGAATGCAGCCGTGGCTCTGAAGTGAAGAAATGTTCAATCACGCTCTGTCTCCTTTTTGTGACTTTTTAAAAGCATTTCACAAAATGAGGGTATTTCAGGCTTTTTAAGCCCTTTCAGTGCTATTCTCATGTTTTCAGTCTCTGGCTTGTTTCTGCAGGCTGGTGGCTGTTGCTGCAGTTTGGCTGAGCTGTCTGCAAACTCCCCTCTATTTGTCATCAATACTTTCCTTATTTTTTGGGAAATGAGGGCATTTAAGCTCTGCATAGTTGATGTTAAGGCCTTTCTCTGAGGCAGCAAGCTGAGCTTTACACTATTAAAGTTGTAAGGAGAATATGGTACCAGTCTTGGAAGTGCTGGTGAGCTCTGTAGGCACTGAAGTGCGAGGATGCATTTGAGACCTATATGCTACCACGTGGATTTGCAGCGGTCCCTGCATTCATCAGAAGGAAACTAGGGTTGACTTGATGCGGATGCTCAGGAAAGTGCAGATCTGTGGTTACCTTGGTGGTAGTCTTGTCCTGGCAAGTTCACTCTTAGGACAACTGAGATGGCAGCACAGCCTCATGCATGGCTCACTTATTTCTCCAAGGCTTTATTTTTCTTTCCCCAGTAAGATAACTGAAACACTTTTGTATTGCTGCTTTAGGTCCTGAGAGTAATTAATGGGTTAAGAATGGTAATTCCCCTATATATGTGCAGGCTGAGAAATTCAGTTGTCCTTGGGTTTTCCTGGTGGCAGTATCCAGTTACAGCTTGGTGGCTACTGGGTAGCTCTTGGGTGCATGAAAGTTTGAACTCGGTATCCCTTGCTTTCACGTGCACCCATAGTCTATCAGGCACTTTTATTTTTGTAGGAAAGTCTCTGCTGAAGCGTATTCTTATGCCTGGGGCAAGGCATCTTCCCAGATTCCTATTGCAGTTTCCCTGGGCAGTGCTCACCTGCTTGGCTCCTAAAAAATGGGTTTGGGGTGGTGGCAATAGGCACCGTACTGCTGTGAAATTCCTGTTTGCGTAAGGAGCCTGGGAAGCACATGAGGTAAAGCTTGGTGCAGCCCAAAGGAGGAGTATGGTGCATTTGGTGTTTGGCACTGGTGTTTGGTGTTGGCTCTGGCTGCCGGCAGGCATGGTGTGATGGCTGTGAGTGCCTGACTCCAGTGATGGTACCGGAGCTGTAGCATCTCCAGCTGAAATGCTGCAAGGACCATCAGGAGGGGATGCTCTTAAGCAGTGTGCACTGCCACAGAGCTGCCTCGTTTATGCTCCCTTGGCTTCCTTCAAAATATTCTAAAGACACATACTTTCTTTTTTTAACAACAACAACAAAAAACTAACAGAGATGAACATTTTTGTCTGAGCACTGTTGTTTTGCTGCCTCGCTGTTACAACAGACCTTAGTCCCTTCCTTAGGCTCTGGAGCATCTTTTGAAAGTGAAAGCATGAAGCAGAGAACTGTAGAAAGGGCAGGCTTGGTGTGCTTAGTTATAGTGAGAAATTCCTGTGTAGGTTTTAATCATCCTTAGTGTCTTGGAAGCAATGCAGTGGCTCTTCGTTCTCAGTTTCCAGGCTTCTTTACACAGGTGATAAATAAAGGCAAAGCCTGCTGGAGCATTTCTGATGTCCATGCTTGCTGGGCAGGTCCCCTCGTGGGTGCAGGTTGGTGGCACAAAGCTCCTTCAGCCTGAATTTTGAAGGTGACAGATGGAAGAAAAAAAAAAAGGGAAAACAGCAACAACAAAAAAACCCCAAACCCCCCCAAAAATCCCCAAACCCCACTGAACGTAGCATCCCTGCAAGTGTGTGTCCCTGTGGCTGTCGCCTGGACGAAGCCCTGGCACCGTGCCTGTTTGCATCAGCAGGGAGTTTGGCCCCGTGCATCCGTTCCTAGGGGGTATTTTAACATTTGTATTGTACCTGAGATAACTAGGGAAGTCTTTTACAGATAATTTTTATGGTTATAGATTTCTGCAGATAGTTTTTGCTGTCGTCTAATGGGACAGAGTTAGTGCTGCTAAAAGCAAACACGAGAAATATTTTTTCTTTTTTTTTTTTTTTTTTTAATTGGTAATAGAATTTCCTTTCCCATGCAATCCTGTACGGATTGGCTATTTATTACATAAATAACAGCTAAAAGAAGCTCTTCCAAAGTAACTGTAAGCCCCAAAGGTAAATGAGATCACTCCTACCCTCTCAGATAAGTGAGATGCAAGTGTGTCTGGCTGGGTAACCGTGTCTATAGGCTCCTTCTCAATGAATTGCTGATGAAAGAAGAAACCCCGAGCGAGGGACGCTCCGTTCTCGCAGCCTGCGCTGGAGAATTGCCCCATTGATGTCCCCGCCGCTCTTTGTGCATAGAAATTATTTCGAAACAGCGAACGTGCAAAACTTTGAAGTGCGATACGACAAGATAAATTCGGCTAAAAATAGGTCTGAATATGAAAGCCAGGCGAAAACCTGGAGTGGGGGGGAGCCGAGGGTCGTTTTACAGGCATTGTTGATAGAGTTTCAGGGTCCCGAGAAGGGAAGATGAATGTCTTTCTGTTATAGTAACAGCTGCTCTGTGTCCATCGGGATCTAGTGTTTGCCGATCCAACTCATAATAATTAAACAAAAGAGTTATTTCATAGCAGCCTCGGTGGAGGATTTATGTTGGAATTTTATCTTTCTTCATTTAGATTTTTCTTTGTCTATTAAAGAAAAATACAAAGTTAACCTCTCACCTGGACTGGGTCTTGCCTCTTGTCAAATCCAGCTAATTACTACTGGGAGGAAACGAGCTATTAACTGGGCATTGAGAGTTATATTTTTAAAAAAGTCTCCAAGTTTCACTAATGCACTTGAAGAGCTCTTCAGAGTTTTTGTGTCCTGAATCCCTGAGCAGTTGGGTGACTCTGCAGGGTTGTTAGTAGCTCCCTAGTATGGCTATGGAATGTGACACGCTGACTTTTTTTCTTCTTTCCCCTTATTTTTTTAGGGATTTTTTTTCTCCCCCATTTTGAGAGCTAACAGCTAGTGTGAATAAGCAAACAGCCCCAAAGGAGTCCCAGATGCAAAGTGTAGCGGTGTTTTGGGAATGGATCTACATTGTGGGACTTTATTCCAATGTGGTTGACTCTACAAAACCCCCTGGTTGGTCTTTGAAGAGTCACAAAGCTCCAGAGCCAGGCAAAGCTTAGTCACTTGGTACCTGCTCGTGTATTCAGCCACAACTGTTCATACAATTTGGGGTTACATCTGTACTCCAGAATATAACAGTCCCTGGCCAAGTGGTACAGAATGGCATGGCACGACTGGTGCCACGTGCTTCAGCTCTCCTCCCACCCCAGCAGGATGGGCACGTTTGAGCCGTGTCCCTGTCCTGTCCCATCCCCTGGGCATGGGTTGGGAGAGGCATCATCCAGAGCCATGTCAGCTGCTCCTCCTCTTTGCAAATCTCTCCTACCGTTTTCTGTCACTGGGCTCTGTCCCCACAGAGGATTTCCGGAAGATTGCACCTAGAAATAGCTGGTTTGCAACTATTTTTCATCATTATGGCACATCTTTTTTAAAAATACACCAAAACTAGCATTGCTTGAAGATCACAGGCTTGAATTTATCCAGAGCTGAAACACTACAAGAAGCTACCTGCTGCCCAGGGCTCCCCTCACAGGATCCTTTCCCAGGTCTTAATGGGACACATGCCTCCATGTAGCTGCCTTTTGAACCCTGTCTGTTAATTTAATGCCATTTACCCTTTTCTGAAGAACAGGCCCAGTTGGATGGTAAGGTTAAAGTCTGAGCTGCACTATGTTTATATTAATAATTTCCACTGGTGAAATATGGATCTGAGATTTTCCTCATTCATTTAAACCTCATAGTTAATAGGCAGCAGTGGAAATGTACCATGTACATGATTATTGCGGTGACCTGATTTCACATGCATTTCTGATCTAACTTCTGTTTCCAAAAAAAAAAAAAATTATATATAAAATTGATTTTGGGAGTCCTGGGAAGGAGAAGAAAACCATTTATTTCAACCTCCAAATTCCTCTGAGCTGTAGAAACATTGTCAAAGTAATTGTAGCCTTTTCAATTTTTTCTGTGTAGATTTCTTTCTGTGTAGTCTCAGAAAAACTGTGCTCTGTTGATGGATGTCACTGGTTTTTTTTTACTTGTGACAAATATCTCCCAAGGTATTGTTTGAGTGATGTAAAATTGGTTCATGTGTAAAATTCTAGCTTTTCCTGAATACTTTATCATGGATATGTGTGTGCCAGCTTCTTCTGGATGATGGTGTTATACCTTTAGTGGTTTGCTGTGGGATATCATCTTAATCATTTTTGCTGTAATTTAATCATCTTAATTAAAACTACATTGAATTGTAAAAAGTAATTTGGGTCTGGAGAGCAGTGGGTTTTGTATTTGTATTTTTTTTTTCTTGTTGGAAGATGGTAATGGTCTTGGTAAGATTCTGCTAAAAATTAGCACAGTGTACAAAAACTCATGTTGCCAAGTTAGTACAGTATTTCTCCAGCTAATTGTGGCCTTGAAGGGTATAATATAAAAGGTCATCTTTGTTAGTGAACTGCAGGCTTCTCCTGCGAGACAGAAATCCATGTCCTTATCAAGGATGAAATCTTGGCTCCTTGGTTACACAGTTGAGCTTTGCTGTAATTTGGACATCATTAGGCTCTTTATTAAAGCAGCGGAACTCTCTAATCAATCTTGGTGCTTTGCTTTCTTAAATGTACTTCTGTATGCGAATTTGTGTTACCTCTTCCCTTTCTTTTCCTCCTGCAAGAACCCCATGAAGGGGAAGGGTCTGAACATGATGTGGGATGAAAAGTTTCTCCCTTTCGGGGTGTTCTTTGCCCCCAGGGTTCCCATTTGTGACTGTGGTTTTGAGAGCTGGGATGTTTGACCTCTTCTCGTCTTCTTGTGTTGAGAAGAACCAGGAGGAGGCTATTCTGGAAAGACCAGCCAGTTGTTTTGGTTTGTGCTGTTAAACTTAAAAAAAAAAATACACAAAGCTTCATGAACCCAAAATGTAATTTAAGAAGTGTTTGAGATTACTTTTATCTTTCTTTAAACCCAAATAAAATGGTTTGATTTTTTTTTTTTTGGGTGTGTGGGGGGGAACCCACCACAACCCAAACCAGATTTCCATTTCTGTGGCACATGGTCACGGGGCAGAATTGTAGGCAAAATAAAGGTGGGGCTTTTGTGCTTTTACCCCTTTTTTTGTGTTCTGGGTCTTGTTTTCATTAGGGTGTTCGCACTCCCAGGAACGTATTCTTGTGTCTCTGACTTCTGCATTGTAAAACATAGCCAGCGCTTACCAACTCTTGCTGTTTCTTTAACCAGCAGATATTTTTCTAGTTGGATAGACAGTTGGATCTTTCTCAATTACTGGCCAGTTACATCAGACTTTTCACAGCTATAAAAGTTAGACCTATGCTTTGTCAGAGTTTCGTTTGCAAGATTTTGGAGATTTTAAATCTTGGTGCCTTCCATCACCTGTATTTGGTTGCATGATGTGCTGGAAGCACCCATGTCCTTGAGACACTGGCGTTAGAAACGCTTACAGAGGCAGGAACAGCACTATTGAGTCATCTCTGTAAAGGACTGTCTTCTGCAACATACGTGCCAACTTTGCTTTCATGCATCTTGACGATGATAATCTGAGAGTACCACCCCAGTGGGACGTGGAAGTGCTGTTATTCGCACGAACAGATGAGGACTGGAGCAGAGAGACGTGCTCGACAGGAGTGATGCTCAGACCCTTGGTGGTGTTTAGGTAGGTTAGAGTCTGTGGTCCCTGATCCCCAGTGACAGGGGTTTGTATGTGGGCCTCTAGATCATCTAACGTTCCCATGCTGGCAGGTACAAACCTGCAGTTGTTTTTATTTTAATAGTGTACCGTATAGACAGCTTCACTTTAAGCTGTGACAAGTGCCTAGGTTTGAATTCAGTTGGTGCATGTGCTGTGGCTCTGCTCAGAGTAACACGTAATGCCTTTAAAAATGAATAAAAACTGGAAAAGAGACTCTGAGTTTGCAGATTAAGAAATGTCTGTCCAGGGACTTTTGGCATCCAGCAACTTCTTTTCAGGAATCCTGCTTTTCCTTGAATCCCTTACCGAAGGCTCCCGACCTCATGCTGGTATCACCGTTAGAGGCTCCTTGCTGCGCGGATGCTCACTGAAGTGCCTGGTGGCATCTGAAATGGGTTGTGCGCCACCTAATTAACAACCCCCTGGTTGGTACTTGCCCAGTTTCTGTCTAACAGATACATATGCTCTTCAGGAGCTCTCCCCAGGTTTCACTGTTTCGTGCAAAAAATTTGCTCTTTGAGCAATTATGAGAACCAAACATTTCTGCTCTGAAGGGGGTTGAGTTTTCTTGGGCTGCAAGTTTTTAATGAAAGCTTTAGGTTATGAATGTGTCATCATCTCATTACTGTTCCTTACCGCTTGGCGTCCTGTTGGTCTAAGCTAGTTTAACTGTCTCCAGCCTAAATTGAGTACTGCTTTCAGTATTTATAAACTCTACAACTGTTAAAACAAACCAAGCCTCCAGTTGCAGGAATGGCAGTGGGGTTGAAGACAAGGAGTTGTCTCTAAGGAATATAGTCTATTATATGTTGGGTATAAATCAAACTCTGACTTGTGGGTGTTGGGAGGAAAATTTCCTTGGGGACTTGTAATCCAGAATCAGCCTCCCATAAATCTGCTTGGATCTTCTCCTAAAGTGTGTGGCGGTACTGGAGAGCTGATTATGGATGTAGACTGTGGACCTGGGAGTGTGAAATACTGCTGCTCCTTCCCTTCCATCACCACGCTGGACAGACGGGTCCGAGGAGCAGATTATTTTCAGTGTGTTAGAAGTGATGAGTTCATTGTCCTGTTCTCTCCCTCCCTCCCAGTAAAACCTGCAGACTTGGCTTTAGATTTTGGGAACTGAAAGCAAACAACAACAAATACAGCTGGGTTGGTTTTATTTGCTTTTTGGGGTTTGAGGTGCGAGAACGTGTGTCGGTTGCGTTTTTGTGCTTTTTATGTTTCTTTTCCTGTTCCTTGAGGGCTGGAAAACACTTTACATGGAAAGTGATGTTTTACATCCTCTAAATGTCTCAGAGAGATCAGTTTGTAGCAGACAAAAAAAAATCCAGCTTTTCACTGAGTAGCGAGAAATCCTGGGACAGAAGAACAGAGCAGGAACCATAGGTGGCATTGGACAGGTTGGCTCATGCCAGCTGGACACGATGGTGTGTGAAATTCGTCATTGCACACTTTCTTCAAACAAAGAGGGGTTTTTTTGTCCTTTTGTGGTGCGACTTAGTTGCTAGCAACAATCTTAATGCTGCAGATTAAGGCACCACTCAAAGAATGGGTTATGTGAGCAGCTCTGGTCCTTTCCATGAAGAGCAGAATAGGGTTGATGTCCTCTTTGCGGCTGGTGAAATCTTCCCCAGAATGATAAACCATTCCTACAGCAGCTCTGAAATGTCATCTTTATTCTGTACTAGAAAAACCCCAGTGATTAGGGCAGCTTTATCCTCTTCAGTTGTTTGGTGGGTTCATGGGCATCCAGGTCCAGAAGGCTGCGGGATCAGGCACCTCCTACAAGACATGGGACTTGTCTGTACCTCGTGTTGGCCACCTCTTCATCCCTGTGTCCATCCTGGTTTGTGCACTGCTCAGATGTGGTGTTTACAGGAGGTTTCCCGTGATGGGAAACACAGTCAGTGGCAAGTGGTGTCTGGGCTTGGGTTGTGTGTTTTTATTAACCTTCTTCTTTTATCACTTCCTATGCAACTTGTTTACTTCTGTTCTGGATTTTTTTAGTGGTTTTTTGTTTGTTTGTTTATTGCTTTTGTTTTGTTTGGTGCTTTTTGGTGGGTTTTTTTGTTTTTTTGTTTTGTTGTTGTTGTGCTCTCTCCACCTTTGTGTCTTTGGAAGAAATTGTCTGTTCTGACTTCAGTAAATGTTTTCTCCCTTGTCAGAGAACAAAAGCAGCTGAGCCTGGTGGGGTTTTCGTTCATGTATATGTGCAGGGAATGTGTCAGGGTCTTTTTACGGGCACCGCTGCTGAGCTTGTCAGCAGCAGCTCGGCCAGGAAAGCCAGGCTCCTTTACAGATTCCATATCTCTACAGATTTTATCTCCACTTCCCGGGGAAGGGTAGCCTGAAGTCTGTTTTGGCAGCTCAGTAGAGTAGAAGGCTGTAACCACTACTCATTCAGTGCCTTTGCCAGCTGACCTGTTGTCCTGGGGAGGAGAGGGGTGACGGGCACTCACAGCATCTGCATCGCTGGAGAGAAGTCGTCTGGCAATGATGATTGTATCGGTCCTTCTGCTTTTACAGCTCTCCTTCCTTCCTTTCCCCTTGTGCTTGTTGCTCCTCACAGTTGGAGGAGACTCACTGGAAACAGAGAAACCTGTCTCTACCCTTTCCTCTCCAAGCTGTCTCTTTGGAGTCCTAGTGACAAATGCTTTGCCATTAGCCAGGAGTCCTTACAGCCATGCCTGATAAAGGCTTTTTATTTATCTTTCTCCCAAGTGGCTGTTTGGGGGTGGATGCTTGCAATTCTTTACGTGTATTTCTTCTCCTGCTCCCTGGAGAGGAGCTGAATTAAAGCTTCTGGGCTGGAGTATCCCCTGTCCCGGGGTGAGCTGCCATTCCCAGCGTGACCACACTCACCATATTTCTTTGCAAGGTCTGGGCAGTACCCACTGTGATTCAATCCGTTTTGGCTGTAATTTAAAGATGTTACAGGGTCCTCTTGCATGTATGGGCATCCCTCCCCCTCCTCCCCTATGGCATCCAGGATGCCGTTATCTACAGCAGTTCTGTTCTTTGGTGGAGGATGAGCTGTCAGGAGTTAAATCTCAGACAGGCAGCAGGTAACTGGACTGAATTAAACTGCTAAGGCCCTACTAAAACCCTTCTCCCTCCCCTCGCATCTTTGGAAATGCCTTTTATCTGGACCGTAAATTAAATTATTGTTGTTGATGTTGCTTCAAAGAAGCTGCAAGAATGAGTTAATGGGAGATCCTGCAAGAAGTCTCCCAAGTCTCCTCTTAGTAAAATGTTAAGGCATCATTTTTCCCCTCCTTTCTAATTTTCCCAAGTTAGAAAGTTAGTTTCCACTTCAGCTTTCATGATACATTTGCAAAGAAAAAAAAAGGCCAGTAAATGTCTTAAGTATTATCTTTTCTGCAGGCTTCATCGTAAAAATATTTATTGAGGCTTCACTGACATTAAGGGTTGTGGTCAGCATCATGAAAGTAATGTTTTTGTTTGTTTCTTTTTTTAGTGGTACTTAAAAAAACACCCAAGAAAACATTTATAGCCTGGAAATACTTGTTTCCCTGGCTTTGTGGCATTTCTTCACTGTATATGAATCTGAAAAGGAACAGTTCGTTTCCGTTGTCAGAGCTGAGCTACAGGTGGAAAAGAAATGTTTAAAATAATGCTAGAATTTATAGTATACAAAGGTTCCTTAGGGTGTAAAAGGTATACTGTTTATCTTTTTTCTATGGGTTGGTTCTTTGCAGGGTTTTTTTGGGGGAGGAGGGTGTTTGGTTTTGGTTATGGCTTTTTTGTTGTTGTTGTTGTTTTGTTTATTATCCTGGTTTTGGAGCTGTGGAGCACCCAGTTCTCAGGGAAGAGAAGGAAAGGGAATGTCAACCATTCACATAATTTGGAGAGGAAGGAGTGGGGCAGTTGGACAATTTGCAGGAAGATAGACAAGGCGGCCCATCAGTCCTTCCTTTCACCGCTTCTCTTACTGTTACAATTCTGCATCTCTCCTGCCTCTGGATCTTGGTATCACGCGACTTAATGCTTTTGATATCTGCATCTCCTGTCCATCTGTTTTTCCCTTTGCTAAACGACTTTTGACAAAAGCATTTCGTCCATCGGGGCTGGCCAACTGGTACTTGAGCATGTGGTGGAGCAGGAAGGTGGTGGCAGGCATTGGGGTGCGAGCATCCCTGGAGCTGGGTGGCACGGTGGTTACGGAGGTGAAGTGACAGGGAGGTGTTCCTGAGATTTCCCAGCACTGATGCCCCCTTTGAATTTCTTTTGGAGAAATTAATGTTTGTTGTCAGATATGGAGTTGAAAACATGAACCGGCTGTGAGGCGCTTGTGGGACCCAGAACATCACTTGGAAATACCTTGTGTCAGGAAAATACGGGGTGAAAAAATAGCTTGGAAGGCACTTAAGAGTCTTAGACTGGTATTTTTTTATGAGATGTACTTACCTAAATTTTTCCTACTATTTCCATCTTTGTAAAGATATGTGGCTCCCTCCCTTCGAGAACTGTGGTGGCATTTAGCCAGGGCTGGAAGCTGGGCCTGATGCTGACTGTAACCGAGATCAGATGTTAGTGCAAGAGATGGACTTTCTGGAAGTGACTGACGAACTAATTCCCCTCATTTGTCGGTGAAAGTACAAACTTAGGAAATCCTGCCACCGAGCTGGCCAAGAAAAGACAAAAACCAGTCGAGGAGAGTTTCTGTAACAGGGATACGGCTCCAAAACCCAGCAGCGGTTTCTTGTTTCTTGCCTGCCAGAGCACACTGCAGCTTCTCCTCCTCGAGCGGTGGTGGCTGGCACAAACCCTATTTTTCAAGTAAGAAATCATCTTTTCTGCAAAACGCAAAGGTCGACGTGTGTATGTGCAAACCTTCCATCTGCGAAGGGAATAAGGTAACCTCTGTCCTTTCGGGCTTCACCTCAGTTGATCTGTACCACATGTCCTTCAAGGTAAGCTGGGTAAGTGGCTAGCAGTCAAGGCAGGGAAAGAGAAATCCCATTTGAGGCTGACCTGATGCCATCTGACATTTTGCTTATTTGAAAAGAGAGAGGTTTGGTATGGAAATAGCAGGGCTAGTTCTGAGTTGCAGCAGCCCCTTACAACGTATGAATCTTGAAGCTGAATTAAAGTTTTATAAAACAAGATTTTTACTCTGCAATAAAGATTTTTCTTCCACTGACCGCCTAAGTCTGCTTGAATCCTTGACGTGCTTGCGTGCCGCACTCGAAGCATGTTGAGAAGCTGTCGTATGCTTAGTTAAACATGTGCATTAATTCTGTAAAATTAAAGCCTCTTTAATTATCCCCCTACTTAGGTTTTATGGATGAAGTGGTACATGTTCCCTACTTGTAAGTGGGGCAAATACATTCTTGCTCTCTCTTTAGCTCTCCTTGGAGAAGTTGGAAGTTTGCAGTGTGCTGTGAAGAGGAAGCAGTTATCACTGCAGCCTCTCTGCTCCCTGGCAGATGCAATCCCTTCCCTTAGGAAACATTCACCTAGAGGTTACAGAAAATAAAGCACCTCTCTGTACTCTAATATTTTTGTTTTAAATGGGGTCTACAATTTATAAACTTGGATAGGAAATTTAGACTGCTGCTCCGCTTGCTTTTTTCATCTTTGTGAAGCAGCAGCAGCTTTGAGGCTTCTTGATACTTTCTGTTGACCTCGTGCCGGGGCGAGGGTTTCTCAAGCCTGCCATCCATCTCTCCCTGACCATACAGTTTGGAGTATGCCATGAGCACACAGCAGACATGAGTGGTCCTGCCTTGGCATGGGAGCCGTTACATGCCCTGCCCTTATTCCAGCTCCTGGGACTTNTCATGCTCTCCTTTGGGTGCAACTAAAGATTGGGAAGAGCCAGAAGAAAGATCTGGTGGTCCCCATCCCACGAGGACATAGGGAGTTGAGTGTTGCAGCCAAGTGCGAGCCAAGTGCTGTTATGCTTTCTGCCCATGTCCTCTTCTGTAGTTACGTCTTGTCCAACATTCCTGATTTTCCTTGGCCTAGCACGCATCTCCATGATACGTTGCTGGGTGCTCTTTAAAACATACTGTAATCTGGACAATGGCTCTGTGTGATCTATGAGCCACCGGCCAGGCTGTGAGACCAGAGCCATTCTCCATGATGAGGTCCAGCCTGGCCACCGCGGGAGCAGGTGGACCACTGCCATGGCCTTGGGGACACGCACACAGCCATCCCGCCCCAGACTGATGTTGGTATGGGCCAAGGGATGATGAGGACGTGGAGTTGGTGGGATGTGGGGTGCAGCAGAAAGGTGAAGGACATGTGGGGATCTTCAGTGAAACCGTCTCAGAAGAGCAAGGGTCACTAGCTTCCGTGTGCTCGGAGGGTGCATGTGGCAGCTCTCCCATACTTCTTGTTTCCAGGCAGTAGGGAGTATTTCAGAGAGATCTTCAGGACTTTCCTTCTTAGAAGGAATTGCGTAGGGTGAAAAACCCCACATGGAAAAGCTGCTGTTGTCCTGGTAGGATCACATTTGAGAGTGCTCTCGAATTCAAAATCACAGCTGAACCAAGACTTGCATCTATTTGTTTTTGTTTTGTTTGCATTCCTAAAAATCATCCAGACTTTTTCTTCCTCTTTAGAAACAGCAGTGCTGCAAACCTCTCCAGCTGCCGTTACAAAATGAGTGAGTTATTCTGGCTAAATTGAGTAGATTGGACTGGAAGCACTTCTAGAAATACTGTGCAGGTTGTAGACCAGCTGTTGGCAAAACTAGCCAGGGTTTCATACACACTGGGCCCCAAAAAAGAAATGGTATTTTGCCATAGTGATTTTTTTTTTTCTTCTCTTTATTCTGCTACAAGCACAATCCTGCACATTTTAATTAAAATTTGAGCTGTCTCAGCACTGGGAGAGGGCTGTAAGTCTGCGGCATGAAAGGGCAGTCGTTTCCTTCATGGTAACTGGTTTCTCTGCTTCCATCGGGTGGTTGGTGACCTGAGACAATAGCATGTGTGAGGGGACAGAGTAGAGGGAGAATTTTTTCTTTCCTTTGATAGCAGAGTTTTCCTTGCCTTTCCTCCCCCCTCCATGAGCTGACTCTTCCTCAGCTGCACTCGACGGGTAGCCCAGCAGCAGAGGGGGGGAAGGAAGAGTTTGCAATAATTGAGATCTCAGCAGAGCATCCACCAGGGAGCACGAGGGGTCCGCTGGGGACAGGTAAACCAGTGCTGATCTTAATCCAGGCTGGCACTTGTGAACATCTCCATTTCCTCTAGTGGTCTCTCCTTGTCTGCTTCAATCTAATGCTCTGGGACCCAATCCAGTTTCTCAGAAATTTTCTGCCTTCACAAGAGTATATCCTAACTCTTTAATTTAGGGCTATAGTCGTACATGAAGACTTGTGAGCCTCCTTCCCTGCCCGAGCAGCTGGGGCCAGTGCAGTGGGCTGGCAGGGGACCGAGCACTGACCAGCGCTGGTGGCTTTTATTTTTTCTTTTGGATGCCTAGTCAAAAATTCTCCCAGCAGCATCCCCTCTCCTTCATGGGGAGGAACATTATAATCACACAAAATGGACAGAGCCAAATTCTTCAGCCTGCTGCTATTCTTCTTGTTTGTGAAGCATATGTCCTTTCTGACTCCCTTCTTAGATGTTTCCCCTTTCCAGTTGGGGTCACCTCCTAACCATCAGGTTTTCTGTCAGGCACACACAGATAGGAATTTTGTTCTTGTTTTCTTGCTGCACTTGCTGCTTGTCTGCTGTTGAGCATCCAGCCAGGTCAGGCAGAGCCAGCTACTCCATCCTGTCTGTGCAGGAACAGCAAAGTCCAGACACAGCCTTGCAACCACTGACTTGGGTAAGCTACCATTAGTTTCTGAATGAATCCACCTTTAATGCCTTGCTGTCAGGAGTATTTGACCTTTTCCCCAGCCTCCCAAAGGAAAAAAACCCTGCATGCTTAAAGCGTTGTATTCAAGAGGCTGCAACATTCTCCGATGAGCTGCCCAAGAGGTTGACAGAACTGGTGAGATGCTCCCGCGTCCCATCTGCTGCTGGGATACTAAAGAAGTTTTGACTCCCTTAGAACAACTTGAATACGTCTTTGCAGATTGAGATGTTCCTGCTCTGTGCTGAACATAGCATTTAAAAACAAAAGAGGAGGTGGATGCTAGCCCCTCTGCCAGTCTTTCTACAGAAAACCTTGGAAGTGCTACAGGAGGAACCACTTCCTCCAGTTCCCTGCAGTCTGCCTTGGCCAAAGTCTTGTTTCCATTTTGCTGCATTTTAGCAAAAACATGATACTTGGGGAGCGCTGGCAATCCATTTCTTGTTGCAGAGTAGCAGCTGTACCGCAAACTCCTGCAGCTAACTTTGCAACACCAAACTAAGGTTTTGAAAGTGGTCCAACAACATGTGGCTTTAAACAATGGCTTTAAACTAGACCGTGCTCTGATTTGGGGGAATACAAGCCAGTGGGAAGCTGTGACTGTATGGCTGAGTAGGTGTGTTGTAGCAGGGAGATAAGCTACCACATCCTCCCTCCTCTGCTATAAATTTTACTGGAGATGAGACAGAAGCAGTGTTCGTGGTGACATGTTTAGGTGACCTTCCAGGACCTCGCTTAACTGTGGATGAGAACTTCCCTCCTCTGCCTTTGTGGGGATTTTGGAGTGGTATCATTGTCATGCAATTGTTACCTTACAGTAAAAAAAAAAGGGGGGGGTTGAATTTTACTCTTTAGCTACTTTCTCTTAACTTGCCTTGTAGCTTGAATGAAAACACCCGTTTTATCCTGCTGTGCAGGATGGGGTTGGAGACCTGCATACCTCGTCTGGAACTCAAAAGCACTTGGTGGACTCCATGGATAGCTTCTCTAGGGGTACTTGAGATTGCCGTGTGCTGATATACTGCTTTAAAATGCTATGTGAGCTATTTGTCTGGGACTGGTGGTTGTGGACTCCACGTGCTTTGAAAAGCACTGTTCTCCTCTAGGCAGGAAAAAGGAGGATCTGAGGGGGCTCAAATTGCTGCCATTGGCCTCGGAAATCCTCCGCTGGACCATACTGAGCAAGAGCCTTGCTCCTGGCATTGGTGGGGAGGGATATCACCCTTTGGAAACGTTTCAGTAGCGTGAAATGCCGTCCCTCCCAGCGTGCCGACCCCGCATGGCTGAATATTTCCCCTGCCCACTCTTGCTGGGGTAATTTTTATACTTGCAAAAATTTTGCCTTGAATTTTCCAAATTTGCATTACAGCACAAATGACTTTCTTTTCTCTCTTAGGTGTAAAAAAAAAAAAAAAACCCAAAACATTTTGAAAGGCTGATCTGCTTTCTGAGGAGTTATTTAAGCCCAGTAGGTCATCAATGTATTGCACATATTACGGCCATGCCTTGGCATTTGTTTTGCGTTTGTAATCCAACACCCAGCTGCTTCAGCCTCCAACTCCAGGCAGCTATTTAGTGGCTCAGCTAGTGTTGAGGAATGCATTGTGGTGCTGTTTACTTCGTTACGTGCAAGGCTTATGTGGAGTACAGTGATGTTCAATTAAAAAAACAACCAAAACAATAAACCACCAAACCTAAAAGCTGAAAACCCAGGCTAGGAAATGAAAACTTAAGATAGATGTTAACCCAAGTGAGGGTAGAGGGACTCAACAGAGAAAATCTGGGTTATATTCTGCGGTCATTGCAAGCATTCTTGATGATGAGAGCAGAGATTACTTACAGTATGATAGGGAACTGGACCAAGGAAAAAAAAAAAGTATCCACCAGCTCCTCTGCTGCAGCTGTTCTGTTGCTTCTCCATCTCTGGCAGAGCAAAAAGCACTGAAAAACCCCACCCAGAGGAGTAAGTGGGGCTTTCCTCTGGGTATACTCCCTTTTGGCTGGTCTTGATCTAGGTTAATGTTTCAATTGTAGACTTGGCGGATGGTTTCACGCAGCATTTCCAAATCCCCAAACTCTCTTGATTTTATGAAATTGCTATGGGGGAGAGTTGCCCTGTGCCTTAATTAATATCTGGGGTGGTAGTGAAAGTGCATGAAGTCAAGGCGAATTGAATTCATTACCTTTAGCTGGATAATTAGGATGCTGCTAGCTGGTTACGTAAAGGGTGGTAGTAAGCAAAGCTTTTGATCAGCTGATAAGGATTTTGCACGTATTCCTGCCGAGGTTAAGTCTCCCGGGGGGTGAGGAGCAGTGGTGGCTCTTAAGAGGATATAAGGTACTGAAATCTTGCTGTTCTGGGAGAGGGGGGAGAGGGCAGAGCTCTTGTGCTCCTTAGCAGGTGGAGATTGTCATGATGGTGTCTTCTCGGTCGCAGAATAGCTTCTCATGACAGGCGAATGTGTTGTCTCTGAAATAAGGAGTGATTAATGGGGGGCTATTCCCGTCCCCTTGCTGCAACAGCTGCTGTTGGAGGAGGGATCTGAGGATACAGAAAAATTCAGGGAGCTCCACTCTTCTCCCTGACCATCTCTCTCACGGATGGATTTGGTCATGGTGAGGGTAATTAGCTGGACTCTCCAGTTTGGGCTGACCACAGCAGGGGATGCATGCCGGCTAGTGCCAAAAAAAGTGAAAAATTTGCTTTTCTGAACTAGAAGTGCAGTATACGTGTGTAATCTCTTGGAAGAGCTACTGCACTGCAGTGGTACCCGCCTGTGCTCCAGCAAGCAGGGTGTGATGCTCAGTCATGGGGCTTTGCTGGTCCAAAGTGTTAGCACCTGGCTGGGTCACTTGATGGTTTTGCTGGACAAAGAGGGCGATAACCTTCAGTGGGTGTGAACCCACTGAACTCAGATTTCTTTAAAAAATAATGTGTGGCCTGAATACAGGAATAAAGGTGGGATTAGAATATAAATCTCAAGGCACTTTGGCTGTGTGACCTGTGCACCCTACACAGCAGGGTTTGGGTTTGTTTTGTTGGTTTTTGTTTGATTTTGTTTTGTTTTAAATATTGGGCTAGAGAGCAGTCATTCCAGTACCTGTGCACCCTACACAGCAGGGTTTGGGTTTGTTTTGTTGGTTTTTGTTTGATTTTGTTTTGTTTTAAATATTGGGCTAGAGAGCAGTCATTCCAGTTGTAGGCTTGGTTTTTTTTTTTTCCTTTTTTTCTTTTTTTCTTTTCCCAGTTTACCCATTTGTCATTGGCTTTTCTAAAGATGATATCATCCTTTTTAGCTTCTCACCATTCCTGTATGGAAGAAACAAGTGACATTCCCTGTAATGTACAAGAATACATCCAGGCAGGCAGTGAGGAGGTCTGGGGTGCTGAATGAACACAGTTATCCAACACAGCAGGTTTAAAATCCGTTCGGGTTTATTTGAGTAAAAAGTCCCTTGGCCAATGTAGCTGCATCTGACCTGGCATTTATTTTTTGGGTTCAGAGATCTGCTTTAAAGCTCATGTATCACTGACATGTTTTTGGGAGATGCTGTTATATCCAGTGAGCAAACTCTGCTGGGCTTCGGGAAGGGCTCAATAAGTAAAGGCTGGAGCACTGAGCCTTTCCGCGGGTGTTGTTTTGGATGTGATCCTGCCACAGAGCCTGATGTCTGACTGCTCTGTGCTTGCGGCTGGAGTCAGGGCTTTATCAGCCTAACTCAGCATTGCTTATCAAATCCCTGGGCAGGAGTTCAGTTTCAGTGCCAAAAGGAGAAACTTTTGTTTTGTTTTGTTTTTTTCTCTCTAGAGGAATGAAATGTGAGTGAAATGAGAGAGACTGTGGTCTTCTCCTGCTCCACCTCCCAGGGCGTTGAACTGGTGGATGCTAGGGAATGAGGTGGGATTCCTCCCTGCAAATCTCCTAAAACCAGGTACAGAGACAGCATCCTTTAGAAATAGATCTCTGTACCATGCTTATATGTTGAAAAGAGAGGGAAAAATGAAATATAAGCCTATTTGTAACAAAGCAAATAAGAAGAACTAGTATTTTATTGAGAAGGGACTGAGACATCCCCTAATTCCAATAAGCTCTTTGTCCTTTACAGTGGCTGTAAAGAAGGATCTTCCTGCCTCAAAGCTGATGCTTCCAGAAGGGTTTCCTCCGTGTACAGCAGCAGTCTTTAGATTCAGAGAGGTGTTGGATCATGCAGAAGTCTTCAGCTGCGAAATGGTTATTATCCAGCTATTTTTGTAGCAGAGGGCATGTAAAAGTGGCTGTGTGGATTTCATTTGCCTGTTTTCCCTGTCAGTGTAGGTTAGGTATCTTGTCATACTCTGCAGTGCCTTTCATTAAAGTGGTTTCCAAGCAATAGCACTTCAGTGGTTTTGTTTTCTTTCTTTCTCTCCCTACTTTTCTGTCAGCACATTTCAGGTTTGAGAATAGTTGAAGAAAGCTGGGCACGTTTTCGGTGCTTTCTCACCTAGCCTGCAAATCCTTCCCTGCAACCTGGGACCAACTCCTACCTGTGCCCCATTTTTCCAAACTCCCATACCTCTGCGGTACCAGCCTTAAAACCCAAAACCTAGCTGATGCCTTCTTCTATGTTATGGGATAGTCTAAAAATAGTGTGCTGCCCTTTTTAACAGAAGCATGTATTATTAAAGAAAGAATGAATAGGCTACGGAACCAGAATAAAATCCCCCTTCTTCTCACTGAAGATGAGCTTTGAAAACCTTTAAACCAAAATATTTGACCCTTTTGAAAATGGGAGCTCCTCCTTGGGGACTGCAGTGTAAACTTTGAATTTCTCAGCTTGTGGCGAGGTGGTTGTTTGCCTTTGCAAATTTAGTACCCAGGTGATGGACATTTTTTTTTTTTTTTTTTTTTTTTTTTATTTTTTTTTTTTTTTTTTTTTTTTTTTTTTTTTTTTTTTTTTTTTTTTTTTTTTTTTTTTTTTTTTTTTTTTTTTTTTTTTTTCTCTAAGCAGCAAGGAAGGAGCTGGAACAGCATTTTCTTAACCACTCTATGCCCTTGCATTTCTGCCAGGCACTTGTAGGTGGTTTATATATAGTGGTAACGGGGCCGATTGTATTTATCTTGCCTGGGATGTAGAGGTATAAAATACTCCTAAATTGGGCTGGTAGCATCTGACACTGCACAGTCATTCATGCGAGTGCTGCGGTGTGTAAAACGATATCCTGCTGCTGTGGTTGCATCTTATATTTGCTGCTGGCGCAAATGAAGTGAACAAGATGCCCTGTGCCTTTTCTTGTCTGAATGACCGGTTGGGACAAATTATTACAGGGTGTTTCTAAGCAGCAGGCTCTTCTCTTTGGCTCAGTTTTCTGTGTGTTGCTGGTTGAATAACAGTGTGTATAATAAGCAATTAATGTCTATACATTTAATTTTAAAGGACACTGTAAATAACAGGTTTTACTTTCCTCCCTCCCCCAACTGTTGAATTGAATTTCATTCCCTTTAATTATACTAACAAATGTGGGAAAAAAATGATAAATATTTATGGTGGACTGGGTGGCTTTATTCCATGAGTGAGTGAATGTCCCAAAGTTGATTATAATCTTCCATTCAAACACAAATCAAAAGTATCTATTATACAACTTCAAGAATGAAACTCCAAACTTCTGCCAAAAGCAGGATGAAACAACATCAGATGTCGGGAATGCGGTTAGGACGAACCGTGGTGTGACTGGCCAATTCAGTTTTGCTATCCCTGTTTCTGAGCAGCTAAAAAGTGAATTATATGGCTGTAATTTGTGTGTGACAGTGCATTTTAGATGCTGCCAATAACTAATTTTTGGAAAACAAATGTCAAGCATTGTGCTTTGACATTGACTTTGATTCAGCGTGTCTTTTACAGTTTTAATTTGTTAAAGGATATTTAGCCAGGCATATGAAATGATGGGCACTCAAGGATTTTTCCCACATTTTTTAAAATTGAATGTAAACCCTCTACTTTCAGTATTGTATTTATATCCCGGGCTTCTCTCTGACAATCTGAGTTTCTTGCCACATCCTTTCCATGCTTGCTGGTCACAGGAGAAGCCATCTTCCTGGCAGACCAAGGTGTTACTGGAAATGCTATATATCCAGTATATATAGCATATATATATTTGCAGCATAACCCTTTATATATCCTCATTTTTTTTTAATTAGTTTTCTGCCTTTTTTTTTCTCTTTTGTGATATGCTGTGCCACTACAGAGATGGATCTTCTCCTGCTGAAATAAGGTTTCAGGTGGAGCTGTGGAAGGGTTGAGCATTGGCCATTTGGTGGAAAATAAGAGCTAAAAGTTTGATATTGGTTAAAACTGGTTAGTTTGCATCAGCATATGCCTGCTTTTGCTTTTTGACTGTATAGCTGAGAAGAAAGGAAAAAAGTATCTCAGCTTTTACCACTGAACATTTGATTGTCACTTTAGTGTTAGTGCTGGGAGCAGCTCCCGGTGGATGAATTCCTCCGTCCACATGCTTCATCTCTACGAAACTGCTGGGACTGCTTCTGCTGCTCCAAAGACAACCTGCCTCAGCTTTTCATATATATGTGTATATATATATATACATATGTATATGTTAAAAATATAAAAATAGTGTAAATATATATTTTTAAAAGTTACAGCTATAACCACCCAGTAATGGTCTGTTTGATTAAAATTGTCTTTCAAAGAAAATAAAGAAAAGACTTTCAAACCTTCATTCAGTTCTTTATGAGCTCTTCTTTGTATCATCCAACTGCTGTAAGCCAGCCAGGTGGATTTTTAATGGTGCGGATTGTATTTTATAAGGAGTCCGGCGTAATAGAGTCCTAACTGGAGCCCATTATAGAGACAGTGATCATTATTGGCAATAAAAACTGGCAAATTTGATGGAAGTGTCTTGCTATTTCATAACTTCAGGTGTTGTATCTTATATTATGCTTAAATAAAGAGCTCTCAAATTAGGAATTTAAGGCTTTAATTAGACTAATATTCCCACAAGTTTAATGATTTTTGTTTTGACTTTGAAAAGTTGAAATAAAATCACTTTGGTTTATCACTCTTCTCCCTCCCTTTTTATCACTGAAGGGGACCAAAGTGACAGTATTTTAAATGTGGTCAGATTAAATGTTGGTTATGTAACTTTTTAATAGGCACTTTCAACGGTAAATATCAGGTTTGAGTTGAGGCTTGAGTAGAAGACGTGTCAGACATAAAGTTCCATCCTTTTTGTTGATATTTTTAAATTTTTGGTTTTTTAAAGGATGTTGCAGTGATGGGCAAATGGTATATACTCTCCCATGTCTAAGCCCCAGGCATTTGCTCCTTTGGCATCTCCTCCCCAGCCACCACTCTGCAGCCATCCCCACTGCATCACCTCTGCGTACATCCCCCAGCTTTTCCTTCCCCCTTTCAAAGTTTCCTTCATCCCTAGTATCACACGATCTTTTTTTTAAGCTCCTTTTCCTCATCTTTAAAGATTCTTTGCGGCTCCTCTCTGGTCGCTTAGGTGATGTGGTGCTTTGCCGCGTCACTCGGACGATGCCAGCCTTAATCATCCATTTGTCTGGCTCTCCTGTGGGCGTCCTCGGCTGCTCTTTCATGTGCTCCTTAAATGAGTCCATGAAGATGCTTCTTTTTCCTCCAAATTATTCTTTAAGACTCCAGGGATCCTACAGAGAGTTGGTATTCACACATGCTAGGACAAAGGGCCTTTTCATTTGCTCCAGTAGATAACTTAGGAAGTCCTGGAGATACAGTTCCTTAGGATGCTGAGGGTTTTAACTTTCCAAACCCTATGAATTTTAGATGGTGCTTGTGTAAAATTACATTATTGGTGTGTCTTCTTGTGGTTTTCTGTTTTTTCTCTTTAGTGCTTTCCGTTTTTATTGTTTCTTTTCAAATTAAATTGCAAATGATGGAGTGGCAGCCCAGAGAGGGAGGAAGGGCAGGAGCCTTTCCTTGTGTGCGTAAATGGATCCTACCACAGTGAGAGCTGGTCTTGTTTCATACCTTTGGATATGACTTTAATGTAGACCTTTTCATTGAGTGACACTTATAATTCCCCAACAGCACCATCCGTTGGGACCTTCCCGGGGCTCGCTTGTGCTCCCTGCATGGGCAGGCAGCTTTCACATCTCTTTTATATAGACCATAGTGACCTTGAGATACTCAACAGTGACCCATTTTGCTTTCTTCTAGCCCCTTCCTAAAGTTGAAGTAAATTACTTATGTGGCATGATTGCTGGTAAAGCTTCTGGTGGTCCAGCTCCATAAATCAGACAAAATTGGCTGCGAAATGCTTCCTCTGTATTTTAACCTCAAGTCGTGCCACGCTGGGTCTCAACGGCCATGTGATGGGAAAGAGGCCTGGTGCTCACCACGCTGGCAGGACTTGGCACGCTCTACTGAGGGCATTTACCATGTAGCTTTTGTCGTGTGTAATAAAAGTCATATTTATGTATCGGTAGTGCACACTGCCTTGTTCCTGAATAGCGCTGATTTGTCCCTCACAGCCCAGGAGGCACCCAAGTGTGTGCTGAGGGTAAGAGCGGTTGAAGCTAACCAGGAGCCAAGTGCAAGGAGGAGGGGGAGAAAGCAAGGTCCTAATTTTTCTAAAGAAAAGCATGGCTGAACACCTGCTGTTCCCCAACAGAATAATATGTATTTGCATCAAAAAGGGGTCCCAATCAGTTGTGCTGGCTGCTTTTGAGGAGAGCAGTTGTGTCTGGAGGCATTCTGTTGGGGGAGATGTCTTCCAGTGAAAGCATTTTCCACACAAGGGGGCCGTGGGGCCCACCCCATGGCTGGCATTTAGAGAGGGGTGGAAATGCTATTTAAATTTCAAATGGACTCAAGTTTTCACAGTTGCCATGTCAATAGATCAAGTTCCTTGAAATACATTTTAAGCGGAGTTTACACAGAGCCGCGGGAGCCCGCATTGACTCCAAGGCCTGCCTTTATTGTGCCTCCAGCAGCGGTAAGTCAATATGGCATATTGAAAGCAGCCCTGCTCTGCCGCCGAGTGAAAGTTAGCAAAT
>VZTO01008997.1:6616-64272 GCA_013400615.1 Syrrhaptes paradoxus | reverse complement strand
TATGTATATAACTACAAATTATAACCGTAAATTATGCCAACCTCTATAAGACATATAAAAGTCCGCCAACAGAGAGTTTGCTCTTCACCACCAGGTAGAAAACACGGTTCAGATTTGAACACAACATAATAAACAGTGCTATCAGACCTTTAAAAAAATGTTTCTATTTATAGTGCTACTGTCAAGAAATTCTGGTTTCTTGCTTTTTAAAAAATTTTATAACTAAAATTTCAAATATGAATCTTACACAAACTCAGATGGGGGTGTGGATAGAAAAATGATAATTGAATTTTCTAGGGTCTTGGTTCTGTGCATTTTCAAGTGCTCTACATTCTCCTAAGTGATATTAGTTTCAACTATGAGCAATTCACAGGACCAAAACCCATGTTTTTTACAGAATATGTATTCAGTTGCTCCTTCTGGAAATAGCTTCCTGTTGAGAACACATTGCCTATTCTATTTCAACAGGTAGAATCAGACCATCCTAGAAGCTTACAATATTATGCTTTCTTTCATACGTACATTACTTTCTTAGACACTGTGGGGGTGGGCGAGGGGGGTCATGCAATACTGGCTCCTTTTACAGCTGTAAGATATCAGATACATTTGTAGATTCTGTGCTTCACCTTCTCCTCTCTGTATTAGAGCTCATGGAAAATGGTCAAATAACATATTTAAGCCATGTATCAGTTTTGGCCTTTGTATAAACATGGCAGTCACACAGGCCAATTGTACACAGTCCTCGCTAAATTATGTTCCTGAAAAAACAAGAGTCACTCTGTTGATAATCACCAAGTCATTCTTCTTAACCCATCTGTTAAGACCTTAGGAAGGTTCTTCTATGAAGAAAAAAAGAGATGTACTTAAAGCAATCTTAGCATTAGAAAGAGACCATCAAAGCTGACTAATCTACATAGCACCTATCAACTATCTTTACTCTTAACTGCCTAACAAAAATAAAAGCCTCCAAGCTGTTCTAAAACCAAAGCTGTTACTTTGCCAATGTTTTCCTTACTTTCCTAGCTGGCCCACAGTATTACTGAGTTTGAATCTGCTTTTTCATTGTGTTCCCAGGAACGGAGCAGGAGGGTTTATGCCAGTCTGTCCTTTCATGATGTCTCTTTTCCAGGCAGGCTGGCCAAGCAGTGCAGAAGAGATGGCACCATATCTCTGTGTTTGTGCCCAAACAGCCAGGACAATTAAAGCTAGCTTTAGGGTCTGCTTTAGTTCTCAGAGCTTTGCCAGCATTCCTGTAAGTAAAATGATTCTGTCTACTTTACAGAGTTATTATGTATGATACCTGAAGTTTAAATATGTGTTAATTTACTAAATGGACAGTTGTGGAAAGTATTTCCAAAATGTAAAAAAAGAAAAAAAAAAAAAAAAAAAAAAAGGAAACTTCACAGCTATTTTAGTGTTTCATCTTTGTTCACAGTTTGCAAATAAAATTCTAGATTGGTTGCTACTATACAAGCAAACAGACGGTTGAGTAAATATTTTGGCGTTTCCGCACGGGAACACACAACCTCCTTTTTATCAGTTAGTATTATTGATTAAAAAGTAGCATCCGTTTTGTGGACACTGATATTAGCTATTGGTGAAGCATTTAATCTTGATGGCATTATCTTTTTTTCCTTTTTGTTATTTTTTTTCTCTCCAGTTAAGCAGCTTTTCTCCTCTGAAGATCACTAGATCACCAGATAGCAATCCACTCATAAGCACAGTCAAAAGATGCCCTAGAAAAAAGATTTGGGTTATGGCTCACACTGTGTGCAATGGAGGTACTATTCAGGACATCCTTGCCTAGTACCACTGTACTGCGTATTCACATGATTTTCAAAATAATACTGAAAGAAGTTTCTTATTTTGCTATTATTAAAAAAAATCTACAACAAAATTAACATCAAAATTGGAAAATTCATAATTGTGAATATACTGGACTTTTGCTGCAGAAAGCCTAAGAAATGATCCAGAGAAGTACAACATTCATCACTGAAATTCACTTGGAAAAACGTAGCACTATATTATTAACAATCTTTCCAGGGCCAAGAAAGAGTCAGGTCAGAGCATGGCATTTGAGGAGGTCTAGATCTGGGTCTGAAAGCAGGCTGAGAAAGAAAGGGTGCTATTCAACAAGTGAAATTCTAACAGTATGGCTCATACGGAAGGGACAGCAACGGACAGGGACACAGATGGCCCAGACGTATTTCCAACAGCTGATTTGGAAAACAGGTGAGATTTGAACAAATGAATCTTCTGGTCACTCCCAGATTGCCTCTTTAATATGATGTGTGGTAGAGCACAGCAAGTCACAGGTACTGATTTGGTCACCCTGGCATGGGCCAAAGGTTTTAGAATGGACTGAATCAACTTCCAGGTCTGTCCCACATTCCTCCAGAAAAATCTGCACTCACAGGAAGGGCAGTAAGGAGGTAAATATCTATTATTTCATTTACGTGTACAAATGGTTTGCCAGTTCAATGCGAGGGAAGAAATGCAAAGGTGACGTTTCAGCCAGGTGGCCTGAGTGAGGGTTAATCTAACTTTGCATTGTCACATCATTTATTAAAATATAGAACAAGAATCATAATTATTAAAGTGTTCATTGGGTCTGTATTAGAACTGCAAGAATTATTTGTGGAAGGGAAAGAAGTCTTCTGATGGGCCTTATAGATCTAGGCTGCAAAGTACCAATTAGGTAAGAGAATATAAATATATATTTAAATTAAAGGTTGTAACTATAATTTCAGACTTTCTTTTCCATTCCAAAAGCAATTTTTGCCCTGCAAATGAATTTTTACAAATCTAGAATCATCCCAAGTGATTCTATAAATCACCTTGGGATGACATGCTGTAGCAATAACCAGAAACAAAGGGAATGTCACAGAGACAGAAAAGTCACCACAGTCTTTTCCTTAACTCATGAGCAGAATTTTAACAAGGAGATTTTACAAGTCTTTAATACCCCTCTCTAGATCACAGACAGCTGAGTCAGGTCTGTGGTACTGTTTTTCAGGGCTATATATATTTTAAAAAAAACCAAAACAACAGCATTGTGATATGAAACGATAATGTTTCGCAAATCATAATAACAAGGATCTAAACCATATTTTGATGAAGATGTACTAGTGCGCCTTCAACACTTAATTACTGACACCTTATTAAAAAATGTCTACAGTCCAAGGAAGGATTAGGTCACGTCATAGATTGAGGGCTGCAAATACAACCTAAAAAACCAATAATTTTGAAACCGGACTAATCACAGAAATTAATGACTTCCCCAAATTTTCCTTGAATCACATGTCAAGAATACAGAGCTCATTGGCCCTCTCCCTTTTAAAAGCAACTGAGTGTCACAGCATGGTTAGCTGTGGCTCCTACACGTATACGAAAAAAGTCTTCAAAGATGATTTAAGCAGTAAAAGGAACAGTGATGCAAACACAAATATTTAGGTCTTAGTCTTAATAGAAGCTATGCTTTGTTACCCAGCATACAGTAGACTGAGGAATAGCACAATTATTATGAAACATTACTTTAAATATGAATACATTTTAATGGTTTTAGTAGGAATCAGTAGACCATGATTGAAAAACCGTTACAAATACAGATATTTAAAATGGATCAAATTGTGGGAATTGCACCTGAGACAGAAGTAATGCCAAAAAAACCCTAGACACAAAAAATTTATGTATACCCAATTAAATATTACCAATTATTACACAAAAGATTATGTATAGTGAAGATGGTACCAGAAACACTTAAGGAGAATGATTCTAAAATGTGAACTTACAAAAGGGAACATGACAGGTATAAAAATTTACGTGGAATTTGGTACTTCATTTCAGAAAAAAAGCCCATCCATCCAAACTAAGATCAACCAAGGCCAACTGAAGAAAGATTAAAATATTCAGCTCTGAAAATACACAGTGGTTCAGCTCTGTAACCTGTATTAGTTTATGCTTTTCTATTGTATCTATTTCATTAACTGTATTCCTGTAAATTGGGTTTTGATTTTCAAAAGGTTTGCAGTGTTTTTTTGATTCTGTGAGTTCCTTCAGACTTCCTGGAGTAGCATTAGAACTCAGACATTTCTTGTTACTAATCTAAAGATAAGTTGGCCTAATTAATACTAGTTATTAATTAAAATTGATGAATCAGTTAACATGACACTAGTGCTGATGTTGATTCCAAAGATTTACTCAAAAACTGAATGCAAGGCATGAATGATAGATAGGCTTCTCTAGGACATTTGTTTAGTTTTATTGTTTTCCTGTTGTGAACCACCGCACTTAAAATATGCAAGATGCCTAATGGAAGAACAGCTTTACAGGCAAAGATATGACAGGACTGGGGAGCGGGTTGAGACGTACTCTGCAAGGATGTGATGTGTGTTCCCAATATGAGAAACAACTTGAGGACACAACATGATGGAAGAGAGGAGGGCACCAAAGGAGAGATGAAGCAAGAAAACTTGTAAAAACTCAGACACCCTAACTGAAGGAATTGTTCGGAGGAACTTCAAAGCAATCTATGAGACTCTCTAGATATCAGCACCTGCCACATACTTCTAAAGATTTGAGCTCTCAAGAAGCTACTTCCTGCAAGACATGAACATCTTCACAGAAAAGATTAGAGATACATCATGAACTATCTCATCTTGACCATTTATCATGATAAACCTGTCAAGTGCATTAAATTTGCATAAAAGGATGTGGTCGCCTTTAATAAGCTACCTATTTCTCGATTTCTCAGTGACAAAAATGAATTGAAACACATTTAGTAAGAGTGCTGCAACTAATCATCGAGTGAACAGTCTTTCACAGAATTTCCAGGCTACAATCTAGTTCCAAGATTTTGTAAATGTGCCTTTTCATTCATAGCAAAAGTTTAGGTTGTCAGCTTTTACAACATTGTGCATCTCTCCAAATGAACGAGAAATGCCAATTTAAACTTGTAAAAAACTAAATCTCTCTTACAATGTTACTTGAAAGGAAAAACCCACAGCACTGGTATTTTGGATGGTCACCAGTGGTGGAATTATCTGTATTTACTGAAGTTCCCTGTATCAGCAATGGTGATTTTCTGGGTGAAACTTCAATTTCACTTTTCTTTAAGTTTCTTTGCTGACATGTGTAAGGTTTTCATGTGCCTATTGTGACAACACCCAAAGGAAAACCCTGAAGGATATTAAAATTTCTGTAATCTAGTGAACATTATTATCCAATCTTGAACTTTCACACCAGGTCACAACAAATTTCAAAATGGCCTTTTAAAGACACTGTATGCATCAGCAAACTCTTTTGCTCTTACTGTTCCCTTTGGGTTACTACTGTCTATAAAAACGGTATTTAAACATTCACTCTGTTCATGGTCAGTCAGACTGGTATATTTGCTGGCAAGTCATTCCTGAAAACCTTTCCATTCTTAAAGCTAAGTTTCACCATTTCCTGTATTATTCTCCTATTTCCCTGGATCCACAAGTAAAGAAGGGGAAATTCTGGTAGAACTCACTATGGAAAGCATACCTTGAATGCATCCATTGACTGTAAGTGTCCATCCTTTTTTCCTTTCTCTTCCCTCAAAATGACATGGCTTCCAATGAATTTTTTCTAGATACTGTGTTGAGCCTCCAGTAAAATCAGTCAGCCATAGACAAAAATCCCAAATATATTTCACAAGAGGGTTTCTGTGGGATGGAAGGGGCTCAGCCTCAGCTGAAGGACTGCTACCTGGTAATGAGCTCCTCTTTCTAGGAGCCTCCATAAATAAGATTTACAATCCTTCTCCAAAATGCCCGTAATACTCCAGGTTAATATATGAGATCTCACCCCCTCTAGTGACTGGTCCCAGTGAGAATAGGACGCAGTTACTTACTGATAGTTAACACGTGCCTTTCCTTCAGCTTGTGCTTAACAAGCATGAGATTAAGGTACCGCACGTGCAGCCGACCCCGGTGCCTGCACGCCAGCAGCGCCGCCATTCTGCACACCTCTCCTGGAGCCTCCTACAGTGGGAACCCCTCCGGGGTCTTCTCCTTCCCTAAGAGCCCTCTGTTATTACTTGACTAGTGAGACCAGCCTACATGTCTCTTTAGAAAATAAATGTATTGGCTAAAAGAGGAACAAGCCAGTCCAGTGTAATTACAAAGTGACAAGATCCTGCAGTCTGGAAAATCTAGGCCCCAGCACAACAGTAGTCTCGTTCAGACACAGCCGTTCCCTTCTGGGTGTGAGGCTGCCTTGTGGAAAACCTGACAGCACTCCAGCTCCGACCTTTCCTTAACCAACCTCTGATAAAGCCCAGTAGCAGCACTGCCTATTGCCCAAATGTCTGTCTTTCACACTGTATTTACAATCTGCCGGGTACTGTGGTGACAGAGCACCTCAGAGGCTTTAATCCCCTCCGCCTGGGCCCCGTGCTCTCGGCAGGCTCTGAGGATTGCAGGGGAGCTGAAGACAATTAGCAGTTTGTGGAAACTCAGCCAACTTCTGATGAGGCCTGGGCTGCTGGCCTAACAGCCTCCTTCCACCTCCAAAAATATGACACGGTTACAAAGGCAAACTAATAATAAAAAAACAATTATGTCCTTCGATGAGGGTGCAAGTAGGGGATTATTTGAAAGTGCAGTAGTGAGAACATTTCAGGCCATCACACTTTCACTGAAGACTCCAACAGGGTTGCACCTCAAAGGCACAGTGTATAGAAAACAGATAAATGCAATGGTGAAACATTTTCTGCGAGAGGTCACAAGAGAATTGAAGAGTCTGTTTTCTTTGAGGAGAACCTGGTAAAGTCTTTCTATCACTGCAATAAATAAATAAATAAACTGACATTCACCACAGTTATTGCCTTCCTTGCGATTCCTCTACAATTACTTGGTGGGGTCCCACCCAGCTTTCTAGCCCGAGTCAGTTTACTATGCAACTGTTTGTGTTGTGAGAGCTTTCTTTAATGGATTCATGCTCAAAGTATAAAAGGCAAGCAGTGATACACACTTCAATATCTAAAAGCATAAATAAAATTCTTAATAGATCCCAGATGTTTCATTTCCTCCAGCCCTTGTCAATGATTGAGTTGGTGCTGATGTAGATGATTTTTTAAGATCAGTGGTCACTTTGATGCTGAAAAAGGTTTAGACGTCTGGGAAATTCAAATGCAATTCCTAGAAATAAATATATCATTAAGTAGATGCAAAAGAGACAACTATGAATGCAAGTGGCTGTTATTTTGTAAACTTATTTTATGGCCTGAAATGCACCCGCAGGTTTTAATGCAACTCAGTGTGAAACAGACAGTAACATTCTGTAAAAATATATAAAACCTTGTAAGATCATTATTTCAATCTCATTTTCTTAGTAGAACTCCAAAGGTTCATACAAATAACAAAATGAAGGAATCCATACTTCAAGGCAGACAAACAGTGCTGGTGCTGTTGAAGCTAGTGAAGAATTTGCTATTTGTTTCAGCAGAACTCAGATTTGCTACCTGTATCCATTTTTCACTCATTAAAGCAGCAAGTTATCATTTACTATACTAAACATATACAGCACTATACAGAAAGCACATCTACAAATAAACTGCTGCTCCCACTAACTCAGGCCATGCTGCCAAGCGCACAAGTTCATAACTGTAATGAGCAGCTTGATTCCTTCGCTCTGATTTTTACTGGGAGAAGTCCTTAGCCTCCTAAATGAAAGCAACCAGGGAGGGGTGGTTGAAGCCCATATTAAGCTTGCACAGACCCATGATGTGTCCACTTGACGTCATAAAAATGCTGTATGTCTGCCAGGTCAGCAGCCACAAACCCCACACGCTGCCAGTCGCAGGCTGAGCAGACACTAAAAGACTACAAATTTCATTTAATCGTCTCCTTTCCCCTTCCTGGTTAAGCAGTAGAGGCTAACAGCCACTGGACAAAAACATTGAAAGATATTAACTATGAATATCCAGGATTTGCTTTTGATTGGTATTAAAACCAAACAAATGAAGAATAAACCTAATAACAAATCTTGCAAAAATTGTTTTTTATTAATACAGCTAAAAATGTAGGCTTCAGAGTCCACTGTCACGGTGTGTGTGGATAAGCTCAGCTAAATGATGTACTTCCTATAGCCTGACAGATCTACGTATTATTCTGATAATTTATAGGGCACACATTTCTCTCCAGCTAAATTTCTGAGAAAAATTTCACCCCCTTTCTGTTATTTCTTTTGTTGTACAATATTCCTTAATAGTAAGTGCTTCTTGTTCTTAACCATGCTTTCTATTATACCTTTGGCATTTATTAAATGATAAGTGCAAACATAATCTAAGCCCCTGAACATGCGGTTTTATCACACAGGCAACTACAGATAACACTTAAAAGCCGAATATGCCCTGCTAGTCCTTTTAAGGCGTCTCAAATTCATCTCTAAGAATTAAGTCACCTAAATTGCTAAACCTATTAGAATAGTTATGTTTCACAAAACAAATTTTGCCAAACCAGCTTCTGCACCTTCTTCTAGCACCTTCATGTTGAGGGCCAAATGCTCATTTCATTTATGTAAACAGGAAAGTTTTACATGGGATAAGGACCTGCAGTTACAAGATCAGGCTGAAACAAATCTAGGAAGCTTGTGAAAGAGTTGTTTTTTGTTTGTGGTTTTTGTTTGGTTGTTGTTTTTTAAATCACAACAGCACCATTGGCCCACAAACTATGTTATTTGCAATCATGCATCTATGTGCCATCAATCTCTAAGGAAGGGAGACTGCTGGGCTGAGCTCTCTCAGTTCACTCTTATAATCACACTCCATGTTCTCAAGCTTAGTGGAGCTATTCTGATAACAAAATTTGCACACCAGGTGGGTTTATCCAAGTTCCCATGGTCCTAATAGTTTCATATACTTCCTAATAATAATCATGAAAATTATATAGGTAAATGTGTTTACCTATATGTGCACCTTCAGCAAAATTGTGAGAGTTCTTTCAACAGGAAAAGTATTTTAATAAACTCGTATATGCCTATAAAAATGTCAAGAAAAAAACTATTGAAAAAATCCCTGCTGTCTTTAGATGCAGTGTTAGACTAAGCTAAGAGAATTCTGGGGTCCACAGATGATGAAATGTCCTAAAATAGGATGGGCACTGAGCAGGACAATAATCCCTTGGTCCTGCAATACTGAGATCTGGATGAGGTATTAATATTTATACTCTAGACTACGATTAGAAGGAAGGTTCTATGTCCTGTGCAGGGGTGGGCCTAACCCAGCAGAGGGGCAGTGAAATGCTTTGCTTCCTTATGGGAATTCAGTCCATCTAATTGATACTTCAGAAGGCAGTAGCATAATGAAATGGAGCAGAGACCATTTCAGTCGTTTTACCCATCTATTCTCTCCTGCTCCTGACCAATGTATAACCTCTCACAGGACTTTACTCTTTCCAACTTCAAGCAGTCTCAGGGAAAATTTAAGTTTCTATAATATGGTAAACATTAAGATACTGCTATTAGATCATCTTTCAGAATTGTATCAAGACTGTGACTACTTTCATTTGTCTAACACCAAAAATGTTTTAGCTTCACTTAAGGTAGTGCAGTTTCTTTCAAAATGACAATTTAAACTGTGTCTTTCCCTTAGAACCAGAATGAAATATTTATAACTACCTCATTTATTTGCAAGAAAATTCAGGTAATGTCTGTTAAAAAGCAAAATCCATTAGATTCTGGCCAGTTTTGGTACTGTAAGCAGTCTCCAAAAGGCAACAGATGTGGAGACGGGGGAGGGGGGAGTTGATGTTGTCTTTTTAATATTCAAAGTGGGTCTGTTCTCACTGGCTAATTAAATCAGTAGAGTGCAAACAATAAATGAAAAAATAAGTGTTTCCTTTCTTCCCTAGAACAACCTCTCTGGTTCTTCTCTACTTATCTATTACAAGACTTTACAATATTCCCTTACCAGATCCTCATGAAATAAGATACATATTCCACAGTGCCAGTTCCCATTGAGAAGAATATGCTTTTCCTGTGGAATTTAAGATAAGATAGTCTTTCCACTGTTGAGAGAAAATGGACTTGGAATGAGCTTCTTTGATTGATGTGAAACTACTGAGGAATCACACAAAAAAGGTAATAGATTTAATAACAATATCAGATGTACAAATCAACCAGCAGAATGTTGCCCTAAAATATATTTGTACTTTGTTAGCAAAGCCAATAGGTTTTCACGGGTGTGCTGAATTATTTGAGAAGTAACAAAATATTTTAATAACATTAAACAGTCATCTTCCAAGAAACTACAATATTATGATATTTTCTCATCAGATAATTCTTTGTAGTGCATAAATACATGTAATATTAATTAAAACATTCTGATCTGTGAAACCAAAATGAGTGTGATATATTTAGGTTTCGTTCTGAAAGTATTTTAAATACTACCATCTACTTTTAGCCTTTAGTTAGTTACGATACATAGCACAGTACCAAAAATGACCTGCAGATACAGACCAGAACTCTACTGTGCTAGCACTGTACAAGAAGAGAGAAGGTGGTCACAGCCCCAAGAGTCTTATAATAAATATAATGGTACACATCATGAAGCCAGGTTAGTGTATGAGCATCAGCGGCCACATAACTTTAAGAGCATAAAGCTCAGCAAAGAATCAAAATATGTATGCATGAAACATATGCCCTGAGCCCTGTGCTGCTACTGCTTCCACACCAGCAAGTTAAATGCAAGTTTTGGCATATATGTCTATGTATAATTTTTAAGGGACAGCACTGCAGACATACCTGAAGAAAAGGGACAATAGAGGGATGCAGACCCCTTGCATCGCAAGGAGCGTATTCAGCAACAAGTCAGTATTTGGCAACAGAAGGCAACACTTCAGCCCAGTTGTTGCCAAGTTTTTGAAAGCATTAGAGCCAAGGAAAGCGTTATGGGACACAGTGTAGGAGTTTACAGGAAACTCCTCTCAAACGGTGAGGATCATCATGAAAGAAAACATGAATGTGCTTGTCTAAAGATGGAACAAGCAACAGTTAAGAGACTGGTGTCAGGTACTGTGAGTCTTTACAGATGCAGAGTTCCTTCTCAGCTCCATGCATTACTGGCCCAATTTTAAGTTTATTGAGAATTTATGCACAAAATACAGCTTCATTGTAGTTATTTAACTCCAAATTGAGGTTTTCAGGGAGTTGTGTGTCCATTGCCAAATGTTTACTATATCTTAGTTACTTTTAACACTGCTACTGTTTGAACATACTCAGCACCAAAAAGTACGTCACTTCCTTCAAGCGTTCTTTTGGTTAACCAAATTAACGGTTGCAAACAAATAAAGTATTTACCCTGTAGTGCAGCCAAAACAGTGTTTCTTTATGTCATCTGAATCAGAGCACTGGAGATAATAGCAGCAGGTCAGGCTTAGCAAAATGATGCCCCATCTCATGACACTTCACAGTAAAATACATAATAAGGACCTCAAACAGAAATGAGCTCACTATTGCTTAATTTAACTGTATCTGGAAAACATAATGAAGTAACCCAGCAAAGAGATTTCTGTTTATAGTATATGAGAGGTCATTTCTCAACACCCATTAACCTCTGGATTTTACCTGTTAGTTTTCTAAAAGATGCTTGTGTGGCTTGCTAAGCCACAAGGTGTCACTGGCTCAACTGGTAGGATTCTTGTCAGTCTAGACACACAGATTGTGGCTTCAGGTTACGTACCAGTGCTAACACTGCTCTGGACAAGGAAGTCGGTGCTACACTGTGTATTTAGAAGTGCAGCCCTTTGGATGAAACAATCAGTCAAGGTGTTACTCGGTTGCTTCAGGATGCTCTTGATGTGGATGTTAAATAATCTTACAGCACCGTCAAAGAACAGATGCGTTAAGAGGTACTGAAAAGAGCTGAGATAATCATTCAGATCAAAATTTTATTAATTCCACTTCATTCTACTTGGAGTTGCTAGAAACTAATAACAATTTATTTGAATACATTAATTATTCAAATTTAAGACATATGCAAAAACAAGCAGCATGCTGTGAGCATGTAATACTCTGCTAAGACTATATGCTGTGATTGGTCATATATTGTGTGTTACTGTTTCTCATCCTTGACTGGATGAGCACAGATGGAGCTAGAGCCTAAAATGCCAGGAAGCTTTGAATTTTTTCAACAATTCTTTCGTATTGCATCTTTCTAAAGTAACTGCATGGTAAGCAGTGCCCTGTCCCATGAAAAAACTATGTGCATACATCATATTTACTGACCTGTACTTTTCCCACTGACACCAGTCATTATCATTAATTTGCTTTATATTCATCCAGCAGTCAGTCCTCACTGTAAAGCAATCAGAGATTCTTTTCTGGTGTATTTAATTTCTAAGTATCACAGTTCTATCTGGGAGGTTTGGGAAATTCAAAGCAGGAAACACTGCTTCTCAGCTTAGCTCATATAAAATAAGGAACTTCTTTCCAGAATGCTTAACAAATTGAAATTTGCATTCTGTAATTATTTGTAAGAAAAAAACTCCATTGATCAAACATTCACAGAAACACATAAAGAGCACGAGCATAGCCAAAGCAAATTCACTGTTAAACTCAAGTGAATAGTCATGGAAATTTTGCATGTAGTATTTGTTGCACTCAGGTAATGAACCTTTACCCACTGTGTTGGCTTTTCATGTCCCATTGTTCATGCCAACACATTCATTAAAATGGGCCTATGCTTTTTAACATAATCAGCAATATGAATAGGTGTGGCTTTCAAAGAGTTATAATTTACAGGCATGCTGTTCGTAAATACAAGCAGAACTCCATTCAGTGCAAAATGACAAGCTTCCCACAAAACATATGGTAATTTTTGCTCTATAAAAAGGATACATGTGCTATACAATGCATAATTGTGACACATGATATCTGAACTTCTAATTGCTTAAAATGATACTTCAAATCACATCAACAACTTTATTACCTAATTACCCTAAGGGTTAACTGATACTCCAGTGATTAAGTCTACGTAGAAGTGATAGCACTATTGTATTGCCTTTATCCACTACAGCAAGTGGTATGGTTGCAAATGTATATACAGAATCTATATCTCGTCAATGTTTTTAACATCTTGGTATGGCAAAGAAGAAAAATGGAGAAATGCTGGTCGAGTATCAAAAGGAAGAAAGGACCCTCCTGCAAGATGCGGAGCATTTTCAATGACAAGAACTTTTGTTTGCTCTAAATGAATTGTTTTACAGCAGCTCTTTTCCTTTCTAGTCACAATAACATCATTGTGATGAGAAATGGAGTATCATAGAAACATTTTTGGTACTTAAAGCAGATACAAGAATTATGGAAGACAGTGGCACTAATCTGAAAAGGCGAGTTCCTATCAGAATATAGGGGACAGAGTAAAACAGAGTTATAGGCCTTCTTCCACTGCGGCATAACCAACGCATGAGACTTTTGTAAATCGCATGAAGAAAATATTACATTCTAGGTGCAAAGCATTTCATAGTCCCTTTTTCCAACTATAAAATACTATCCTGGTTGCAAACCTAGTGGCAAAGCAGTTTTCATGGCTGCCTTGCCAGTCGCACCCTGGAGAATCTCTAGTCCCTAGAAGAGGAGATGGTTAGGAATGCTGGTACTGCTGATTGCCTTCCTGAGGCATGGAGTATGGTGAGGATGCTTCAGCTTAAACAATAATAAAACTAGAAAATTTCACTCTATTTACTTTCTTCTTTTCTGAGCATTTTCCTCTCTCCTTGTGACTAATGTATTTAAAGATTTAGAATATTTATTTTTGTATAATGTGATCAATAATATTTCAGAAATCTCTGCAACCTGCTCTAGGACAGATGACAACTCTTTCTCTGATACAATCTTCTACTAATGGCTGAGGAAAACTACACAACTGGAAAAAGAATCAAAATAAGTTACATGAAATGCTTTAAATGTGCAATGTACTGGAAGTCATAATTTTCTCAATTTACTACTTTAGAAAACAACATAATAAGAAATTTAGTTAGAAAAAACAAATGTTTGAAAGTCCAAAATAGAAGTAAAAATAGTCCATTGCACAGGCGATGTAAGACTGCACAAAATAATACTCAAACTGGACAGCTTTTTTTTCCATTTATTTAGTTTTTGAAGAATGAGCACAGTGGATCTACGATTAGGTCTATTGTTGACTCTGCCTTAAACAGGGGTTTCCAAATATAATCACTTTTATACACATATAATGTTTCATTTGCCCTCTGAATGCAACAGATAAGGTCATCCAACTAGCCTGTGCAATTCTTCTGGGTCATGAAGGATGCTCTAGTCTGCGGAAACTCCTTGTGAAAAATGGATGGGATATGGACAGATATTGAATCTGCTGTATGTGAATAATCTGATGGCAAAACTATACTCAGAGATTAGATTTCCCTCTTCTCTTTTTAAACACACACATAAATGGTACAGACTGATTGGAATGTTTCTGCTCAGCTAACTAGGCTTGGCAAGATGACTTTGTGGCTTAGAATCAGAAAAGACGGGTATCAGCTGGTACTGCAGATCACGTATGACAGAAATTATGGCAATGTTCTAACTTATTAGTTTCTTGGAAGAATGCAAAGATCTAGCTACTTTGCAGGTAACCAGGCAGTAGATTTTTAAGTACATTTAGAAAACTACATAAAAATATGGCTTTACTGTATTGGTTGTGAGTTTCTGACCCTGCCCTGGGCAAGTACTCGGATGTGAATATTGACAACAGAAAGATCTTAGGGAAAAGTTTTAGTTTTATACTTGTATTTTGGCTGTAGTTATCAGAGTTATTCATAAAGAAGAAGTCTGATAAGCTCAAGTCTCATGTTTCAAGTCTGTATGATGCAGATGGGAACACCTCCCCGGCCAGGAGCTTCCTCATGACTACATCTTCTTGACAATGCTGTATAAACAGCAACATGGTGCCAAGGCAACCTAAGTCTCCTGGAGAGTACAGCCCACTCCTTTAAAACTTATGGCTTTGCAAAGACTCTATACTACCAACGCTCTTGAGTCCTGAACAAGTGATAGGCTTAGGAAGCCACCACGTCCTAGTCCACTTTTAGTTCTGCAGAGGTCTCATTTTTCTGGGTCGGTATTTTTTCACTAGCCCCATAAGGCACAAAAGTGCCAGACTTGCCTCCAGAAGCATCAGTTGTTCCCATATTGAGGTTTATGGTCTGCAGGTGATTCTAGCTGATCTTCAGTTACCTCAGGAGTATCAAGTGTACTATTCAGCTTAGGTCAGTAACTTACAGGCTTTAGTTTAGAAAGGCATGGCTGTCCACCACTACGTAATAAAAATGGAAACAGTGTTCTGACCGTCAAGTGTTTTCTCTCTGAAATTCTAACAGTAACTAAACATGGAAAGAACGTACTGGGGAAAAGGCACAAGCCTAGGGAGAAGATTTCAGGCATGGGTTCAGGCAGGTTTCTTTCACTACTGTTTTTGCCTAATAAATAAGACCATTGAGACCTGTCCAAGAAGCGCTGCCCTACCACAGTCTTTTTTGGAGACTAATAATCAGCCACTTTGGGGCAACCTTGTTCCTGCCAGCATCACCCCTCTGATACTTCAAGTAGCCCAGAGACAACTCTGGGAATCGAGCATCCAGCAGGACTGAGGATATATGCTTGCCTGTTTACCCAGTACAGGGCAGGAAAGAAAGCTCTTCTTGGGGAGGAAGCGACTGAACAAAGTATCGGCAGGGTTGGAATGCCTGTTTACAGCAGATATGCAACTTTTGGCAAAAAGAGACAGAAAAATACCATTTGAAGTGAGGAGTCCAGCTAAAAATATTGCAATGAGTTAGCAATCTACCCATACCCTTTTTCTGTAAACAAAGAAAGCGTATATACCAAAAACAAACGACTTTTTTATCTGATCTTGCAATACTACTGCAGGCAAAACTCCAGCTTAAATAAGAGCACAGGACTGGGTTCTTGTTATGATCTCTATTTTGTTCCTTCTCACCATCCACAGGCTTCTATTTTTGAGACTGGATCTGCATAGTAAATCTTGTTTACATCAGGGAAAGACTGAGTTTAATTTTTTTTTTAAGTGGATTTATAGTTTAAAGAGTAAACAATGAAAAAGAGGAAAGGGAGGGTTGAAAAGGTCTCTTTATAGAAAATTATCTAGTAAGCATCAGAGTAGTTTGCAGAGGAGATCCATTTTTACACTTTCACACTGACTCTCTCTCCCCCTTCACCAGCCCCTTGTCCCCAAAAGCTCCCTGATCTTTACACATGCAGTTTACATTCTGTATTATAACTTTAGAGGGGAGTGAAAAAAGTAGCAAGGTATCCCTGATTGTAAGCTAAGGATCAGCATGGGAAGGAAGTAGAGTCTTTTTTTCTCCCCCAGCCTCATAAGAATTGTTAGTTTGTAACAATTTTAATTGAAAACAGCTGCAACGAAAATTTTTCAAAGGGACGCAAAAATATATTAAATAAAAGACAATGAGTAAGAAGAGCCTTCAATCCATTCTGAAGTCAGTGTCTGCCTAAAGGGGTTGAAGGGTTTTCTTTTAAAACTGACCTTTTAGTTTCAGCAAAGCATAGTTTGTAAGTACCCTTTTAAAATATTTTGCTCATGTTCCTACAATTGCTAAGGATCAGTATATTTGTGAGTGAAACAGTATTTCCTCAAAAATACTTTGAGACAGAAGTTTATGTGTTTTCCCCTCAACAAAACAAACTCATTGGACAAACTCAGACTTATGTACATAATATGAGAGATCTGTTTGCGATATTAAGTTGCTATGTGAACAAATGTGATGTCACAACATAGATTTTTATGACTAACCTATTAAAAATGCATCAAGAAGAAAAATAAAAGATTATTTCACCAGACAGAAATGTGAGGAAGTAAGAGCCTTCCACTAAACTGCAGAGATTTTGTTTTGCTTTGATTTGATTTGCTTTAAATATTTGGTTGAATATGAATATCTGTGTAAGCCTCCAGTTCATTTACTAGATTTTAAATAATCATAACATCCTCCTTTATTTTCCTTTTATTTTTCTTAACATCTTCTTCCATCATGAAATTTCTACTTTTGTTAAATTCACTACAGAGTTTGAAAGGAGTTTAATATGATCAGGTTAAGCTGATTGTCTTTAAAACAAATATGCTACTAATAAAGTTCTCTAGTCACCCTTAAAACACTGCTCTCTTAGCCAGAAGGAACTCTCTGTTTCGCATGTAATGGTAAAACATAAACTCTTGTAGTGACAGAGAGAGATACAAGTGTATTTAATATATTACGGTATGCAAAAGTTCTAACAATATAGGGGACTAAATAAACAAGTGAAAGGCTTCTTTGAGTATTGGCAACTAAGCAATACCTCAAACTCTAAACTGTCAGCAACTTTAAGTCATCTATCGACACTGCACTGCAATGTTACTGAAACACAATTGTATACAAGATATAATCACCTTTTAAGTGTGAGTCATTTCAAATGATTAAAAATTAGAACAGCAAAGGATTAACAACATCAAAGAGGAAAAGAAGCTTTTTAAAAACATTGTGTTTTATTAAAAATAGAGAAAATATTTAGGCTATGTTGTGCATTGCTACCTAGAACTTGAGAAACTGATTATGCCACAGCAGGATTGCTTTCTTGAAATGCTGAACTGACATAGATACAGAAATATAAAGATAAACCGAGTTGGAGTGAATGGTAATGAAATCCTTAAAACCACACACAGAGCAAGGAAACAGCTGCATTTTGGTTAACTAAAAAGTTAATCAACTATGATAGAAGTAAACAAGATTTATCTTTATATCTGTCAGAGATTAAACATTTAAATATTCATCTCTACTTCTTTAAATTAGGATTGTTGATGCATTACCAAATGGCACTAGACACTCCCAAAGTGTTATTAAGAAAGCACTATTAATTTCCACTTAGAAAAAGGTATTGCCAGATTAGATTTCATTGAACAACTTTTAAGGAAGATAAGGTGTTCCTGCACACTAGTTAGTAACTCAGACTCCCTAATTTACTTTAGATCACATAAGAATTAGCTAGGTGGCGGACTTTTGCCAGTACTTACATCATAAAACCACCCCCTGCCTGGGTGTGATTGGAATTCTTCGCCTAAGACTGACCCTGAATTTAAAAAGGTGGTTGTAGGGTCTGCCTGACAAGCACATAAAATTGTAAGAAGTTTGGAGAGCTAAAGTTTGCACATCTAACACAGGTTAGAGTTGCTAATTCTTTACTTTCATGACTACAATTTCTTCCTAAAGAAAACAAGAACAACAAAGTTAGCCATGCTGCATGATAATGACCTTTATTTATCACTCTGTACTTTGCTTAATACAGTGAGCACATCCTTCACACTGACTATTATTCCCTTGCACCCAATGCTAACACAAACCCGAGTGGAAGTAGTGGATCTCGCAGGGTCTCCAGGTCTCCAGAGCCTGCTGCTGGGGGTGCAGGAGTAGAAATGGCATTTACTGGTGGACTCCCTAACGGTGTCTCTACTAGCCCATTGCTTTTTTTGAATCATTCTCATCTACTTGCAAGCTCTGGAGAGCAGCTACAGGAATTCACTGCAAAGGTGGGGTCTACAGATGGAAGGGAGAAAACAGATAGACATGACATACAGATACTCCCTTCATAGGCTTTCTGTCCATTCTCTGTAAAACTTAACTAAATTATGTCCATTTTGCTCTGCCTTGCACCTTCCACCACTGCAAGGGACAGCAGAGAATTTGACTCTAAAACCTTATTAAGAACATTTTTATTTTGTAGGAAAACAGGAAAATCCCGAAGGCTTTCCAAGGATACATTTGGAATAAGAGCTGTATAAGTTCCCACTTTTTAATGCGTCCTCACTTGCTGCTGGCTCTCACCAGAAGCTGGGTGCAAGTGGAATCTGCCGACTTGCTACCCCCAGTCTTTTGGAGAGTTTCTTTGTAATTCCTTTCCCCTTAAGCTGCTTTACTTGTGCTCACCTACCCCCTGGGGCTCACAGAGTACAAGCAGCCTCCTTCAGAGACCAGTGCCTACATTATTCCAAAGACTGCCTGAACAGAAACGCTCATGCACTAAGCCTGTATCACCCACAGCACAAGCACATTCTTTCCATGACATACGAGGCTCCATCAGTCTGGATTCAAAAAATTCAGAGCTAGTCATACTTGATCCAGAAGTCTTCAGCTACCAATCCCAAACATGCTTGGAAGTGTGTAAAATTAATGTGAAACTTCCACTTCAAACCTGCCTCAGAAGCCAGCATGATTCTTTACAGGCTGTCCACACCTAGTCACTCTAGTGTCCCAGGAAACTGATTTTTTTTTTCTTTTTTGTTAAGGAAGGTGTTTTAATTTGAGGATGAATGAGATGAGCTGAAGCTAGCTAGAAAATACATTTCAGCAAACAACAATGCTTACATCACAGAGCTCAGAAATTAAAAAACAGGGAACCAGAATGTAAACAATGAACAATCACAAGGCAAAAGTATTTTTGCTCTGAGCAAATAAAAGAAATGCTGAAGCACAAGGCCTTCATTAACTAAGCACTCTCTGTCAAAGTAAAATGCTGCTGAAACCTATGGCAATACTAGCTTGCTTTTTGCCCCATAACAATCCATGTGAATGTGCACAGCAAAAACTGCAGTTAAATGTGCTGAAATCTAACTTAGCACACCTCAGCAACGCAGGAGAGGGAAGTTGTTTCACAAGTCCCTCAAAAACTTTTCTAGCATAACATATGCAAAGGAGCTGCAATCAGAAACTGGTCAGTTATTAAAAGTAACACTAAAATAATACATAAAAAGGCTAAATTAGCACTGACAGCTTTTCAGAACGTCTTGTGTATAAAACCCTGAAGGAATCACTTCATGATACTTATTTCTTCTTTTCACTTGAAAAAGTCTCAAAATTATTACATTAATATGTACAGGAATGTAAGGAACAGAGTTGTAAGACATTGACAGATAGCAGCAAATAAACCCCCTGAGCCCCCTCATTCTATCTAAATGGCAGTGACCCTCTGCAACCAACAACTTGAGGCAAAGCTGACAAACTGTTGCAGTGATTTGGGGAGCAAGGAGCTGCTTGGAGTTTTTAGCCAGCACAAAGTGTATTTACCAGTTACTCCACAGCAATGTTTTAAGACTAGCAGCGGTAAGAGTGTCAGAAAAGCCATTACCCCACAGCAGCTACCCAATCAGAAAGCAGGTCACATCTCGTTAGCTGTATCATATACATTAAACGTCACAGATTCTCCATGGCTTAGCTGACAATTCAGGCATGTGTGTTTTATTTTATGATAACCTCAGTTCTCTTAAAGAATTGCAATACAACAAACAGATCAATCTGAGATCCTTTACCATGCTTCATGGCACAAATTTGGCAGATACTTGCCTCTATATAAAGCCATTCACTATGAAAGATTAATACTTTTTAAAAGTGTTTTCAGGGCACCACTAGTAAACTACTATGAAAAATTGCAGCACCAATAATGTTTGCTGCACAAACACAGACACATGGGCAGAAATGCAGCCTGATTCAGTCCACAGACTTTCACTTCAACAGACTTAAAAGTGTGCTTTATTTAACCACATAAATAACAAGATGCAGTCTCCACTATTTTTTAAGTGACAAAAGTATTTCCCCTTCACATTCAGCATATTCTTTGTGGTGGCTGATCTGGGTGTAGAAGACAGGGCGTATAAACCACCAATATACAAAGCATAACCACCAGTGAATGTAGTTTACATTAATTGGGTACTTTTGACAGCTATATGATAAAGTCATGAACCGATCATCTCCCTCACAACAGCATTCTAAATGTAAACATGAATTTCTCGTGTCGGTCTTCCTGGACATGTGTTCTTTAAGTGCAGCCTAGGAATAAGTTTTCAAAACTCTGCTCCTGTTTTCTGTTATCATTCATTTTAAATTTTAATGAGTTTACTAAACAAAACCAGAGAAAGGTTCGTCTCTCCCCCTTAATCTGCAACATTTCTGAATTAGTTTTATACAAAAGCTCAAGTGATACTTTGCAATATTATAGCTGTAAATGCCAGCAGGACAGATTCTGAGCAAACAACATACTAAGGCAAAGAAATTTCCTGAGACCAGCATTACAATCAATCCTGAAGTGCTGTACTGTAATTTCAAGATCTCAGCCTAAACTGGTATCTCCTCAAAGAGTTGCTCTGCGTGGAAACATAATGAGGGATTACCCCAATTAAACTACTAAATTAATTAGGGTTCGTGCCTGCATATACTGTACTGTCTAGTGGGACGCTTCAGCTGGAATTCGGGCTGAAACCTATCATGGTCCATGCACAGGAAAACAAGGCTGAGGGACTTACCTCCGTCCGTGACTGCAGCCTCTTGTTCATTTCATATATTCGGTACTCTGGTTGCACCATGTATGGTGTGTGTCTCCTATAAAATGGGCCAAAAGGAGAAGAATAGAAAGGGTCATGTGGTGTGCTGGACATCTTGCCTGCTTGCAGAGATTCAAGCTACACAGAGTATCATCAACATCCATACAGAGCACATGGGCTGTGTGTTCTTCACAGTACAAAGTAGCAGCGCGCACACACACACACATCCAGGCTGCACGCACTGGCTGGGAACTGCTGTGGGAGCCCTCTATAGCGGGAGACGGAGGGGGGGGGGGAGAGGAGCGGGAGCGCTTGGCTCCAGAGAGAGAGAGAGAGAGAGAGAGAGAGAGAGAGAGAGAGAGAGAGAGAGAGAGAGAGAGAGAGAGAGAGAGAGAGAGAGAGAGAGAGAGAGAGAGAGAGAGAGAGAGAGAGAGAGAGAGAGAGAGAGAGAGAGAGAGAGAGAGAGAGAGAGAGAGAGAGAGAGAGAGAGAGAGAGAGAGAGAGAGAGAGAGAGAGAGAGAGAGAGAGAGAGAGAGAGAGAGAGAGAGAGAGAGAGAGAGAGAGAGAGAGAGAGAGAGAGAGAGAGAGAGAGAGAGAGAGAGAGAGAGAGAGAGAGAGAGAGGCAGAGAGAGAGACAGAGAGAGAGGCAGAGAGGCTGGATAGCTTCAGGCACCACCGCTCGGTTTTAAAGCAGCAGTTTCTGGAGGGGTCATTTCCTGTCCACGCTGTAGACTAGTTCAAAAATATAATTTTCCTCTCCGCCTGACAGAGGTCTAAGGTTTGGGTTTAATTTTTCCCAGGCAGGACCCCTCGGGAACCTGGCAGCAGGGCTGGTTAGCATATAGGTGGTTTAAAAGCTGCCTGAGCCAATCACCCTCTGCGAGGAGCACGCTTGGGTAATGTCAGAAATGTGATTACTACAAAATACATAAACACAGGCCACCACGGTCCCCGCCGCTTGCAGCTGGTGATTCACCCGCTCCGAGACGGTTCCCTTCAGCGCGGCTTGGAGCGGTGGTACTGGCTACCCAGGCTTCGGCAGCCCTCGCCACCCTGCCGTGCCTTTGCGGGGGTTCGCACCTCGCATCAACAGTTTGGGGGGACGAGAGGGAGGGTGGCCTGGTTGCTGCACCAGAGGCAGGATGGCTGGGGACGGGGAACCTGCACAAAGAAATAACCTCCATACAGCACACTTGGCACAATGGAGAGCAGTCAGATGCTAATAACAGAAACCTCCGGGAAAAATGTCAAGACACAAAAGAGCTGAGTGGGAGAACCAGCCCCCCAAATAACTGCTGGCAAAACTGTTTGGTCGGCGTTGGGAATAAACACATGCATCATTTTAAAAGTGGCTGTCCGGCTTAAAGGTGGTGGCAGCTAGGTAGGAAACTGGTTCCTATTTTCAGGATCATTCCTGTGCATAAATCCAATCGAGGTTAGAGTACGTTGCATGTGAAAGATATCTAAAATTGGGGGGAGGAGGGGGCTAAGGGATCCGAGGGAAGAGGGGAGGGTAGAGGGGAGGTAATCACCCTTTGGAGGTGAAGGATTAACTTTATCTGTTGAATCGTACTTGCAGGAAAGTGCTGGGAGTGGATACCACGTGAACAAAAAGTCCTCAAAATATAGAGGAAACAAAATGGGCTCATCTGCTCCATGGGAAAGTGCAAGGTTTAAGAGGGGAGCCTTCAAATTACCTGTACAAAAAAAGCCCTTGAGGCACAGAATGCATCTTTATACACAGCTGTAAAGTGTCAGGCATTATTTACAGTACTGAATAAATGTAAAAAACAACAATAAACAGCACTGAATTAATCTCTCATGTAAATTCATTCAAGCAAATGGAACCACTCTAGGAACAGATTTAGTTAACTAATATGATTAAGAGAATAACAATCAGCTGCAGTCACAGTGGTTCTCAGTAGGGGTGCTTCGCAGGAACGCTGCAGGATCGCCCATTTCAGAGATGGGGAAATCAAGGCACGCACCATTACATTTTCTAAATTTATGTAATAATCCCAAAAAATATTTGAGCATGATATGGCTTCACCCACTGCCAAAAATTTAATTCAAATTGTACTGAGTGTAGGAATATTTTGAGGCATATTTGAAAAATTCCAGTTTTCACTGGCATTTGGCTAAATCTGGATAAAATACAAAAGTTCATTGTTTATTCTAGTGACCGCTGATCTGGATCACAACTTATCTTTGACATATCAGTCATTGTTTACCAAAACTATTTCTGTACGCTCTTGTGGAATAACAGTTTCCATAAGAAGTGACGTATTGAGCTGTTTTATAGACTTCCCGCAGCATCCGTCACTAAACTCAGAGCCAACAGATAATACATGGGGTATTTCACTTCTCCTGTTTGGTGCTCCCCAGCTATGTAACAACACTACCTTGTTGCTCCAGTACCATCACAGGAGGTGCTGAGTTTAGTAGACAGCGTGTACAATGTTTGTCTCAATAGTGCGGCAGTGACAGTGACAGTGCTCTGCCAGGGTTCACTGGCTGCACAAGCAGCCTCTAACACAGTTATGTACCTAGGAGGAAACTGCCCTGCGTCTATCTTGTACTCTTAACAGATCTGAGCGAGGCTACCTTAAAGACTAAAACTAAAATGACCAAAAAAACTACAAAGTTACAGCACTAATATATACAATTTTTATGTCTGAAATACCACCCACTTAAATAAATGTCAAAAAGAAAAATCAACCCACCAAACTGTGGATTTTACTTTGTTTGCAAAGCAAATCCAAAGTAAGACATATTTGCCCAAGAAGGGACACACTGCTTTTTGTAATTAAAATGGTGGAATTTTGCATAGCTTGAAAACTGTATCTGTTTTAAGGACATTTTAACTAGGCTAAAATTCACTGCTTCAAGAAGTTAAACAAGGTGATAATACTAATATTTTTCATTTTGGCTGGGGTGGGGGAAAGGAAGAGGTTGCTTTAAAATAATAATTTAAAAAAAGACAAATTCAGAGTACTGAATGTGAATGAGCAGTAGGATTTGCTTTCATTATTGGGAACCCCAGATACTCCCCCCACATCCCATATAAGAGCTTCTGTGTATGGGTCTAGCGCAAAGCAAAAATATGCAGTGATATTTAATAATTCCCATTGATTAACTGGCAAATTATCACACACCTACAGCCCACAGGCAAGAACTGAGTCCCAGGGTAGGAACCTGCTAATTACAGGCTCTGGCAGCACTTCCAGTTGCCTGTTATCATCTAGACCAGCATGATGCACAGAGCAGTAAAACAGAAGACAGAATCAAAGGAAAATAAAGTTACAGGGATCCTGACAGCGTCATCTCGATTCTCACTTGGATCTACCACCTTTAAAGTTCTGTGTGCTCCCTGGGAATGGTGGTTAGGGGGTGTGCAGCCAGCCCCGCTGCCTGGTCTGCTCCCAACCTCCGCACCACCGGCATCACGCCGCTAACCACAGCTGCTCTGGGGTCAAAGGCAAACATCTGGCCCAAGCTTTGGGACAATCAATGAATTCCTTAATGTAGAAAACGAGTTTAATGTGAGCATAGGAAAAAAGAGGTGGAGGAAAACAAGAGGAAGAGACTAGTTAGTCTTCCCAAATTTGAAAATGAATCTATACCTGTGTGTGTGTGTGCATGGCTGCAAACAGATGAGAAAACAGTGTATGCAGAGTTGCATTTACACAGGTGTGTGCATGTGCGAATACTGCTGCACCTCAAAGGGAAGAGCCTTACTCCACCACTCAGAGCCCAGAAGGGGAGGGCTGTGACTCCGCCTTGGTTACCCTCAAACCTCTGCACTGCACAGGCTCACCTGGCGCCTGCGTGGCTGCTGCACCTGGGCACGGGAGGAGATAGCACACCGGAGCAGAGGGGCACCAGGGCACGGGACCACAATTCCCAGCTGGGGAAGGGGAGCTGGGCCGAAGTGTGCCATCAGACCCCACCAGTGTCCCTCAGGCCAGGCACTAACTACACAGGCCCCTGACACCCCAAGAAGCCTCAAGACATGGTGCACTGAGCTGGCTGATGTCTGGGTGCTGGATTGCCCTCTCCTGGGCAGAAACAGAAGGACCCACGTAATCAAGGACTTCACTCTGACAGCTCTAGAGGAGAATTTCCCTACATTTGAGGGAGAAGTGTGGATTTGGTGGAGTAGAGGGTGCAGGACCTCTTCTTGTGCACCCACCAGAGTGAAACCTGCAGTGCCTATGAGCAACCAAGATGTGCTACCATAGGGCGACCAAAACCAACAGCAGAAACTTCCTCCAGGACACAAGTAGGGTTCAAGAAGGGATGAACCAGGGTGGTTTGTTCATATGTCTCTGCCATCAATGCTCTCACAGACAGTCAGGTGCTGCCTTCTGGTTGTGGTTATTACTGGAACCCCTGGCACAGGGGGTCCCACCCAGCCTGCACCACAAGGGCACCCACGCTGCCCACTGCCACGCCACCAAGCTGCATTGACAGCCCCATGACACAGCACTGCCAAAAGCACCACACGCAAACAAGGCATGGTCCTCGTTTTGCCAAACTGACAATTGAAGCAGCTCTGAAGGCTGCACTATTTTTAATAACCACTTAGTAATAATAATAATGCAGAAAAGAGATACATCTGTAAATAGGTGTAATTGCTGTATTTATCCCTGGTATACGCTGACTGTTCGGTCTCTGTCAGTAATCAGGTTTATAAGGATACATTTAAGGTGTTTTGTAGCTGTTGAAAGGACAGGAAAAGGGAGGCTGATCTTAGCTAAAGATGCATAGCAAATGAAGAGCTAGAAAGCAGAGGTACTTGAAAAGAGATTTCTTGAGAATAGTCAAGTAAACATGAATGTCTTGAAAAAAAATAACAAAACTACCTTTTCAACCTGTCCTTTGTTTATACAAAAGCCAGATAGCATTGAAAACTTCTGATGGAGTGACCTTAGGTAAAACAACAAAACTGCTATCCTAAGGATGCTCATAAGTGACTAAATGAAGTTTGCTTATCAAAAGTTGGGATGCACAATGAAGAACCACCAGCAATACTCTGTCATCTGTAATATATGTTCAACTGCTGAACTCAAACACAGGATTTTAACAGGTTTCAGAACTTAGTACTGTCATTAATTTCCATAGCTATAGAGTGTACCAGATGCTTGCAATTTATAAGAAATCTAGAAGCTGTAATTTGTTTGTGTTAAATATTAATATATTGAAATAAAAAACATATTCCGGAAAAGACTGTCCTGTCACAGACAATTTGTGGACAGGAAAGTAAATCTCTAATACATTGTTAAAAAATTTTCTGTGCTCAGTATACACACCCAGGCTTTTTCCATGTAGACTGCTTGTTTTTTGGTCATGATAATTGTCCTTTTCTATCACTAATAAATGACATGATAATTTTTATCAAAAACTCTTTTAAAAAAATTTGTAAGTGGGGCCAACCAAAAGTACTGTGTCAGAGTTTACGGTGCAGCAAGAAGGGTTCACAACTTTAAATGCTTCAGTTTTCACAAACCTACCTTGCATAAATTACATATAATTATAATAATAATAATTCGATACCTATGAAAATTCTAAGAATTCTCATCACTTATTCAATGCTAGTGAATTAGAGTTACAGCTCCAGCACTCACCAATGATTCTACAAGTACCTAAACATCTTTGTCTGCAATCAAAATGGATATTAAATTTTGTCTTGGAACTTTATGAACGCTCAGTTGAAGGCAGTCTTTGAGGAGCCTGCCCATCTCTGACCAAGCAGTCTGTCTGCTTTACCCATACAGGACATGCACAGCACCTGCAGCAGACAGCCCTGGGGGAGAAAACATGAGACAAACTCGAAGTGGTGCAAATCATACCTTGGTGTTACAGTGATGGGCCCTCTAAACATACCAAAATACAGCAGACAAACCCACTTAGCAACTCCCAGGTTAAGCTATGGTAAGACAGTGTTCAGCATGTTTTAAGTGTCCTCCCTTTTTGCCTAATGCAGAGGGGATAGTGCTCCATAGGAGCTCTCATCTGCAGAATCTGTCTCTTCAGCTCACAAGGGTCTTGGGCTTCAAACACTAAGGGCTTCCTTTTGCTCCTCACTGTGATGTTGGTGTGGCACCCTGAGTGCACAGTGTACTTGGGAGGCTTCCACCTATCCTGCATCACACCTGGGCACACACACACCTGGTACTACAAAGTACATTGTGAACATGCCTGAGAGAATACTTGTTAAGGGAAATAGCTCCATGAGGTGCTGGGAGGAGAGGATGAGGTCCCAAGTGTGAAATATTCAGCCCTTGACATCCCGGGGAGCTTCTCTGGGCTGCAATAGCCCTTGGGATACCAAAGAACACTTGCCCGTTGACAGAACCAGATCATCTTCCAGATTAGTAAAACACCAAAGAGATTTTATATACCTTAGTTTTGCTGCATCTCTGAGGACACCACAAAGGCTGCTCTCCACAATCCAGTGGCTTCAAGAACACTTCTGTCTTGTTTTGTTCCATCTCCCTCTTGTTTCTGTGTTCCCTCCCTTTCTCTCACTTTCCTTCATATCATCCATACCTGCCTGTAGCCCTTTTCAGAGTACAGAGTTGCTTTTCTATGAATCATTTCTAAATATCCGCCTTGGTAGTTTCTCACCCTACACATTTTTTTCTTTCCCCATCCCCCCACCCCCATATACACTGCTGAATAGGGGGTGGATTATCACTGGATGCTGATGCTGGTAACTGCTATTTGAAGCAACTCAGATTCTTCACCCAAAGTGCTCAACAAGTTTAGCTGAGTATGTTTTCCCCGAAGAAAGCTTGAAGATCTGATGCTGGGGATGGTGAATCCAGAGCACTCAAGCAGGGAAAAGAAAGGGATGAAATTCCTGTCATTTGCCTCTTGCAGCCATCTCTCAGCAGCTGAGGAAGAAAACAGCCTTCAGCAGCAGAGAAGACAGTACTGCGGTTTATAGCATTGGCAGACAGCCAAAAAAAAATCCAAAGCAGTGGTGGGGGAGGCTACAGGAGCAGACTATGGTCTGGGAGACTGACCCTCCAGGGAAGAATCAGATAGGCCGCAGAGATGTAAGGACCTGAAGAGTCTGAGCCCCTTTCTGATACACTGGTTTCCCTTACAGACAAGCTAAACATAAATTAAATGCAGGTGGCACAGTCACTCAGGTCTAACGTATTAAACAATCTGTTACTCAAAATTTCTTAAGTCTATCTCAGTCCAAAGCAAGAATCATTATAACCACTCCCCGTATAGTAAGAAATAAGCAACACCAGACTTCAACACAATCTTTAAGCAACCCTTCCTCCCTACCTTGCCCTCACAAATATGTTAGCATAGCCTGCCTGTGACAGATTACAAACTGGGCCTCAGAAAGGGAAGAGATGTGTGAATATGAAAAGAGATGCTCATTTTGGCTAGCGTTTCCCCCAGAAATTCTAGTCCCTACCTGGAAAAGCTTAATATTCCTTCTACATACCAAACCCCACTGTACTGATTTACCTGTTACACACCTCACCCACTGCTCAACTTTAAGCATATTTCAATTAGTTGGAAACTTACTTTCTAAAGGATTCAACTGGGAGCACTCAGCTTTGGAGGCATTTCAGTTGAGTGCTAATTAGCAACTAGCTGACTGTCAACTTTTCTTCTTCGAAGAGAGGGAAGGGTTGGTGATTCCCTTCTGAATTACCTGGCAATCAAATACATGTTGAAATTTATTCATTAACTTATAATAATCATCCCTAGCAATTCTTTGGCAATTTTCATCTTCAAAGCACTTTATAAACATTCATGGAGACACTGTGGTGATTAGCACTACGACAAAACTGTGCAACTTCCTGCATATGGGTCTGTCCCCATTTTACAGGTAGGAAAGGTAAGGCAGAGATGAACGACTGAGGAAGTCAGTGGCAGAAATGTAGTTACACCTCAGGAAATTACAGCTTTTGGATTTGTATTTGGATCTTGCACAGCACAGGCATACATACTAAGCAGAACAAGTGATGGACACACAGGAGAACTGGTGTGAAAGGGAACAATGCAGAGAGAAATTCTGTGCCTGGTACCAAGGCGGGATTAATGTGACAGCACTTTGGATCTTGTAGTTAAGCCTTTATCATTTAACTGAGCCAAACTTCCACCAAAGCCTTCACCTCATTCCTTGAACCAACAGTTATGCCCTACTACCAAAACATGTAGTGCCACTCTGTTTTATTTATTCAATTATTTTAACACAAAGTCCCAACTAATAGCAGAAAGAAATGTATGTTGGAATATAATATTTCTTACACAGATTTTTCTGGAGTCTTTTATTTCATGTTTATAACTCATTCTCTGTTCTTTATAAAGATTTGATCTCAAGCTTAAACCTTTGCACTTTGAAAACACAAGCCAAAACTTGCCAGGAAAAGAAAGCATGCAAAATATAATCCATTGAGATTCTGGAAATCACTGTTGCAGGTGTTCTCTACAGTGTTGTAGACTGTACACTCATTACATGAAAAATGTAATCAGTTACCTGTATGCATATTTTGTAGACACAATATATTTTTTTTAACTTGGCCTTTAAAATTTAAGTATATGTTATTGATTTAGATTTTATACTTTGAAATGTTACCATGCTCTGCAACGCTTGCATTTTGCCAAGGCCTTGTACGGCTGCATAAATGTGACTGAAATAACCAGGAGTTTTGCTTGGAAAATCTGATTATGCTGCAAGAGCAAAATGTTCCAGCTCATGAGGGCAAAAGACTGGCTGTGCCTCTCCTTTTAGTGAATAATGATTTTGCCCAGAAAAAATAGACTCTAAGCAAAATATATACTGAATAACTCTTTATCTCTTCTGTGTCATAAATTCTGTTCCTTCTACATCTCATACCTTCCAGGCATGATACTCAGTGACCTATACCCAAACAGTAACCAAAAATGTGACCATGTATCTAATTCAGTATTTAAAACACACCAGACCCATCTTAAACATGTCCAACATGCACATATTGCAGAACATGGAAAGATGCTGATGCTTCTGGAGAAGCAGCAGAGCTGAGTACCCTCTGACTGATAACTCAGCCCACATCAGAAGCTGCTGCCTCTCACAGAGATAGGACACCACCAACCAGCTGTTCAGTGGCAGCAGCTGCATCTCCCAGCTTCTGCTCTCACTGCTAGCTTTGACTTTTGATTCTAAGACAGCATTCTGCTCTCTGCTGTCTGTTGTCTTCCCAGCATCAGTCCATCACACAGATTCTGCAGCCATGCATGCCCATTTATACTAGTGTATTAGCAACCTGCAGCTTTAACAACAGCACAATGTTTTGTGTATGAAGTACAGCAGCTTGAGGAATTCTGTGTACATTCATCCATATCTCTTTGCTTGTGAAGTCTGAATTTTGAAGGTTATTGATTGGCAATCTTTGTTTCTAATTAGAGAAACAGAAAAAACCTCCAACATACTTTATTTCTGCCTGACACTGGCAAAACACATTGTTTGTAGCAAGTCTTCTTCAGTGCAAGCGTCCTAATAAATGTTGCCTTGATTTCAACATCTGGTTCATATTAAATAAAAGTACAGATGTGAACCTAATAAAGACAGAAATTTTGGAGGGAACATAAAAGGCTTTAAATTAACCAGCAAGACATTTGTGTTAATTTGCAAAAGCAAAAAAACAAGTAAAATTACCACAGGATCTACGGTCAAACTTTCCTGTGTCTTAGCTAGAAAGGGTAGCACAACAATGCCAATTATTTTAAAACTCCCTCATCCTTACATGATATGAAATTTCAGACTGAGTTAAGGCATTACAATTCTAAATTACAACATTCTAGATTTTTGCATTTTTAAACTTAAGGTTTGAGAGGAGGGATAAATGGAAGTGTGTGAGAAGGGACATTTAGTCAGCTAAAGAATTGTGAACATAACAAGGACAATTACAGGGCTGTTTTACATTAACAGCATGAGCACTGAAAATTTTCTTAAGTCTTCATACAACCTTTGTATTTCATGTATATACATATATTATAATCACACTGTAGTTAGTAATATGTATTACGTGGTGATACAAACAAAGGAGGTTCTCACATGCCCTCAGTTAAGTCTACACTGAAATTTACCATTTAAAAAAAAGCATTTAAATAAAATCATCTCACATTTTGATGAACCTTAGTTCATCAGATTTAGATTTAGATTTCCAGAACTTCTTTGCATTGTGGGACAAACCAATGTGTTGCCAGCCATGTCTAGGCTCACTTACAGTTTTCTACTGGAGTAATAAAAAAGCACAATGGGATGGGGATATCAGAATGAATACCTGATCAGTATGTGTAGTCAGGTTCGTGGAGGGACATGTCCATGGGTTGTCTCCTTGCTGCTACGATTCCCTTTGCAAGGTAGATGGCAGGTAGTTTGTATATGATTAGCAGTCGCCTCCATTTTGCAGGTCAGGCTATTCTAAGTACTTTCAGGGAACATACCTGATTGCAAATAAGTCAAAGGCAATAATAGTTTTTTGAAGTATTCCATACTTAAGCTTTCTTTTTATTAACTGGTACAGAGGAAACATTTTAAAATAAAGTTCCCTTGTTGAAAACTTATTCAGACTAATTTATGTATGTTTACTGGTGTTACCTCTTTCACACTTCCCAGGTCTTAATTATAAATATATTCACTGTGGCACAATTTTAAGCCTTTGCCACTTTGGAAACCCTAAAATTCAAATTCATGTTAATTTCCTCTATTCAAAACAATCAAATTCAGTCACACTGGGAAAATCTTACAGTATTTCATTTCTAAAGCAAAAGAAGGCACCTGCCCCTTTAGGGAAAATGCAAACTTATGAAGACATAGGTTACACTTGTCCTTACACTCTCAGAGTGTGGCAATGAGGCCATAATATAAAAAGGAGAGAACCCTCTGCTTCCTCTTCCAAAATTTTTATTTGCATGGTTTTGGTTTCTTCATGCATCTCCCACAGCCTCAAAGAGAGTGCTCATTGAGATGGAGAGATGAGGTGAGACTGAGGTGGGAGACTGGGATAGTGAGCTGAGTAGTGTACCAGCTGTTTCTTGGGTTTTTACAGTATATGATGGCACTAGAGGAAGTTTAGCAACCTAAAATTAAAGTTAATTATGTTTCCTGTAAGAAACTGTGAGCATGTATCGTGCATACAACTTGACATCATTTACTGCATTTCCATAAGCGTGTTGTTCTCAAATCATATTCTGCCATTCCTACACATATCGTAAGAGCGTCAGATCTGTGGAACCTGATGGTGAATATCAAGGCAGTTAGATACATTTTCCAATGTGTCTTTGTGGCACCGATTGCCCAGCTGTCCAAATTGATGTCATACATGGCAGGTCATGCAGCCAAGTCCTCTTCTGCTGGCAGTGAGGTAAAGGGGCAGATGGCACACCCCGTTGTCTTCCCAACACAGGGTTAGGACATCAGTGCAAACCTCACTCATGGGATCCTGTCCTGGAGTGTAGATGTAATCTTTGTCATACCTTGGTTAGCACAAATAACCTTGCACAGCAATGGACTGCAGCTAGGGACAGACTATTTCAGAAAGGCTAGAATATATAGTTCAGCTCATCAAAAGGCATAGATACAAAGATGCTTATTTTACTAAATCCTAATGAAGCTTCCTCTTCACCATCATCATGCTCTGCATTTATCATTCTCCTAATCCAAACTCACCTTTTTCTTTTCTTTCTGTTCTATTAAATTCCCAATTTTCATTTCCCTCTTAGCCTGCTCCTTACATTTTATCCTGAATCAGAACATTTCTATCTTCCCTTCAGTTTCAGATATTTCTGAAACACCTTCTAACTCTTCCTCTGCCACTGTTTTTAGACCTCTCCTCCTACCCAACATCTACTCTGTTTCAACACTGTTCCTCCATCCCTCACCAACATCTACTCATCTTTCCTCAGCCCCTTGATAGGTCTCAGCACTTCTGGCAAAATTCTAGGTGAAGCTGCAGGACACAAACCTTGATGGGTCACAGCAGTCCAATGACATATTGTGCATCATCCATCCCACAGAAACCCTGAAGTACATAAAATATGGTAATGGCAGCCAGCCCAGAAGAAACTATCAGATCTGATGATATTCTCCCAGGGTTTCGTGAGAGATCAGGAAAGGTAAGAGGGAGTGCATGGGAAATCAGAGATATAAGAAACTTGTAACTATATGGGAATCAGTGTAGCCAGTCAAAAAGAGTTGGAATTTTTGGTTTTGTTTCTGTTTTTGAAAAGGCAATGATTTAGGACAGAATATTTTTATTTTATAAGAAAACAAATTGCTGCAGGTTAAAGTTTGATATCAGGTTCACTGTCAACATTAAGATATACTGAAAGTTTACTGTGCTGCTACTGTGATCAATGATCTAAATTCAGGTCACAGTTGCTTGAAATATGTATTCAAGACTTGGATGTAGTCAGAGGAAAGAGAGGAGGCAATGGTGTTCACAACATGATCTGTGTGGTTTGTAGTCACTCCGTTCAACCCAGAGTTATGTCCATTCAGGTGCTCAACCAACTCCTGTTTTACTGTTAAGCCAAGTAGGTTACAGACTTTTGTTTCTCATGAATACAAGAGCTTACCGATTTTTTTTCAGGATATAAAAGACTGTTGTGCCCCATCTTGTACTTTTTTCCTACTTGAGAATTTATCTTAATTTTAGTTCCCTTAAAAAATGCTCAGATATTGTCCTTGATATTTTGTTTTTACTTTTATCATGACTCCATCTTAAATCAAGGCTTGAAGATCTTAATAAATCACATCTTCTGGAACAATGTTCAAATGCAGACACTGAAAGACATTTTATTGAAAGTTAGTCTCCATTACACTGAGCAGTATAGTCCAGGCAGATGTGTTGCCTGATTGGCTTAAGCAGAAGGTCTTTATAAAAACATATTTAAAATCCAAGTCATCAATAACTTAGCCTATATCTATCTTCTATACTCCTTGGGTTTGGGGTTTTTTTTATCTGGTGGTGGTCCAACATAAAACAGTCAAACCAGCAGAAACCTGGTGTCCTCTTCTCTGACAGCTGTCATTGTCACTTGGACATTGGAATCACGCTTCTTCTATGTTTTACATTTGGTTCAGGACTTTTCCTGAAGGAAGGGCAGAGTGATGCCCTCTTAAATACTAAGCTACAAACTAGAGTTTAGGGCATTCTCCTAGGAACTGGTGTATGGACATGTGAACCCCTTAAGTAGAAGGCGGCAAAAAAGTTGAGTTTCCCACTTTGCTACCACAGAGCAGTTCTATAAACAGTGGGTGGAGGCAGCACCACTTCTTGTTTGTGCGGAGATAGTGGGACATAGCAAGAGAGTATTGAATGTAATAATCAAAACCAACACTGGTATACAATAGACCACCCAAAACACAGCTGTAATAGTTTTTCAGCTCTGCCATGGAAACAATGAATAAAAACAACAAGCAGAATGGTTTTGAAAATAGCATTTCTACTTTTCAAAGTAGAATTTTAAACTTTGAACTAACCAGGACAGTATTTAGAATATTTTTGCGGATGCAGTTTTTGCTGCATGAAGTCAACCGTGCTAACAGCACTGGAGAGGCATAGACCCTAACAAAGGGATAGGCTATAGGCTAGCGTGCTGTATAGGAGATAGGTGTATTACAGAAGCTGTTTTAATGGGATATTTCCTGATATTTAAAGGATTGCATTCAGAGGTAATGACTGTCAATGTTTAATCAGAACAACCACCACTGTATATCATACAGAGATTATTACATAGGAAAAAATATATTAAAATGTTTTTGAAGTCTTTCCATTTTCATTCTGCTCTAGAAATAATGAGATTCCTGGTAGTAAAACCACTTTTTTTCCAATACACATCTGTAAAATACGTCTAGAGTAACTTTGCAGCATTTTCCTTGAAGGCCTTGAAAGGTGCGTCAGACGTGTGCTAAGAAAAAGTCCAATTGGTCTGCATACTGAGAGAAACTTGGGGTGATCATAGTTTAAATTTCCAGAGAACCTCTTCAAGACACTGACCATGATCTTGTGGGATTGCCTGCAGGCCCACCTCCTTTCTACTGTTCCTGAATATCAGTACTCAGGATTTTGTTACCATAGGGGAATGTTCTCAAGAGAGCATATCCGTAACTGGGTATCTCCCAGCTCATGGACTTTACCAGCCCCATTATAGAATATTCACTACACTTTATCCAAAAGCTACACTGAATAAGAAATTACCTATTTTCTCATGACCTCTTCTAGGAACTTTATCAGTATAGTATGTTTCTCAAGTGGAGGCACCTCTTGCTACACTGACGAGCTTCCCTGTTATCTAATAGGGCATACATGCTTCTGGTTTGCATGTGTCCTCCAAAACATAGCAAGATTAAGGCTAAAATTTGTGAATTCCACAAGATCGGGGTGTCTCAGTGATTAGATGCCCAACTTCAAGTGCCTAGGATTTGATTTTCCTAAGCTGTTGGTCAGCTGCCACTCTGTCAGTTTTTTTCTACAGTGAGAACAGTCAGTGCTTCAGATATCTATACCCAGATTTTCAGAAGTAGAGCCAAGGAAGAAATTATTTTCCTATCAAATAAAGCTTAAAAAAAAAATAATGGTTTTGCCCAGTCCAGGTTGGAGGAAACATTTGGAAGCATTAGGCAGAAAGACTATCACTGTGGGAAAGGACCAGGTAGTCAAAATCCTTGCCTAAAAGTATAAAAGTCTGAGGTGCAAGTTTCTGCTCTGAACTTGATGGTTCAAACCCGGATCTTCTCTGAATGTTCCCTACACCACAGTAGTGGTTGCATAGTGTGGTACTATCTCTTTCTCTTAAAAAAGAAATTCCCTATTGAACTGAGATTTTCCATCAAAAGCACGGGTGAATCCAATCTTATTTTTAAAAGTTTTGATAAGGCAGCACTGTCCTGTGGCCTCTTTCTTCCTTCCTACTCTCCCCAGAATGTTTGACAAAAAGAACCTAAATCTCAACTAGCTCTTACATTAAGCTTGACAGATGAAAAAGCACTTTCAGAAGCTAGTTATCAAACAGTAATAGAAACTAGTTCACTCAAGTTTTGGTGAGCCATGTAACTACAAAAGACCATCTGCCATCTTCCTGCTGTCCTTTCTGCTCTGCAAAAGCAGAGCACTACATACCTACTCACTTTGGCAAGTCATAAGGCTGGGGGGAGGTTTCCCAATGCCAGCTTCATTCATTAAAAATCCACATTCCTTCTCTGAAAATCTTCGAGCCTGAACCTCACATGAGGCAGAGACTCAAGGAAAAATTAGGCTGGAGGGAAGGGTCCTGAATCCCATCCTGAGAGGAGCTGCAGTGAGGATAGGCAGAGCTGAACAACTCAAGGGTGTTCAAGCTGTTTTCAGCATTCCAAGACATTTAATGGTGTTCAGGTGGGGGAAATAAAATGTTAGTATGTGGTATGACTTGTATGGCCTATGTGCACTACCATGACATTTAGGGACAACAGAGCTGAAGAAAAGAATTGTAGGATAAATTATACATATTTCTGTAGTAATAGAAATCTATAATAACAGATTCAAAGAAGCACAACATTTATTAACAAATTCAAGCTTTAGTAAAAAAGGTAAGGACATTTTGTTCACTCTAAATAGAAGAAAAGAAAAAGACTAGCTCTAGATCTCTCCTAAACTTCTGTGCCCTCTCACCCTCAACATCTCAATCTCCACTGAGCGCACATAGATCATGTCTGCCTCAGAACGTAAACACACAGCAGTGCAACAGAAGAATTAAAATTAACAGATGAGTCTGAGGAACAAAACCAGCTAACAAATGTATCTTGCTAGACTGCTGTCAGAGAACAAGATTTTTATCAGAAATGCTGTTTTTCAAAGGACACTAGGATAATTTCCTCCTAATAAATTTCCATCTTATTGAGAGCTGCTAACATTCTGCCAGTCAGAGGGAATCTCCCAAAGTATGGCTTCTGCAGCTTTCCTACCACTGGATTAGATGTACACACACGTTTTAAAATACAAGTCCAGAGCACCTCTAAAAGTGTGTTTGGGTGTTTTTAAAAACACACAACAGTGGCAGAAGTTTGCCACTTTAAAAAAAAAAAAAGATTTGCTACTTTGTTTATTGCAGTCTTTCTCGCTGAATTCAGAGGAAATGAGTGTGCATAATTCCACATTCCCTGGAAGGCTAAAGGAGGACATCGGTCTAAATAGTTTGTGGTGTTGTTTTGTAATTTCCATAAATCAAAGTGTATTTTTTACTGCACCACCTATAATTTTTCATAAATCTCTCTCCTTTCCCTTTAAAAATATTTAGAGGGAAAAAAGAACTGTGTGCCATAGGGTATTAGCTGATTAGTTCATTCAAACAGTGCTAATTATAGGTTTAATTGCTTAAATGTGAAAGTCATTTATTTAAATTAGCTGCATCGAACATACAGTATGCTCAAAACCTGAAACATTTTGGTACTGGGAACCAGGGTTATTTTCTGTAAACAGAACATGCAAAATATAAGATGAGAAACAATGTGCCTCTCTGTACTGATTGGCAAACTCGCTTAAACCCCAAACTCCCTCCTCCCCTGCCTCTGGGGTCGGAGAACAGCCTCGTTTGAACAATGACTAATGGAATGCGCTGAAATGTGCGGAGGGTTGAAAGGAGAAATACTATTCAAGCCAACAAACTCATTTCATTTGTGATTTAGAGGGGCACTGCACCTTTCTCCTGAACTCCTCCTGAGAAAGAATGAATAGGCATCTCAAGGTTATGCAAAAATGGGTATTTTGGGTAGAAAACTATATTGGTTTTTAAAATAATAAATGAATAAATAAATAAAGGTTTGTTATGTCATAAAAATACTTCAGGGGAAAGATATTTTAACCACGACAAAAAGGTAGTCAGAGCTACAGTGACTATAGCAGTGACAGAAAGAGTATGCTTGTGAATTAAAAAACATGCTGTATTAAAAACACAGCATGAGAACTATGATCAGAGTGCAAGTGATGGTCTCAGCTTTTTAATCTGAAAGAAAAAAAGGAAGAAAAAGAAGAGAATTTTAAAGAACAGAAAACCTCAGATAATTAACATACTGAAGAATGCCTGGCTGCCAATCCCTCCATCTTCCTGTGTTGACAAAGGAATGCATATATACATATAGATAGACATTTATTTTTTAAGAAAGTTTTTTTTAAGGAACAAAGAGATTCAGAAGAGCTAGATTCCCCAGACACATCAGTTTTCATGTTCTGTATCTCTGTTCCATCAGTAATCAAGTTGTATCTGAATGTTATTGCATTTTTCTAAACCTTCAAGTTGATATTAAGCCCCAGTATTCTCAACAACATTATGGAAGTACACACAGCAGCAGTGGCAAAGGCTGGCGGATGCAGAAAGCTCCTCTTAATTTAATAAGGGTTTTTAAACTGAACGCTATGCACCATTGACTATGCAGGAAACCTATTTTTTGCTGCAAAAGTTCCCAGCTCATGAATATCCTTGTACGCTTCTCCATGCACAACCTCTCTCCGTGCCCCCTTTTCCTGCTGAGAGGGTCATATGGCCACAGGAGAGCCTGACCCCCTGTTTACATTTCACTGTGCAGATTACACAGTGAAGAATAATACTACAGCTAGTTACTGCTTACAATTATTTAGTTTTAAAAAAAACCTCAACATTTTAAAAGCTGAGTTTATATAAATACATCTCTCTCCATGTCTCTTTCTCTACATGAAAGTTGCTGTTTATTTTTTACTTGTATATTTTATATACTCATTCATTACAAGCTCAGAGCTTCCTTTTGAGTGAGGACAATGGTTGTATTTTTGCTCTATGCAATAGAGTCTTAACCTGGAAAGATTAGAAAGTAAAAAATGTTTGTAAAACATTATGGCCGTATTTTAGATAAGCAAAGTAAGGCAGGGAGAAGGTGCAATCCTAACATCATGCAACAGTTAGTGACAGAGGAAGCAATATGCTCTCATACTGGGGGCTGAGCCAACAGTTTCATCTCTAATTTTTGGAGACCCCTACTCTCATGACACACAGTGGTGCCCCCGCAGAGAAGCAGGTTTGAGGATGTCTAAGAAAAAAATGCAGCTAAACATAATAGCCAAGTGAAAAAGTGCCAAAAAGATAGTATTGTGAATTTAGAAAGAAAGTCCTGTGTAGACTTTGCTGAGATTAAATCTAAATTGAGTGGATTTCCAATGTGATCAGAGAACAGCATGTTAAGGGAGAGAGTTGGAGACATATCCTCAGGGGATTTATGTGGCTATACTCCCAGATGATCCCACAGGCAGTTGGAAAATGAGATACAAAGGGCCCTATTCTGCCCTCATTTACACAGCACTTAACTCTGATTTTCATGCCATTTAAACAAGAATGTCATGTAAAGTGTCTTGATCGTTGAAAATGGTGCCAAATACATATTCTCTCCTCAAGATTACTGCATGCAATTCAGATCATGAGACATTTATATGAGCAGAGCTGGCCTTTAGAAAAGAGGTACAGACATTAAATTAGAGGTTCCAAGAAAACTAATCTGAATTGGCCTGTTTCTCAGATAGTTAGCCAAAATAGTCATGTAAAATACAGTTTCTTTATCAGTTTTACATTCGTATTTGTGAGAGCAAACTGGTATTTATATACTAGACAGACTTCATATAAACGTCCAGGATACAAATGACACGTTCACAATGCTGTCCTTTAAGACTATCATCTAATTTGCTAATATATGTAAATGCTTAATATTGCCAGTAAAATGCAGTTAGAGGAATACGTCACGTCTTCCATTCATCATATGATATCATGGTAATTGTCTTCTCATTCTTAGGTGTCTTAAAAGCTTAGCATTTCCCAGTTGCAGAGTTATGTTGCCCTCTGGATAAAAGATGGAGAAATACATGGCAATGCTGAATTTTGAAGGACAGCTGTTATACTCCATAATAAATACATGGCATGTTAGGTACTGCTTAGCTGTGTTGGTACGTGTTATGAACAGGTTTGTTTTACCTTATTCCCACTATTGTAATCCTCAGCCACTTAAATGAACATGAGACAGTCAGCTGAAAGGTGTTAGGGTATGTTATTATACTCGTGGTTGCATTTCAGTCATTGACTCTGTTATCTCCTTATTAAACTCTATACTTAAAGTGTGATACTAGCAGGTATGGTCTTGTTCTGGATAGGGCTGTACTTTAAAAAACTCCAGCATATTCTGTGAAGGCACATGCTACAGATATCCTTGAAAATCATAAGCAACTATGAATGCAAAAGGCACAATAAGGTTATGAGTGTCTTCTCAACCTTTTTTTGACACTTCCTTGGGCTATGTCAGTATTGAATTTAGACTGCAGAAAAGCAGTCTAATCCAGCAAGTTCTCTTGCCCAGTTTTATGCATTTACGTTGCTGTCTTTGGATACTGTGGACTGACCTAAGGGACGGATATTACTCTGAAGCTCAAACCTTATTTATACCTGAAACTAAGCAGAAGCTTTCATTTATGAAGTATGAATAGGAAGGAGAATGAGTGTTGAGGCTCAGCTTAGAAAATAAGGAAGAGTAATTAATCAAGAACCTCTTCAATACACATTTTGACACATATCAATTTATGACTAGTTTTTTTTAAGTACTGTTTGTTGCATATTTGGCCACTTCAGAATCATGTTCTGCTTAGGAAATAGACAAAGATAATGCAACTGGAATACACTCAGGACTGTGTGCTACAGCAACAGTGAAGCATTCTTATGCTCTCTGTTTTCAATCTCTGCAAGAAATTCAGCAAATAGGTTGTATGATACATTATAAATTATATGATACATAGTAGTAATCATCATCACTACCCAAAATGATATAGAACATAACAAAAAATACTAGCAAATATTCAGTGAAAACCAACTTTGAAATTCAATGTAGATTTATTCTAGGAGTTAGTCTTAAATCAAAGAACAAAAAAAAAATTAATGCAGTCTACCTATAATCAAAACAAACTACAATATTTCTGTTATGTACGGATAAATCTGAACAGACAAAAATCTGTTTTGTTGACAGATTTTGAACAGTGTGTATACTTAGGAAACTGAAAGCAAGTTTGAAAAAAAATCATGGACAAGTGTAAAAAAGGCAAAATTACTACACTGTCATTTATTCTGTAGCGTATAGGCTGAAATTTGTGGCACTGTTCAGTGAGCACCCTTTTTTCCTAAGAATTATTCTTGTGCTCTTTAGACTAAAAAAATGCAGATATATGTCAAAGTTAAAATAATGCCCACTGAGAAGGGAGAAGGAGCTAGCTTTTTTCCCCAATCTTAATTAATTTTCAGTTTGGATTTACTGTGAGTTCCATGGGAGAGATTAGAGGGATTCTGGTGGTAGCTATTTTCCCTGCAAGGCACCTTTCTATGTGCTATAAAATGACCAAAAGATGGTATAAGTTTGGAGTGAACATATGGTCTTCTTTTCCACATATTGTCTAAGAATTTGTACAAACAAAGAATGTGTATCTCGATTTCTAAAAGCTTTTTCTTTTATAGAAATAGAATAGTTGATAAAAACTGCGGCTAGCAAGGGAGTCTGGTACTACTTTCTTAGTCTGTGAGTACTGACTTGATTTTTATATCTCTAAACGTTATTAACTTTACTGACATCAAAGAAGGCTCATACCCTTAACACAATATGAAGAAAAAAGGTATCTGGCTGCACTGGCCTCATGTTTCATTGTACTATCACATCACAAGCTGCTGCACTTATAGAAGAAATCACATATCCTCCACAGAAAAAGAGAGGAGAAATATATATGTAACAGTCTTTGAAAGTTCTGTAAATGCACATTAGGCACTGACTGCATTTCACTGGCACAACACACGCTGCTCTGACAGCAAAGGCATAAAGTCATGTGTCTTTAGCAGAGACAATAGAGAAGAGAGAATTTGAAGTCGCCATTAGGGAGCACAACTGAATGAGGAGTAGTGCTTCTGGTGGGGTCTCCCTTTGAATTTTTAAATGTAACCAGAGCAACAGCTATTCTCTTCAGCCATATTGAGCACAGGTAGAGTGGTTGTTCCTAAAAAGATGCCCACTGAATCATTGATAGCTTACTTAACTCAATTTTTATCTCAAATACTTGCAAAAGGGAAAAAAACACCCCAACTTTAAAGTGAACTAGTGCCACTTAAAGGAATGATAAGAATGTAACTGGCACAAGAAAAACACAGTTTTGTGCTTCCGTAGTAGAGCTATAGAAGGGGATTTCTGCACCTGCACAATCCTCTGGGGCGAGAGCAGGACTGACACAACCCCCTTGTGCTTTCTGCCAAGCAGCCAGGGGCACTGGGGCTGGGGGGTGGGTTTCAAACAGCAAGCTTTGGACAGGCAAAGGTTTCTCCATTTAACTTTTCATCAAACCACCTGAGACCTAGGTGGTTTCATTCTCAAGTAGAGACACAAATAATGGATGGAAGGAGATCGCTATTCACCTCCAAATATTGCCTGTAATGATAGGGAGGTATTTTGGAAGCGGAGGGCATAAGAGACAGGACAAGCGAGTTTGTTTGCTGTTTTTTTTTCTTCCTGAAATATTTATCACAAATATGGGACACAAGCCACACATTAGTTAAATAAAATCTTAGGTATTATGATTGTCTTGGTTATGCGTATATATGCTTAATAGAACAGGGGCCATTAGAAGCCATATCGCTACCAAAGGCCTCTATGTTCCTGTAAACACAATTAAAAGCATGATCACAGGGTTATGGCATGTATCTCAAGTATTGCATGTGCATATGCACTGTTTCAAAAATATCATGAGTTTTATTGCCAGGTATAACCTTTCACAAACACTGGACAAAAGTGTGTGTGTAGGTGGTAGCACTTCAGTGGAATTGGCAGATTGCAGCAAATCTAATGGTGTAACATGATACGTGTTTTCTATTTAATGTGTTGTAAGAAATCTAAACGTAGTTAAGATTTTTCTTTTTATTACTTTCATTTTCTCATTTTTCCAATGCCCTTTCAATAGCACAAGTACTGAAAGCTGAACAAAATTCACAATGTGATGTTTAAAACGGTTACCATTTTTCAGGAGCATTTTTTAGGAGGTGGTAGAGATTGAGAGATTGTTTTCTAAATTAAAAGTCCAAGATTTATGGGCAATTTGAGTGGTACCTGGAAAATCGAAGGAGTGGGAAGGAGAGAAAGAAGTAATGGTGTTGTATTCCAAGGCAGAAATAAAAAGTTATTGTTGTCAAATTCTTATTACCAAGATTTAATACTTTTGATTATTTATTTGAGCAAATACTTAAACTCATTCATCTCAGTCTTGAAATATAGCTTGAAAAAGCCTGGGTCAGTCTATCTGCTTGACCATTAACCCCTGATGAGGTAGCAACAGAAAAAAATTTCACATCCCTTGAGTACTGCACTCAGATACCTGAAATTCTGTCACTAGTGTGGAGTAGCATGGCATACTAGCTAAAATAGAAGTCTTACAACTTCAGGTATGAAGCTGGAGTAAATATGTGATATCCTCATGGTTAGACTGCTGTGACATCCAAGGTAATATGGACATAAGGTTTAGGGTGCCTGTAACTTGAGATACATGCCATAACCCTGTGATCATGCTTTTAATTGTGTTTACAGGAACATAGAGGCCTTTGGTAGCGATATGGCTTCTAATGGCCCCGTACCATCTCCACTGCTCATTCAAACGCAAAGGAGTCTGGGCTGGCAGGTGACTGCAGAGCTAGACCTTCTCCCAAGGCAACCCAAAGCTGCTGTAGTATTCTATAGATGGTCCTATGACACACTCTTTTCTACCTTGTTATGCATGGAGAAACACCTACAGTCATACAGGAAACACCATCACTAATACTACATGTCCTCTTACTCATTTGTGCTTTGCTTAGTAGAGTTTCAGAGTTGTGGTTGGAGTTGCTTTTGACATATGCATATTGTTAAAGATTTACATTAGAGAAGATGGGGTCAAACAGCAGTGCCTTGCAACTGGAGCAGAAGGCAGTAAGGTCTGTGGGGATTTTTTAAATTTCCAGAATTAATTCCAGTTTCTTTTTCCAGCCCTGGAGAAAGTTATCCTCTCCAGAGGGATGAAATTTCGTCGTAACATAAGAAAGCTACATTTTTCAGAGAAGTGTAGTGAGCAACAAATGCCTTCCACATCTTATACATATGCTGGACAAGAAAATGAATCATGCCTTCATTGGCATACAAGGCAATGAAGTATAAAGCTGAATATAAGCAACAGCTCCCTGAATCTGATTTAAAATCTAAGGCTTCACTAAGCCAGTGAAAGCATCAGAAGACAGATCTGATGTGCTCACAGCAGATTGCCCTGTTGAGAACACACTTCTTAAAAAGTCTCTCTTTAAAGAGCCTTCTTGGAGGCTCTTACATGCTGAAGACCACATAATGGGTATCATACATGTTCAGAGTTCATGCAAAAGTAATAAATGCACAAGTATCTGAGTGTAGCTCCTTGGCTGGAGATGACTGTGAGTATTCAATGCATAAGCTGCATTTTGTGAGTTTCAGCGTCTGCAAAGGATTCAATAGTAATGTTAACCTGCAGCCTAACTCCTTGTGTTCACCAGTTCCTTGATGTACGCTTTGATGTACACGTGGAGGTAGAGACAGGACACCTGCAGATGATGGGTGGGCAGTTGGCACTACGGGAGGACGACCCTCTACCCAGTTTGTCCGGTGGATCTGGGCTGTTTTCTGCCCTTCTGGGAGGCAAGTGCAGCGGACCTTGTGCATATCACAAAATCAAACCTACATTTACATTTCTTTCAAAAATGCATGCATTACATTTTCTTTCAAAATTACAGGTTTAATAATGTGGAATAGATGCCTTCAGAATGCTATTATTCCTTGGCCAAAGTTACTGATAACTTACCATAATCACTCACCCATCAGGCCCCCACTGTTCTTACAAATGAGTCACTTTCAACATTCTCCTTTTGTCCTTCTTCCCCATGTAATTATTCCTGAAAATATTCTCTCATGAAGTAAGTAAAACCTGGGCAGGACCAACCACTCAAATTCAATGAAAATGAATAGAGCATTTTCTGAAATAAACTATTTCCTCATTTTTTCATTATTTAGTTTTCAGCTTTCCTGCAAATTCACATTCCATGCCTGGTACATTTTAACCAAAGACTTTAAATTTAATAGATTATTATCTCTAGCTGTCTGTTATTTGTTCAAAAGTTGTCAAAAAAATCATAGCTATTTCTTTAGGAAAAAGGACCAAAGTTCATTTCTTTTAAAATATCAAACTTCAGCCATTTTAAACACACATCCTATTTCATAGTCATGCCACACAGTGTAAGCCTCTTTTTGTAGTGTTTTAAGTGTTAACATCTAATTTTAACAAAGCTAAAGCAATGTAATTTACTACACATCTGTATATTTTAGAATTTAAAGATAAAATATTTAATTTTCATTTTCTTCGTGTCCAGAGGGAATAAACAGTTTATGAACCATCTCCAGTTTCATTCTAGTAAAAATCTCATATTAGCAAAAAAACCCTGGTACTTTCAGATTTTTCAGAGAACCTTTCTTCTGAGGAGTTGAAGCTGACAGTTAAACACAGGATCCTGGAAGCCAGCCCACAGAAAGGAGTTCATCTGTAATAAACAAAATAGTGCTACAAAACAGTTACATGTGACCTATTTATTACTTATCCCTTTATTTGGCCAAATAAACTCGGTCATATTTCACTACGAAAGTAGAGAGTATGATTTGTACTAAACACAGTTCCATGTCTGATTGGTGTACAGGAAATGCCGTGCCGTAGTGCCATTTGACAGCGTTACAGCATGAAGAGTCATGAACAACCTGGACAAACGAGCTCCTTAGCAGTTGCCCTCTTTTCCTGTGTGTTTTAGAAATGCATTTTATGGCAGCAACAGCAACTGCCTATTTATTTTAGCTGATCCAAATAATGTATTACTGGCTAATTAGGGAAGAAATATTTACTTACAATCTTGCAGACATAGCTTACTAAATGTTCATTTAATGTCCAGTACGGTTAAAATTTTAGTACTCCTGATATGGTACCAAATAGTCTTAAACAACTGTGACAGCTGGGAAGAGGCAAACTTCTTTTATTTGAGTGTTTTGCAATCTTCAATTAAATACCTGCAGTTGAGGCACTCTCATACGAAGTTATAAAATTCTTCAAGGGCAGAAAAAAGAGACAAAATAATGTTTGGGGTTTTTTTTAAGAAGACGTCTCAAGAAAGTTTAGATTAATTAAAAACAACCCAAAACATCCACTTTTGCATAGGTATAGGACTGTACCTTACTGAGTGGCCCATTGTGTTGGAACAAACAAGAAAAGAAGATGGGTGCCAGTTCCTGTGGGGAAGTGGATTAAGCTGGAATGGTTACATGAATTCTTGTTCTGTACTCTGTCCCCCACCTCTATGAGAAGTTGGTGTCCCCAGAGCAAGAGCACACAGAGGTTCCACAGTCCTCAGCCAACATTTTAATCTGGACCGTCACTGGAGTTTTTTTTAAACAAGATCTTCCTCCACAACTAGATAAAAGCAGCCAATGTGAGGGTTTATACTTGGATTAGAACTCTGAAAGATAGACATCTTTGCTTATCTCAAGAGGATTTCGCCCTTCTTGACGTTCTATTTCCTATAGAGAACAGTAGAAACAAAACCCTACTATGTGTGTACATAACCAGTGAAAATTTTTTTGGAAAGCCTAGAGTAAGAAGCCTGGATATCAGAAGAGACCAATAAATTATCCTTGGGTCCAGGAGTAAAGCTGTTGGTCCTGTTTTGCATTTGGCAGGCCCAGAGAGTAGGAACTAAACTGTTACAAGATGGAAACTTTTCTTCCGGTACCTAAACTGATAAATTTTACTTAATTTAAAGAACTTCCGAGAAATTGAATTGCAGAACAAACCCTTTTATTCTAGCTCCATGTCTTTGCTAGCCCTTGTCTTTGCTAAAATTGTTCTTGGCTGGTAACATGGTGGAATAAGATGTTTTCAGTGAATAATAAACTTGCTGCAGAATGCACTTCAGTAAGGAAACAAATAGGTTTGCTCACAAAGATAAGAAATAAATTTTTGTTTCTAAAATTGGTTATTATTCATTTTCAAAATAGCCTTTTTACTTTGAAATGTGTCTTTTCTTATGTTCATCTAGGAGTTTTAATTATTTGTTTCCACAAAAGCAGGCAAATTTTTGTCTGAATTCTGGAACAGACCTCAAAAATCAGTTATTTACCTAACCAAGTTTAAATCTTATCATTTCCAGTGAAAAGAAATCCAGCAACCTGCCTAAGAGTGCAGGGAAAATCTACAACTATTCTCCAAAAGAGGATGTGGACAGATAACTATATTCTCTCCCAGTGCTCAGTATTGCCACTAGACTGTGGTATCAAACACAACACAAGAAATCCAAGAGAAGAAAGAGCCACAAGCATGGGTCACAGTACCTTGCTAAGGAAAGATGCCCCTCATTCACTTCTGACATACAAAACTGGCCAAAACTGAGCATTCAGAGATATGAATGGAGAGGTTGGAAGGAAGACAGCAAAATGCAAAATACATTGTGTTGTAAAACAAGTGATACTCATCCACTAGCAAATTGCCAATGTCATTCTTAATTTGCTATTTAGTTTTATACTGTATGTGCAGATAGATCAGGCCTCTTTCATTGATATGTGCAGAACCTAGGGCAAAAATAATACTAAGTGCAAAAAAAAAGTGATCTTGAATTTCTATTTCTATTGCTCCAGCTCACCTGTCCAGTTGTGTTTGGGGAACTTTTTGATGAAATAATCATCTTCAAGCCATAACAACTCAGGATTGCTGTAAGATTTCCAAAATCTTAGAACATGTCAAAGGCTTTGCTGTGTATCTTTTGAGGATTCTCTTTGGCAAGCATCGACACAAAGTTAACTTCATTTCATATTTGTACACACTTTCACACATCTTCTATAGGACAAAATCAAACCAGCAGTGACCAAATGGCTGTGAGTAACATGAGAAAGTCAGCTCTAAAATATGTGAAGGAAATGAAAAAGAAAGTAGTAAAACTATATAATGAGAGGATGTTATTAAATGTCCATTAGATTTAGGAGTGTTTATTTTCGTTGTCTCTGGTACTGGTTTAAAATGGGCCAAATCCAAATGTAGAGGTATATGCTTTCAAGAGAATTCTCTGTCTTCAGAGAATTTACTAACAGGAAAGCTTTAAGAGCCATTGAGTAGGTCGCTGGATTTTGAATTGACGTATCTGCCCTTTGCATCTTTAAGATGTTACACAAACTACCTTAATGACTAAATAAAATAGTTCAGATCTCAGAGAAGTATTATGTATCTGACTAAAAGAAAGGGAATCTCATGAAGTAATCTATATGCCTTCAGGTAATGCAAGTACAATTGCCAGTGAGTTACATGCATGCAATTCAGAGCACATTTTGGGCCCATTTGATGCAATTAAGTATTAATTATTTAATTTTCCACCAGTAGATCAGTAAAAAAAAAANAAAAAAAAAAAAAAAAAAGCTTCACAATGATGTAGAGCCTGCCCTTGTGCCCCAAAATGAATGAGACTGTAGTTAGTCGAGCATACTCTATTCTGTTTCCCCTAAATAGCATGGCGTTAGAAAATGATCATGACTAGAATATTTCTAAACAAGCACCCATACAATACTGCAAAACACAGTGGTACGAACCTGAACACTTCATACACTCCATTAAAACTGTCAGTGAGGTAGGGACTCCATAACTACCCTCTGAAAGAGTCAGGTAAAGAAGGATGGCAGTGATCCATGATGGTTTCACTGGTAGCAAGTATTTTCAGGCTTCCCACATGAAGACTCACGCCTAAAAAGAAGCTGACTGCAGAGCCCCCTGCTCAGGAGTTCTGTAGATTGGCAGACAAGGTTGCATGAGAAATGCTGTAGCATCAGTGACAAAAGTAAAATGTACCTAGCAATGAAAGTCTTCACTTTCAGCCAAGCAGTTATTACTGTTCTGTGTTTATGGGAAAAGAATCAGAAATTCAGTCTGTGTGAGATTCATCTCATAAGTACATGTGCGGTTCCACACCTCTTACTTGTGATTTACCCCAGTGTGAAGAACATAACAAGGCATGGCAAGCCTCTACTCAAAAGGCTGAAAACACAGAAGGCTTCCTTTCTGTCTGCCTCTTCCCCAGAATGTCAATGGGAGATAAACTCTTTAATAATGAAATCAGCTTCACAGAAGCAAATGAACTTATGCAGGTATTTAAAATACAAGAGAAGTTTAAATTCTTTCCTAAACTCCTTATACCCAAACCTGTTTCTTTCCAGGACAGCTGCAAGTTGCATGCATTTCTTTCTTCCAACAGAGACCTTTTTAATTCCTTATTGCTGTCAGTTACTTTTTATTTAAGAAGTGAAGCTGTGACAGGGAGTGGGTGTGGAAGCCGTGTGACAGAAGGTTGTGCAAGCAAAGTGATTGCTAAAGACATGCCAAGCTACCTGCCGAGGATTCTGGAGCTGCCTCCCAGCCCTGTGGTCACCCAACCACGGCAGGCAGCGAGGCATCCACATACCTCCCCTCTGTATGCTGAGCAGAAAATACACTAAAGCAGCCAAATATTTCCTCTCCCCCAAGTACTGGTAAGGAATGTGCAGTATCTGTTTTAAAAATGCAATTTTACCTGTTTTTTTAACCACCAAGTTTTCTTAAAAAAATAAATAAGATCATAAACTGCCACAGAGACCATTTAATGTCTGAAGTAAATCTTTCCTCTGTTCTCATTAAGCTGGTTTGTTTGTTGGCCTGAACGTCCACAAAGCTGAGCCTGTGACAAAAGAAGATGAGGCACAGTCTGCAGGGACAGGCAGAACATGACAGCACAATGCTATCTAGGAGAGGAAGAGTGTGAGGGCAGGATTTTCTTTTTGTAGGCCAGTATCTGGAACCTTATTTATCCTGAAGTTGGTTAGTTGGTGGTTGGCTTGCTTGTTTATTCATTGAATGTATCTTAGTCTAGTGAAAAACCACAGTGATGTTCCCAAATCTGCCCCTCCGGGTTCCGCAGTAATCCAGCCTGGCAGACAGAACTGCAGACTTGGAGGAAGTTCAAGTATTTTCCAGTATATCAACAAATATGATAAGAAATTCCACTATATTCTGAGTGATGCCATAATAATAAGTGAGAAAGAAAGTAGTAACATTAGATAATCCCCACAGAAGACTAACTCTTTGATCTCCAACATTTACATGCATGCCTTTACACTTTGTACATTGTAAGCATTCGATTTCTTACCAACAAAATATAGCTACAACCTCCACTTGAATGTTCCAGAAGTAAAATTCTCCTTGATCCAGTTATATGCCGTCTAAGCACTGAGGGAGAAAACCGAGGCCTCAGATGACCATGATGAGTAAATGAACAAGTTATCAGACAAATGCCAAGTACTAATAATGTCTATTTAGTTTAGTGGCTGCTAAATATTAAGTCAATTATGATTCTGCTTTCTTCACAAGAGTCAGCGCATTGTCACGTTTTTAATACTTTATCTCCAAACACGTAGGCAAGCCTGACACCAGGGCTTGTGTAGATAGGGAGTGTTAATAAGAACATTTTCATTGCCTCGTTTCTGTCTGCAGTAGGAATTAAACCTACTTTTACAAATAAATTTTGCATCAATTCACGTGAATAAAATTCATTCTCCTTTGTGACCTTGACACCCCCAGGCCTAGATTTCTTTTTATTTTATTCTGTCCAGGAAACATTCACATACTTTTGCAAATGGGAAATAATGAGCTATGACCACTCGCGATACTGCTTGTCTGGTTACATCAGTGAATTTTCAGCAAGGGAGCCATTTCAATGGGTGTCAGTGTAAAGGAAATGACTCACTAGGCTGGCTTATAGCTGCTTGTAACTACAGAGACTGTTAACTAAATCCTAAATAAATAGCAATAAATAATAGAAAATAAATCATGTTTCGTTGCTAGCACTAAAATCAAGTACATGTATTATTAAAATTAAATGCATGCAAATAGTCAGAAGTGTCTGAGCAACATTTTTTTTTAAATGAAAAAACTGAAATTTTTTATAATCATCAAGAAGAGAAAGGAAGAAACAAAGAGAGAGAAAAAGCCAAAAGGAAGACATTTTCTTAGGCTGTAATGCCAGAGTAATTCTTTCACAGCCTTTGAAACATAGAGAGCTCAGATTCAGAAGATTTTGAAAATGTATGTCTCCAGAATACACCCATCACCTTTCAAGATTTCAAGCAGGGTTTATTCATGGTTGGGAGCAGCAGTAGTAAAAAGGAAGCAGTTACAATCAGGACACATTCCTGGGACATTATGATGCATATTACACATTGTCTCAGCTTGACTGTGAACAACACACTTGAAAATGAACATCAGCTAATTAGTTGCATACCATAGAGGAGGCTTGAGCCTATTTCATTTACTGCACAAATGATTTCAGACTTTTTCTTCAACTCAGAAGAGGCATAGCCCTCCACCCCTTTCTTGGACATGGAATTTTACATATGACAGGGCAATGCAATCTGGAACAAAACAGAAATCCTGGAAAGCCACAGACAAAAATAGTGAGAAGAGAATTTTAGATTTCTTTCTGCTGAAGCAAGTGTCTGAGAAACTGAAATCTGGTTCCTCCTAGAGAAGTTTGCTTCTACACCACAAATGGCACTGCAATGTAGACATACCCTAGAAAGCTGTTNAAAAAAAAAAAAAAAAAAAAAAAAAAAAAAAAGCTCACGCTGGTACTACACACTATTTAATTATAACAGCATGCAGTTTAGCTTCTCATCCATATACATACGTCCCACTGAATTCTGTGCTGCTATGGGTCCTCAAACTCATTTCTGAGCAAGCTCACCTAAAACTCATTTTAGTACCTTCACACTGCAGTTAAGTCTGCCATAGATGTACCCTAAGTTTATGTTTTTCTAGGCTAAACTCCTGTCCACCCCATTCAAATGATGCCACCACTTCTGAAATATAAGTACTCCAGTTTCCCGTCTGACAGACCACAAAAAGGATAGTGAAAAACTGAAGTCCGAGATGGTAAGGGCAACAGCAGTATCCTGCTAGTTCTGTGCAATAGCTCTCATAAGAGGCAGCTGGCTACAGGGAAGCTCTGTGAGTGCTGTAATATAAATATAATGAAATGACAAGGTTCTGCCATCTCTCATCCCTGTCACTAATTGCATACTTTCACAGCTCTCTCTGAGCCCTAAAACTCTGTAAACACCAGAAATGTGAAAGTTTTAGAAGATGACTAACAGCCTGAGAAAAGTTGGAGTTACAGATTGGGAAGGGATAAAATGGAAATAACGTGTGACTGCAAAAGAAGCCTTTTTTTAGTTATTCCTACTGCTCCCATATGACTTAGTGAAAGTGTGCAGCAAAGTAGTGCTCAGTGGACACAAGCTAACTAGTTGTTCTGCAAGGCCGAGCTGAAAGTTGTCCTGTTCTGTGGTGCTGACCCTGCGGTGACTGCCTACACCACTTACGCCACTCCTGCTACAGAAACGAAATGTCCCTCCACATCCTAGCGTGTGAGGTGTGTGCTAAGGGAACTTCAGTAGTAAAGCAAGCCTCCTGTTCTCACATGCACACATAGAGCTTTTGAATAAACATTGCTGAACATCACAGTAATTGCGTGGACTGACCCAGCATTTGATTCTGTTGATGATTACAGTTCAGCAAGTGATACAACTAACAACAGCAGTTCAACAAGGCCAGTATGTGACTGCATGTCATGCTGGCACTTCAAGTGGATAACAGCATTTTTCACATACCCTGGATGGAGGAATGGGAAAAAAAAGGATTCACAGAGGAACTTCTGCCTGCACACATGAACTTTCTTTTTTTTTTTCCCCCGGTTCATTCATTGGTTAACAACACAAGAATTAAAACTGGAAAAATAATTAAAAATAATTAAAAAATGAACTGTTGCTGAAGTATGGCTACATAGAGTGAATATGAGCACCACATTTATATTGCTGATCATCAGAGGTTGATCTAACTCATAGATGTTACTGACAACTGTGGTACAGCTGGGAAAGAGAGTCTCCAAATAAAGGGAAATTACTTCTTTGATGAAGCGAATTCAAGTCCAGTTCATGGGTAAACTCATTGGATGTTGCTTTTGCCTCAAAGGCAGCCTTCTCTCAAATCAGGGCTTTTTTCCCCACAAATATTAGTACAACAAATAGAATGTAAGCTCTTCCTATCTTTGCTTATAATTAATGTATTGGGAGGAAAAAAGAAATATGCTTATGCTTAATGAATTTTAAAATTCTCATCCAGTTCCTAAAACTGAGGTACAAACTGACATCAGGACTATTTCACTATTTTTTCTCAGGAATAACAATAGATTGTTGTTAGTCTGCATTTTTTTGAAGTAGTTCTCTCCAAAATAATATCTTTCAAAGGTAGAAAATGACATCTGAATTTCTTGTCCTTTGATTTCTCTCCCTGTGCTAATGTACTCAGTTTTGTTGTCATACACGCTAAGTCCCCTAGATAGAACCTTCATTACACCTTTTTTTGATACAGTAGATTGGACGTTTCTTACTGTTTATCATTTGATCTCTGAAATTGTTTGTTAAATTTTCCACCAAAGGAAATTCATTGCTTCTATGGCTGTGAAACATTTTCTGTATTAACAGAACTGTTTGCATTTTGTCTTTGTAAGATCAGAGGTAGAACTCTAGTAACACAATTTCACTTTTTCTTCTAGCTAATGTCTATATTAAGGATCTCCTAACCTTTAAGGCAGGCATTTTCAAAACAACTATCTAGTTTTTCAAGAGAAGGACTAGGAAACAATTAAGAATCCAAGTGAAATTCTATTTACTCTTTCACAATCATTGACATGTTCACAAGTGATTGGCTAGGAAAAGTCCAGACAGAATGAACAGAGGAATGTAATTGAGGAATCTGGATCAGAAAAATAGATTAAAGAGAGACACTATGTAAGAGTAATAATAACAACTTCTAACCATGATTTAGCTGCTATAGTGGTGGCATAGTGTACATGAGAAATAACCCATAAATATCTAATATAGTTTTAAAAACTGATAGAAATGGAACACCAACATTATCTGTTACACACTGATGGAATGAGAGAACTGGAAAGGAAAATATTGAGTATATTTTCCTATATTGTTTATGTTGGATAGGAAGTTAGGAAAGGTCTCAAGAAGAATTTTTCCCATATAAAGAAGTCTCAGGGACTTCAGAGTTTTATGCTTGCCTGTGATATTCTAATCACTAGAGATTGACTGAACTGATATCCATTAAAGGAAATCTAAATAGGTTTCCTAGAAGTAAGGAATGCAGGACTGGAGTTGTGATCTATCTGTTTGACAAAACCCTATCACAGAAAAACAGTTCAGGTTGATCAGCTGTGATCTTTGTGTCTTCTGTAATTACGTCAAGCAGAGCACACCTTATTTGGGAGTTGCACATGCGTTTATATCAACAGAACATGGCCTAATGCAGTCATTAACTCTTCTCTAAAGAGAAGACAAAAAAAAAGAAAGAACAGCAACAATTTTGAAACTATTTTTGAGAGCTTTACAGCAGCTTAAATGAAATAATTTATTTTCAGAGTCAGAGACAAAGCTAATGTTATCGTTATTCAAGTTTCGACTGGGTAGGAGCAAGTTGGGGCTCACAGAAGTAGAAACAATACTGAGGATGCTATGATCTCCTTCTCCCACTAACTGAAGCAATACATCCTGCTCTTCATCTCCCCAAACTAAAGCAAGGCCTTTCCCATAAACAGTTGATATGTTTTTCTAATTTGTTGTTAGAGTTCAGAGAACACAACTGAAAGGCACAAAAGCATACATACGGGTTTGGGGGGTTTTACATAACTGTATCTGGTGTATGATTTCAAAAGCTATACTCAAACTCATCTTAGAGAAGTGCTAATCCTTCAAGGATGAAGACGAAGGAAAAGACATCTGTGGTGAGAACTCCAGCAGAGAGCCTCTGGTCAATCTGACCTCCTGAGAGCACAGCTGCTCAGTGCACTTTGGTTTATGCAGATGTAACTCGGTTCTTCATCCACTTTATATTTTATTTTCTCAGAAACATTTTATTACATAGATTATACAGATATCAGTCAACAGTAACCATTTGTCAAGTGTTATTAGACCAATATGCATAATTTTGTGTATACTGCATGCAAATGGAAGAGAAGATTAATCCAGACTGGGGTCACAGAAAACAGTTCAAGCTAGTCTAAGCTGACCACAGTCAGGAGAAGTACAGGAGAAGTCTGTGGAATCCTTGCTGGATAGAGAGTTTTGGGGAAAAAGTATTTACTAAGGCATAGGCTTCAATAGTACAGTATTCTATAGCATAAAATTCTGTAACATATACATCTGACCAAGACAAGGTCAGGGGAAAAAACCAACCCCAAAACCCAGAAGAAAGCAGAAATAAGGTAAAGATTTTTAAACCTGTTTTTTTGTCACCAAGTAAACGCAGAAAAACACTGTAGACATGAAGAAGTGTGTTTTAGTCCCATCCAAGTGCCACTTGCATTTCTAGTAATTTCAAAATGATAAAAACTTATATTGTGATAAGAATGAGGACTCCCCAGTGAGAGTTTTAAAGACACAAAGACATTAGAAAAATTTGCAGACACTTCAGTGATTTTTAAAAGAAACCTAAACAATGCAATTCTGTCAGATAATTAAAATGGTTCTTTCCAGTTGCACTGAATTTCTTTTGGAGGATCATTAATTCCCTTGCAGCAAATTTTGGTACTTTGTTTTAATGTTTCAGATTAAGGGAAGAAAAGTTGAGGGGAGACAACAAAGCTATACAGCAACACCAGCATACATGGCAGCATGGACTTTCTGGTACAACCAGTTAAAGCAAATACCATCAATTGAGCCAGGACTTGAATGCTTTCTCATGAAAAAGTCTTAGAGACTGGTACTTCCAGAAAGAATAATGTCATAAACTATACAAATAAAGAAGCGATATTTATCTTTCTTCTTATGTCATATATTAAAAAGAAATAGTTATGAAGGATAAAGTTTACAGTTCCTCTTACCCACTCAACAGGGGACAGCTTCTGACCCCTGTCATTGTGCAGAACTTGTTAGTGTTATTTCTTACTGGTATTCCCTAGGCACAAATGTGATTAAAAAGTCTTCTCAAAGGTCACTGGACAGAAAGTCTATTCTCTGTCCTAAGACATGAATTACAAAAAGATGAAGCAGCGAAGAAGGTGACTGAAGCACTGACTAAGCAGAGGCACAGGACTTTGCAGACCTGAACTCAAGACCCTGCTCTACTCTGGCAAGACAGGCAGATGGAAATAAATGCCTTCAGTACGTCTTCAACATGCCTAAGCATTGCAGCATTATTTTTTTTTAAATCCCATTTGATATTCCTCTGCTTTCTCAGATGTCTAGACATCTCTGAAAATCTGTTACTTAGTCTCCTGGAGGGATAGTGATACTACCTTATTTAGGTGCTGAGACTCCTGAACAGTCATTTCAGAGACTGTAGAGTACAAGTCAGCATGGATAAGTTAACAGCCTAACCTTTTTTGCAGCCCTTACAGTGATCCAAGGCAACAAGATGAGGCTTAATTTAGACAATTAAAGCTGGACAGTATGAATTACTTTCAGTTTTCAAAATGTAGCTAATACTCACTAATTCAGAGAGGCCTGGGGCAGATTCACACATTAAAGGGTGTGAAACTTGTATATTATGGTAATGGGAACCATGAAAATAGACAAAGATGAATAACCACATTTGAAGAGCGCACTCCATGAATGTCTTTAAATATAAAGACAATAATCTAATTACAATATTTAAAAAATACATTAAAATTTAACCTTATAGGATAGCACCAAAAATTCTGATATTTTAGGTTACTGAGATGAGAATTCTGTATTGAAACTGCATTAATAACAATCAGAAGAATCAAATTTCTGTTATTCCTAAGCATTGGGGGCTAAACAAATAAACCCATTCATAGTTGCAGGATTCCCCGGTGCTCCCTTGTTTAGTGCAGAGCCATTCAGGGGTCTCTAGTCTGCCCTCCTGGATTAATCAACTTTGCTAAGATAGCCCCGGAGAAAGTCAGGACAAAGGAGGAGTTTGCTCTGGTAGATGAAGACTGGGTTAAGGAGAGGTTAAGTAATCTGGACACCCATAAATCCATGGGTCCTGATGGGATGCACCCGCGGGTGCTGAGGGAGATGGCAGAAGTCATTGCTAGACCACTCTCCATCATCTTTGGCAAGTCATGGGAA
>VZTO01008994.1:5652-16530 GCA_013400615.1 Syrrhaptes paradoxus | reverse complement strand
GCCCCGCTCCGCCCGCCCGGCTTGGCCCGGCCCCGGGGCGGCTCCAGGGGAGCCGGGACGGAGCGGGCCAGGTTGGACCGTCCTGCCGAGCCATGCGACGGGGTCAGGGAGGGGGATACACCCCGGTCGAGGCCGAGGCAGCCAGGCCGGGCCGCTCTCGGGGTCGCCCTGCAGCGCGCTTCGGCGGCGGCTGTTCTGCCACGCCCCCCCCGCCGCCCGAGTGGGAACTCGGCGAGGGGACCCTCAGCACAGGGGGTGTTGTCCTGACTTGTCTGTCGCTGCATGTGGGGCAGCAGGAGTGTCTGACGGTCGACCAGTGCTGTGGCCTGTGGAAGCAGTCCGCGAACGAGCGTCTGTTGCTGCACACAGGGAAGGGAAGGAGCTTTTCCCACCTGTGCCTCAGCAGCTCCACCACAGCAGAGAGCCAGGGCCTGGTTTTTATCTCAGCATGAAGCTGTGACCCGTGGACTTGCTCAGAGAGTGCAAGTCATTGGGGTGCATGCACTAGTGCTGAGGTGCTACCCTGTCCTTCCTTTTGCGTGGAGAATCCATGCTTAGTGACACCCTCCAGAGCTGTATGACAACAGTCAGCTCTGAAATCATCTTTTCACAAGCAGAAACATTCCCTCAAACATCCCAAATGCACACAAATTAATTTTGAAGACCCCTGAAGGCAATTGCAGTCCAGGACCTCTGCTCTAGACATTTGAGTACAGATGATTGTTGAAGAGGGAAATGTGTGTATGAGAAAGAAGTTATGAAATGTTAAGTAGTTTTGCATTTCTCCCATTCTGAAGCTGCAAAAATGCTGACATTCATTGCTTCCTTGGTTCGTAACACATTTCTGAAGTATTATTTGCTTGTTGGCACACACTTAGAATACTTCACCCTGCTTTCATTGCTGAAAAAAATCAAAGTCTAGTTGATTTAATGATTCAAATGACTCTCAGGGCATGTAACCATATAAATTATTTCAGTGCCAGTCTTGGAACATCCCTCATTTCAGATCTTAAAATAGCAACAAAATATACTTACTTTGCAGTGTCAACATCAGGATGCATGCTTTATCAGAACACCCAAAACAGCAAAAGTGCAGAACAACATTTAAGTTTCCCTCTGTGCCTATTGCATTGTGAAGGTAATAGTCCTGAAGTGTCAAATACATTGTGTACACTCTCCCAGTTTTTTACTGGACATGTGCTTCTGCACACAGGTGTCTTATTTTGTACCTCACTCTGAAAAGTCTTGTCAAGTCATGTTAGTATTAGCAGTGATTAACTGTAGGTATAGAGGTAAAAACATGAAAAGGAAAAAAACTGGGATACACAGACTGTATTCAGTCCTGTGCCCACTCACTCCTTAGCCTTACAAGCATTGGCTTCCTCAGCAAATACGGTTTCCCCTCACGCAATTTAAATTTTTCCAAATTAGTATCCATTATTGCCGAATAAGTTAGTTAATGTAAACGGGATTTCTCGATGCTTTGTTTTCTGTCAGTAAGTTGTTGTGGTCTGCTGTGCTGAAAGGCGTATGGGGGAAGGGGAAAATAGTCAGAATAGACGGACACGTTTCCCCCCCACTGGGAAGGAGTGGTACTACACCTTGTGAACAGCAAATTTAAGAAAAACAGGCTGCCTGGTAAAGGTTTAGGAGAGATTGTTAAACTTGACTTTAAGAGGGCACAAGCACATGGTTAAAGCTGAATATACAAAGTGTTCTGCCAAGCAAGACTATGGCTATTTGTTCTCACATACTTTGCTGAAGCAGTCTTTACACTGTGTTCCCTCTGAGTTACAAAGGGCCAAGGATGCCGGGCTGCCCCATTCATCCTGTTCAGTTTCTTTAACATTGCTTCTCCCACTTTGGCACTGGTAGAATTTACATAACACTTATCTCAAGGTGCCAAGTTTACATTACTATTCATTGTGAGGTTTTATGAAGGAAAAGTTGCAAATATGAGAATTTTTGACAGCGTTCTTAACCCCGATGATGAATTGTGTTTCTCCCTTTCTGCTTCTGAATTTGCTCCTTCATCTTTCCTCTTCTCTAGTCTTTCCACTGCCCTGCAAGTTCTGCCCTGCCTTTTAAGTCCAAAGATGCACAGCTCATCAGGTAACTTTAGCTATAGCTACTAAGTTAAATACTTAAGTGCTCCAGAGGCCTCTAAAAGCTTATATGCTGGCACTTAACATTTCTTACACTTACATTACTTCTCTTCTGTGGAGAGACACCGGATATTTTTCAATTAATATACTTCACTTTTTCCTTCTAAAGCTGTTCTCTTGGGTAAAATAACGTTAATGCCAAGGCTTGAAACTGACCCTTTCATATCTTTCAAAAAGAAAGCCATCCTAGCCAGTGCTCTGTAATGTCCCACTTCTAAGTTACATCAGCAGAGTGCTCAAGTGTACCTACAGCCTGCACAAAAAGCTCATTTGCACACTAGCTAAAATAGCAGCAGCTTTTTAGCTGGATCAGGATGCAGCACTGCAATTATCCTGCCAAGAAACAGGGCAAACTCAGGCTTTGGACATGGCTTCTGTCTCTGGCTCCAGAAAAAAAAAGGCAATCCCTTATCCCTACAGCTTCCTTTTGACACAAGTATACACCTTTTCCATTAAAGCCTGATTATCAAGGATCTGGGAAGTCTGGGTGTGCATAAATCCCTGGGTTTACCCTGCTTGGGTCAGATGAGGAATGGGAATTTGACACAGTCATAAGTGGCCTAGTTACAGGCTTGTGAGAGGAAGGTCTTGGCAGGAACCACTCATTCTTACCTCAGCAAAGAGGTGTTTTAAGGCACAAATTTCCAGAAAGAAGTGCATTAAATCCCGGATGTCCAACTCCTGCATATTACAGATCCTTGGCACTGTGTTCATGGCCATGAATTTGCCAGGGCAATCATGTCCTTGCATGAAATCAGTATTAATGCCAGCTACCTGGCTTCCAGACTGTCTCACAACTGAACTTCCTTCCCACAGTGTCACTAATATGCTTTTCCGTCAGTAGTATGCCAGTCTAAGCCAACTCACCCTGCTGCTACAGTCATGCACACCGGCAGCCGCGCAGCCCACGCTGGGCTCGGGTGGCAGCCCAGGCTGGTTTGGCAGGCAGAGATGGCCTTCTACCCGGCTGGCCCCATGCCTTCCTCTCTGCTGTCAAAACTTCTGCTCTCCTGCCTCAGGAGAGCTTCTGGCAGGACCTGTTTTCTGCTTAGCCGGTCGTGGAGTGCCCTCAGGTGCTGAAATGATGTTATGACAGTTTGTCCAAAGAGCAGCGTATTCTACTTCAGGATAGGACAAACTAGTGAGCCCCACAAATAGCATCGTCACTAGGATATGTACCAACATATACAGGTGATAAAATATATGCAGCTTATTTCTAGAACATCACCCTATAGAAACTGTGTTATTAAAATTGTGGCTTTTACACAAAGTGCTTCATAATCCTTTGCAACTTGTAAGGGGGGAGAGCACTTATGTCTGGAGAAACTGTTACTAATCTGACTACATTTTAGTGATTGACTAAGTCTCATTTCTCCCCTTGACTTCTTCCCTACCTCACGCCCCTCATTTCATTCTTCTAGTTTAACCTTTTCCGTCCTACCGTCTCCACACCAGCCTTTTCCAGCCATGCCATATGGGTCTGTACATGCTCCGCTTTTGTGTTCCACGCTTTCCCTGTTCTCCAGGGCACTTCCTGTTGTGCTTCCAGTAAATTACTCATTTCATAGCCTGTAGGGTATTTAGCATAGCCAGCCTCACCAAATAAAGTATAGAATACATAAAAGCTGAACTAGATACGGAACTAAACCTTTGCTCTGATGCTACCATGCAGTTTCAGTGTGCCACTGCCCTTGCAGGATTTTATTGTCACGGATCATCTTAACACAGGTGTGATATCATTTGTCCTCCCTAACTCACTGCAGAGCTAGTGCAAAGCACTTGCTTCTATTTTGATTCATGTATTTTCATTTCCTTTGTTCGAAGCTTGGCAAAGCTTCCAAAGACCTGAATTCTTTTGCAGTTTCATTTGAAGTGATCTAATAATTAAAAAGCAGGCAGACTACCAAGAGCTCAAGACAATACGTTTTCCCAGAAAAATATCCATAAAAGAGGGCACTTAGCCCAGTCGTCACATAGGCTGTGCTAGTTTTTAGTTCTTTCTGAGGTTGTGCCAAGGTCTGTTCCTACCTTGCCAGTTTGGTGGGGGTTCTCTGGGGACGGCAGAAGGCAGGCCTGCAGTTGTGGTGGTTATAGGCTCCTGTATTAGGCCCCCAAAGACACAAAAATCTTTCTATTTCATGGAGTTTAATGAGTACTTGCACGATCAGGATGGATGGATGGCTCTGAAAGGTATTCCTCCCGTGCAAAGACTGAGTATGGGAAGTAATATAGCTCCGATCAAGTGTCAGTGTCAAGTGAAGACAGTGTTGAAGAGATTCAGTTTTTTCTTATCTCTTGCTACTCTCACACTCCTTCCCTGTGCTTCTTGGGTAAGTGATGTCTCTTAGCTTGATTTCAGGCAGTAGCCCCTGCACGCAGGAAGTGCAGTAATACCTTCATACAGCCTGCTTTTGAGAGTGAAGTCAGACCACAAGTTTACACATTGTGGTGTTTTTCTCATGTTGGTTTTTCACAGCTTGACTTGTTTTTCTAGCGCATCCCGGACCAAGATAAAAATTATACTAACCTTAAAGTTCACAGTACTGCAAAAATAAAGGCTCTAAAACTTTTGTGTTTACCTCTAAAGGTTGATCAAAATTATTATTTTAAATTTTGCAAGGTTAATATTTGAGGGCGTGTTTGCATAGGCGATACTGTCAGATACATTGTTTCTTTCAATTAAATTATCTACCGTGCACTGGGGAGGGTGCCAACTGTTTTACCCATCCATAGAAAACAGTTTAACCCAACGATCACAGACACATGAAAACACTTCATGCAGTGTTCTGTAGGAAGCACTCCCACTCTGCCTCTGCCTACAACGTGAACACTCTCAAGCGTTCACTTAGCCAAAGAATATCTGCCCACAAGATATTTCGTGAGACACCTCAGCCACCCATTTTGCCAGCAGCAGCTGTTTCCAGATGCTGCTACTGATTCTGCTGAAGCACTGGTGATTTTCAGTATGCTGTTGAAGGTTCTTGGAACTCTGTGAGACCAGGACTTAAGATACAGCATGCCAGTGATATAACGGGTATGTCCAGAATTAGCCTGCCTCCTGTATAAAAGACCCCTAGGCCCATTATGTAACTGCGTCAATCATGCAGAAGGAACAAAGATCTGTGTGATGGTAAAGCACCGTGCTCAGTATTAGAGAAACTTGGCTTCAAACCTGAGGAACAATTGGAGTAGTGTTTTGTGCCTTAAAAGGACTGTCTAAATTCTTGGGGGTTTTTTGTAGCCCTTCTCAATGTCCAAATATCTTAAACATAAAACCTCCTTGTTAAAGGAAATAATGCCAAAGGGTAGTCAAAATCCTCTAAAGAGAACAGAGTTCACTACTTCAGTCAGTTTATTTCCCTTTCTGCTCTCCCTTCTGCCTTACAGTTTCAGTCTTCAGCTATGGCAGGACACAGGACAGGAGACAGTTTCCTACTGATTAACGTAAGCACTTATTTCCTTCCTATGGGTAGGAAAGCAGTTTCCTGAATCCATAGAGCAGAAGTCAGTGCTACTGGTGCTCAGATAGCACAGACAATGCAGGAACAGAGTTATGAGATACATGTGGTAAGAGCCTATGTCACAGGTTATCTGTCTCCATGATGCTCATTTCTGTCAAGAACAGCCATATATCTGTTTTTCATGCACATGTTGCCAGTAACTAGACACGTACAGGGCACTTCTGACTGTATATTATAAACATGAAGCATAAAAGAGGAGAGCAAGTACATAGGAGAATTAAAGTAGTTGTTGGCTTATTTTCTGCAATTAACTATGTTTGTAGAACAAAACATCTACAAGTAACTAAATCTTCTTGCAGACAGGACTGCAAGTGATTATTCCTAATCCTCAACAGCTGTATATAATGCTCAAACACAGCAAGACAGTGACACATGTCTTATGCATGCCTAGATATAGAGGAAATCCGGGAAGATAAAGTTGAAGGTAGAAGAGTTGATGGACTACATAAAACTGAGTTACTGTGTAATTAGATACAAGCCAGCGTTCCTTTCAGCACTGCAGGTACTACAGAAGCTTTTTGCTACCAAAGCAAGATGTTCCAGAAGCAATCCTGAATAAAGGAGAAGAGATAGCCTGCTCAGGAAGGAAAAGTGGGCTGAAGGGTGCTGTTGTCAGAGCCAAGTGAAGCAACATCATCTGTGAAGGAAGGGTATCCTGTGCTCTTTTGCCCATTGGGATTAGATTAAACCCAATTAACATTTATTACCTTTCATAGATTTCTTCTGTCCACCACTCTAATGTCAAAGCAACAGGCTTAAACAAAAGCATGTGGAAATGAGACTTAGCACCATATGCTACCACCAAAGTCATCGTTCATCAGACATGACATAACAGAGGCATATGTTCAGAGCTTCTGGGGAAAGCTTCTGAGAATCACAGTTCTCAATAAGCTGTTTTCTGTCTTGCATACCTTAGAAGTTTTTCTAAGTGCTTCTTACCTCCATTTTGTTTTACACATAGAGCATTACAGCTTTTCCAAGTAAAAGTACTTTCTGTATTTATGTAAATACTTCGAAGGAACTGGCACTACATTTAGTTCATTGGAGTTACATTTGTCTGACTGCTAGTCTGAAGAGTTGAAGCATGTCATTAGCAAGATCAGTGTACAAAAAAACCTAAATCACACATAAAAAATGGCCTCTAGTGAAAGTTATCTAGGAAATAGAGACATATAAAATCCAATCTGTTTGCCTCTAAGAACAGAAATAAGAGCAGGTGGTGGTTGACAAAAATTAATAAAAGGCATGCCCTTAATAGCTAGGTGTGAAAGTGAAAAATCACCACTAGAATTTTTCCAGCAACTCACTTTGATCTTTTTCTTCTAGGATCCTTCTCTGATTGCAGCTATTTCTAGCATCAGCCACCCAGGGAGGGCAGACAGGCCAGTGCAGTACCTTCCTCCTCCTGAGCGTAGCTGCGCGCTCCACCAGCGGCCAAAGACCTTAGGCAGAGTCACTGGACAGTGCTTTTTTAACTAGGGAAAACAGTACCTTGAATAAAGATCCTCAACAGCACAAAGAAAAAAATAACAGGGGAGGGTATTTGACAAGTGCAAACAAAGCCACAACTACGATAGAAAACCTGCTGGCAAAATTACTACATCCACTAGCCAAAAGGGTAAATATTTCCCTCCAAACACAGAGAATCTGTCTGTGGGCAGTCACTGACCCCACAGACTGAACACACGCTGGGGAGTAAAACAACATGTATGCTTCCCAGCACCATAGCAGTTGCTTTTCTGCACACGTACATTAAGAAGAGAAAGTCATGAGTACCAAAAGAGAAAATGATAACTCAGTTCCACAGCTACAAACTCACCCAGGCATTTCGTCCAGCACAGGGAATGTTTTGGGAAACTTTTGTTCTGTCTAATCTTTAGCTTTATTTTAAATTGACATTTTAAGCAGGTTTGGATTGTGGGTTCTCAACTGGCCTTTAAGGTTCTGTATAACTTGATGGGGGCAGTTTGTTTTAAGTTTTGAGAGCAGTTACTATTGGCTCAGATAAACCGCAGTGAATTTATTCTGTAACAAATACATCGCAATTTCATATCTAAAGTGCATAGTCATAGCCCACAGCAAATGCAAAATAATACAGAAAGATGATGCTCAACTAAACTTACAACAAGGTAAAAACATGAACACAAGTAGTTATTGTGGTTCTGTGGTGCCAAGAGAAGCTGTGGTACCTGGCAAAGAGCAAGCCCTTCAGAAAGGAAGGAAAATATTGCAAACACAAGTTTAGTAACAGGATGTGATAGCTCAGCCCACAACATAGATTATTGGACTTCTGAAATGGGGCTGAGCTAATCTTAGCTCTCATTTCAATTAGAGCAGGGTACTTCTTCCAGTGAAAGAGTAGCAGTGACCTTCACAGCAATCTGAGGTTTCTCCTGTCGAAGTCCGCATTTAGCTTTAAAAGTTCCTGCTTCTATTTTAGACTTCCAAGAGGGGAGGGCTGGTGTGCTGAAAGACCTGTCTCTTTTTTTAGATACATCAACCCAAGTAAATTGAAAATACTACCTCTCCCTTCTCCGGTTTATATCTTTAGATTCTAATGGCAGAGGTACTGCCACCACAAGGTTGCTGATTTTTTTTATTAGTTAAGTAGCTCATTGTTGTTAGCCTTAAATGACAGATTTGAGAATTGCAGAATCAGCAGGCTCCTGACTCTTATAGACGTGGATGGCTTTCAGTCATCTGTCAAGTGGTGACAAGGACTCACGGTCAGGGTTCCAGGTAGTATCCAACTGATAACTGAAATGTGTGAAGGAAATCATCCAATACTCACTTGCACAAAACATACCTATTTTTAAAAGTCAGAACTTTGTATTCCTGCCTTTTGGCTCCCTAGAAATGGTGCTTCTGGTTAGACATATGATACTTAAGGAAACATGGCTCCTTCTAGATCAATGGTGATTGAGAGGGGCAGAAAGTGTGAGCAGTTTTAAGAAGTCCAGTGATGAGAAACTGGTTTCCTGCCCCCTCAGCAGCACATGGGCTGTTTACACTTGTATGTGCTTTGCAAAAACAGGAAAAGGTCACCTAAGGGGAAAACAATGTGCTGAGTGTTATTTTGCAACTGCCTTAGCATGCTTTAAAAAGATGCACCAAGACATTAAATATACATGGCCATTTGTGGTTGGAACAAATGTTTTCAAATACACTTCAGTCTCTCACAGATCACTGCATCAAAAACCCGTGTTAGATCTATCGCAACTTTGGTTAGACTGGTCCCCAAGCATGTCTTTGTATAGAAAGAAGCAGAGCAGATAAACTGCTTAACAAGCTCTCTGGCCAAAAATTGCAGATGCCCAAGTATATACACATTAAGGACTTCAGACTTTTTTGGACTTTGTTAGACTCAGGCTTACCAGGTTATTGTCCCCTGTTGACTCAATATATGAAAATCTATTTGTCACATAATTCTGCCAGCAGAAATCCTTCTCCTGCACAGACCTTGCTGTGCCTGACAATATTTACTAGGTACTGGCAGACTTGCTCCAGCTTTACAAGCACAGGCCTAATTCAGACTCAGAGAAACTCTATATTCTTTTATTATTCTTTCTATTATCACAGTTCCCCATAGATTACTGCCAGGTAACTGGGACTTTTTACAGTGATGAACTCAATGCACAGTGACATCACTGATGAGAACAAAGAACTGACCAAAGTGAAAAATGAAACAGACCACATTCTATTCTGTGCTAAAGTAACAATGGAAAGAACACCTGGGATTTGCATCACACTGATATGCATTCATTCCTTGTTGAGAAAGAATTTTAGCTATTAGGACTTCTTTGCTAGAATTGATGAGAGAAAACTTTGGGAATAACGACCCTGTTCTCTAATCTTTTCCTGCTTCCCCCATCTGTGACTGTTCCCTTCTTGAGGTTTTTTTGGGTTTGGCTGGTTTGGTTTGTTTGGGGTTTTTTTGGTGGGGTTTTTTTTTGTTGGGTTGTTGTTGTTGTTTTTTTTCCCCCTGCACTTAATCTGTTTTACCTTCTCTTAGTCACTGTGTCCCTCTTGAGATTTTTTAGTTTGGCGATATCCCTTGCTTCTCTAATTTCTTAAGCTAAACTGGTCTCCATGAGTCAGACTCCCAGTCAGCTTTCAGACCCTCCTCCACAGCCTAAGCCCTTTCCAAGCTGGGGCTCTCTCCCACTTGCTTTAATTCAACCTGTTCACTTTGCTCTGGGACAAATTTGGCAAGAAGTAACTTCAAGTGGAGAGAAAGTCACACTCAGCAGCAGTCTTGGGAAAAAGCTCAAAGCCTAATTTGGAAACATTAGGAAACAGAACATGCGGAAGCATACAGATAATTAAGGTTATGGTGACAGTGCTGTATAGTCAGTAGAAAGAACAAAGCAATGCAATCAATCCAGGGGAAAGACTGTATTTAGAAGTGGTTGCTTTGGAAGAAGTTGGTGCCAAAAACTAAGCTAGAGGCATTTTAGAGTTAACAAGTTTTGCATCAAACGGATGCAAGCCCCTGAAGTAACTCCTAGGTGCTTTCTCCCTCATGGCTGTCTGAGAAGAAACAACGTATTCAACAGTCTGCCTGAGTCTGCCTGAGACACTGCATCAAGCAACTTCTACTGAATTACGAGGGGTTTAGAAAGAGAAGAATATTATGGGGAGAGGGTACACATACCTCAGTAAACAGCAGCAGGCTTAGGAGCTGGCAAACACCGTGTTCCATGAATGCCAATTATACAGCTGCTTGTTCTGTGGGCATCATCCTGTGCCTCACGAAACAGCTATTTCATGAAGGGAACAAAGCACTGCCTGTGAGGGAGTTAACATACTCTCCAGATAGCAGTTAGGATGATACTAATCCGCTGCATATTCTCTTGATAGATTTGATTCATTAATGTTCAAATTAGTTGCACAGGAGAGGGGATAATAAAATGTATCATCTGCTTTGTAATCTTATGAAAAATTATGAGCAACTCCTTTCTCAGGGACTGCAAAAGACACTTCCAAGTTTTAAAAAATGAAACATTAAAACATTACCACAAATTAATGTTAATATTTAATTAACAAGTTCTTATCGCATTTTCTTAGTATCTTCTAAAGCCAAAGGGCAAAAAAGCAGAGCAGCTATTTATCTGGCAGGTGATTATTCTTTTCCATTCAGATAAGAAACCAGTAAATCATTACATCTCTGCAAAGTTGTTTTTTTTTTTTTT
>VZTO01008992.1:0-15284 GCA_013400615.1 Syrrhaptes paradoxus | reverse complement strand
CTGTCTTCCTGGGAGGCTTATCATTGTTTAACTCTTAGAAGCTGCTTTCAGAGGGTGAAAAGGGTATGGTCCCCCCTTTCTGTAATACACACAGAGCAACCAGAGAGAGGGTGACAGACAGGACCTATGTAGGAACAAAAATATTTTGCTTAAATGAGTACATATTACTCATTGTATGAATACGCATGTAAATAGCCAGTTCCAGCAACTAGACATTCATGGACAAATAGCTTGCTTGATGCAGAAGAGTAAGTATGAAATTCTGAAGCAGTAATTGCTTCATTTTCTATAGACAAGACAGTAATCTTTTATTCAAATATATTTTAGTGGCAATCATTCTTGAGCAATAATGTTTAGAGGATAATCCTAGTCCCTACCTAAATTGCTTTGAAATTTTAAAGATATGATGACTTCACAATTATATATAGTGCTTTTCTTAAAGAATACATTTGATTTTTAAGCAAATGTTTTCTTTCAAACCTGAGAACAATGGTGATGTCAAAGAGAACCTCAGTAAAAAACTATCTTCTAAACAACGCTTGGTTTTGCTTTCTTACCAAATTGTTACTTATTGCTGGGAAGATTTCTGTATGTTTTGGCTGCTTTCGTCTGCAGGAAGTCTAAAATGGATGTGATCATCTCTTCTATATTCTTTTTGGTTTTGTCTTCCTTTATATTGAGATGAATTGCATTGTGAGGTTAGATCTGTAATAGTAACACCATACAAGATAGAAGGCATGGAAAGATGCATAGTTAACCTAGTCTGCTAAATTTTGATTACAAATTCATAGTGTTTACATTACTGTTGTTTATTTATATTGTGCATTTCATCCCTAAAAGCCAGTATGCAAAATAAGTTAAGAGAATAAAGGGTTGTGTAAATGTTTATATATTGCAGAATTAAATTGATAACTTATGCCAACAAAGGATGTGTCCTTTGACAGTGGTGGCAGAGATTTCTACGGGGCATCTCACACTACTGTTTTTTTTACTTCATATGTACATATGTGTATATATACATGCACAGTTACATGCATAGAAATTATATTTGCATTTCAGATACCTGTGCATCCAGTGCCAGATCCTTTAGTACATGAAGTTCTAAACTTGGCTTTTAAGCACTTTAAACATAAGGAAGGGTAAGTTTCACTTGTGCACTTTGTAATATTTTGTGTATATTACCAGCCTGTGCTTGATTGTTGTGATTGTTCTCCTTTGCCTCCCATGTAACATGTTGGTGATAATACTGTAAATGAACACTGATTGATATCTTTAAACTGAAAAGCTATCTTGAAAGAACACAGCTTTGTTCAATATAATGCTGAGTTTATTTTGCTTAGAATATACAGAATTATTTGCATAGCTAGCCAGAGTAAGGAAAGTCCGAGTTCGGATAACCTTAGCAAACTTCCTGTGCAGAATACGTCTCTTATGTCCACTCAATGAATGTCACCACTGAGGTAAAGAACTTGTTAAGTACCTCAGCCTTCTCTACATCCTGGGTCACTAGGTCTCCTGCTTTCTTCTGGAGGGGGCCCACATTTTCCCTGGTCCTCCTTTTATCATTGACATACCTGTAGAAATTCTTCCTGTTACCCTTAACGTCCTTGGCCATATTTAATTCTGTTTGGCTTGTTATGCTTGACTTCTGTTGTTTTTATGGTAATAATCTGCTTTGCTATGGAACAAACTTTTTGACTGTAATCGAGAACATGCTTAGGCTTTAGAAGAACAAGGTCTCTTGCCCACCCCTGCCTTTTTTTTTTTTTTTTTTCCCCCTCTTCAGGTATTCAGGAACCAACACTGGGAATGTGCATATTATTGCAGACTTATATGCAGAAGTGACAGGGGTTCTTGCTCAATCAAAGTAAGTTCAGTCTCTGACTCTTCTTGTCTTTATGGAAAAATTACTCTAGATTTAAAGACTATTTAATATAGCAGCGTGCATTAGTGACCCCAGCAGCTAATCCCTTAAGTGTCAAGTATAGTCAGGTGTAGTCTGGCATGTCTGTCTCATATTCCAGCACAATAAATTTGAACAAATCAAGAAATAATCTTTAGTACAATACTGAATTGCTTTGCTCTCAACTTTTAGATACAGGGAGAGGAGGCCTGGTATCAGTCAATAGTTTTTCAGATAATGAGTATAGTCTGATGTGCTGATTGTTACAGGCACTCTTAAATGCCTAAATTTTTAGTATCAGTGTTCATCTTGATTGTGTTACTTTTACTGTAGGTGCTGTTATTAACAGATTAAAAAAAAGTGGTTCAAAATTATAGACATCATATAAAAGTAAATAAGAATGCATGTGATTGCCATTTATACCCCTTGTTCAGGTTTCAAGCTGTTAGGAAGAAGTTTGTCACTGAATTAAAGGAACTGCGACAAAAAGAACAGAGTCCTCATATAGTACAAAGTATCATCAGTTTGATTATGGGAATGAAGTTTTTTCGAGTAAAGATGTATCCTGTGGAGGATTTTGAAGCATCATTTCAGTTCATGCAGGTACATGAATATTGCAGAAAACTGAAGTGAGCATAATTTTGATGAAGTCATGAAGCTGCAGTGATGGTTGCTGTGCTCTGTTGCTCACTCTGCTTGTGTGTTGTCCCTCATCCTTTTCTGTTTAGTTGGTAAATTTTCAGAGATGTGAATCATTTGTTTCTCTGCAGCTTGTGAGTACCTAGTGTAATGAGTATGAATTCTTGGTTGTCTCAGTAATGCGGTAAACCTGTAATACATGAATTTATTCAAGACTAAATGAAAATGGGTGGCAATCAAATAACTGTATTTCTTTATGAAAGCAGTGGGTTAAAGAAAAAAAGTTACTTGATATGTCTTCTTTTTAACAGCTGAGATGCCAAGAAACACTTTTGTTTCTTTTTTGTAACCACTTTAGCTAATTTTTAGAGAGACTTTAAAACTCTTGCTTTGCTTCTCTTCATTGTGCATTAAAAAAAATTGTCTTAATGAATAACTTGCCTGTTGAACAGTAACTGAAGTTATTGCAACTTGGTATTAAGTTTTATTAGAGCTATTTAACAGGCATTGACATTGATCTCAATCCTCAAAAAACTAACATACACATAGATGTTTCAGATTGTGTCCAGAGTGGTCAGTTTCGTGTAGTGGAATGTGCATACATGTGTATGGATTATTTATTTCTGTTTAAATTTTATTTGCATTAAAGTCATCTTGAAAATGAAAATTGGTATATTAAAAAATCAAATATTGGTTTCTAATAGTTTCAGTAGAGATAAGCATTTATTTTTTAAAACTTCAGAATAACCTGAGAAAAAATGTGTATCTTTATATTGTTTTATCTTCTGAGTACTCTCAATATTCTGAGTAGAAAGTAAATAACTATCTGGTACTAGAAATGTTCTGCTTTCAGTTTCTTTTTAATCACTGGAGAAACAGGTTTTAAAGTTTGTAATGTTTCATAAAGTTCATATCATCAAGGAATATAAAACTAACTTAAACATTGGATGTTAGCAATTCAAACTGGAAATTAATGGGATCCTTCTAGTGGATTTTATGGCTTAGTGACATTTGTCTTCTTTTTTCTAAATATTTTTCTGATGCTTACTAAGGAATGTGCTCAATACTTCCTGGAAGTAAAAGATAAAGATATAAAACATGCTCTTGCTGGTTTGTTTGTGGAAATTCTCATCCCTGTGGCTGCTGTAAGTATTCTTCCTCCCACCCCCCCGCCCCGTTCTTCCCCTCAGTTTCAATTAGGCTCTCATTATAAAATTGCTTCCATTAATCCTTACAATATTACATGTATACAGATTCAAAAAGACTATTAAGTAAATTACAAGCACCTACATAACCTTTAAAGGGAAATGTGTAAGAGTGATTTGTGTATTACCTAGTTTCCAGTCTTTTTTCAGAACTTCTTAAAGTTGTCTGTTTTCTAGACCTTTTTATCACCTTGAATCTGTCCTCTTTCAAATGGTCTGCCTTGCCCTGAGCCGGGGAAATGCTTCTTGCCCTTCACTGGTCTCAACATTGGGGTTGTTCTAACAAGTCTTAGAAAGGAGACAATCTTTCTTCTTAAGGAATGACCACAGAGAGGTGGTGTTAATAGTAGCTGTCTATTGACTGAAGGCTTGATCTTAGCTGGTCATACTTATATTCTTCTAGAGAAGACTTGTCTTGTTAAAAAGTGAATCTGTTTGTTGTTTTGAGCTCCGCAATTGCTTAGTAGTTGGAGTGGGGTTGCATTGTGAAACTACTTAACATTTAGGTAAACACAAATATTAGTTTGTAAAATAATAATTTAAATATAGTGAAAAATGCATGTGCCATGATGAGGCAGAAGCAGCATTTGGGAACTGGGGATATCTGGTGGTAACCGCAGAGGCGTGCACATGGGCTGTGCAGAGCGTGCGTGTGGCTTTGTGGATTCCTTCCTACAAGCATAGCCTGAGTCAGCGCTTTAAACTGTTGGTGAGGGAGGCTTGATCTTTCCTTCTGACTCATTGAGTCTCTAATCGTTTCATACAAATAGAGCTGCTTAAATAGAAGCAGAGAGCCCCATCCCAGACTGAGATGCAGTTGAGAGGGTTAGTCATTCTCTTGGAAGATGCGAGGTGCAGGTTTGAATCTTTTTGAAGCAGGTGAAGGAACTGAATCTAGGCTTTTCTGCATCTTGGATACAGAAAATTGCTTAAGTGAGGAAGCTGTTGGGTTTTGGCTTTGTGACTTCTTTACTGTCATTCTCTTGCTTAGTCATTCAACCATTTTTAAAAATATGACCTGATTTGGACCCTGGAGGTATGTGGAAGTGTGGAAGTTAAGGCTGATCTGTAAGCCCAAGGTTATATCCCAGAGCAACAGTGTGGTGCTGGCAACAACTGACTAGTATGTCGTGTGGAGCTAGCAGGGTCCTGATCAACTTAGAGATTTAGAATAGCAAAAGATAAATAATTTTGGGGGAATGTAGGAAGTGATTTAAATGTAATTACTTTCTCAGTTCTTTCTTTTTGGATTTGTACGTGTTACAGAAGTATTATACACTTATGCTTCCACAGCATTGAACATTTTCAGAGTGTTCTTAGCAAGGTGGACATGACATGTGTTTTAATAACTTTGAATAATAAAAGCTAACAAAAAAATACCTTATACTATAGGAAAATTGTGAGTGTAGAGGATCTCTTCCATAAAAGCCAACCCCCTCTCCAACACCCCACTCCCCAATTTGATAAATAAAGCAGAAACACAGTATAAAACAGTAGGTTGAGGATAACGTATAAATGGGTTATCATAGGTATCCAGAGGGAAGGCCAAGAGACTTGCAGGGATTTTGATGAAGAAGGTGGCTGCCTGTTTTGTGGAAGGAAGGCTATTCCGTATGCAAGGACAGAGTATATAAAAAAGGTGTAGGGCTCCATGTATCTGTTTCATTAATTCTGAAAGCTGAACAAAGAACACTTACATGGCTGGTTGGCTGCTAATCCTGTGTGTCATTTCCTAAGTTTCCTGTTTTCAGAACTGGAGGACATAAAAAGGGAGCATTGAAGAGGGGAACAGTGAAAAAATTATGGATTTTTTTAAAAAAAATATATTAAATTACACTTTTAAAGAGTTTCGGTATAGTTTTTATTTGTTAGATGGTGGCAAATATACTCTAAGTATGGAATGCAGGCCACATTCTTAAAATAGTGGGTTTTTTAATGGTTTTAGGGTTTGTTTTGGTTTTTTAACTGTGTGGTTGTAGTGTGTGACATGATTTCTTACGCTTCTGTTTATATTTCTGATAAATACACTCAAATACCTACCTAATATGAGATATTACTTTTGAATGTTCTGGAATTCATAGACATCTTAATGTATATTTAAATTGCCTTCTGTATAAACTTTTAAGCCCATTTTTGTGTGTATTTTTTTTAATAGGCTGTTAAAAATGAAGTGAATGTGCCATGTTTGAAAAATTTTGTGGAGATGCTTTATCAGACTACCTTTGAATTGAGTTCAAGAAAGAAGCATTCGCTGGTATTTTAAAGAAATATTTCAACTTCTCCATTTTGCTCAGCTTAGACTTTTAAGCTAGTACATTATATGAGGAAAAGCTAACAGCTGTATTAATTTAAATCTTAACAACTCACTTCAAGTATAATTAAGTTCATAGTGTGTATGTGCATTTGCTCTAATTTTGGTTTGTTTCTTCATCCAAGGTACATGCTCTGATATCTCACTTATGCTATTGTCTTGAAATCATTGCTTGGTTTTGATTATTTTAGTGGGTTTTAGCACAGAGTTATTTAACCTAATGTCTCTTCTAAAAATAACTTCCTTTCAGGCACTCTGTATATTTGAATTATGCTTAATTAAAAGATAGAAGTGTCAGACAAGACTTTTCCATCAAAATAACAGCCAGTTAATAGCCTTGCTCTGCCTGTTTTCTGCTCTCCCCGTACACTTTGTTTTTCTTTTTCCACTATTTTTAATTATCTGTTTCGGATATAAATATCTGTGGAGTTATTTTTCCCCTGAGACTTCATCTTAGCAAGGATTTAAATCTCTTATTGATGTAGTATGTGGTAATACTTGATAACTGTGGCAGCCTTGTTTCAAGTTGATTCACTTCCCTTTGCTGGAAATGTAGGGCTAAATTTTGCATTACAGTTGGCATATTCTGTAAATGCAAGTGAATTTAAAATTATTTATCCTCACTTTCATGTTAGAGATGACCTTACTTTCTGGTATTGTGAGCATGGAAAGCATATATCATTATACCTGGTTAAACTCCTTATGTAAGAATAACATAAAGTAGTTGATGTTAGTATTGACAATGTCATTTTATTCATTAAGTCAGAAACATTGTTACGTCAAGATTGCAATTTACCTATTCATTGTAATTCTTTAATTCTGCTCAATAACAAGATAATCTGCAGTCAGTATTGGTATTAATCACCATTATGAGTTCTGTTAAAGTACATGGTGCTTAAACAAATCTTGTGTTACTAAACCAAAGCAAAGTCACACTAGTCTGCATATTCCCAGACTTTATTAAATTGCGCTTCATTCTTTACTGAAAGTAAACCTTGAGGAGAAGTAACATTTCTGACAACCTAAGCTCTGCCTCAGTTTTTACTGAGTCAGTAATGTTCTTCCTGAGTATTCTTCCTTGAGGCAGTTCCCTCTCCCAGCATGTAAGACCCTATGAGTTGATTCGTGGTTGTAGGGAAAGAGCGAATATGATATGAAAGGTGAGATCCGCTTGCAGTCTTTGTATGAAATCAGGCCTTGCTAGGGGATGAGCTTCAGCATGGTCCCACTGCCCTGGTCTTACACCATGAGATTTTATGGCACACAGGTTATACCCAGGACACCATGCCTGTGTGTCCTAGTGCAGGGGAAAGGCTGCTGTGCAATGCTGAAATTGGGAGAGTGAGAGACAAGAACTGACTGTGTCTCATTCTCAATGTACAAGGTTTGGGAGATCTGCAAAGAGCAATTTGATCAATTCTTTTTCCCCCCTACTCATAGGCTTTGTATCCACTGATCACCTGCCTCTTGTGTGTCAGTCAGAAACAGTTTTTTTTAAATAACTGGCACGTTTTCCTGCAGAACTGTTTGTCACATCTGAAGGTAAGACTCCTTTCCAATTCAGGAACTGTCACAAATCAATAGCATTTGTTTCAATGTATTCTCGTGCCAAATAAAAATTCATATTTGGCTGTTTAAAAGGATACTGTGAAATATTTCTCTTTTAAAAATTAAATATCTTCAGTCTCTATTAGTATTAAACTTAGTAGCAGGTTTTTGTGATGCTATGTAATGCAGGAAATAGATGTAGCTTGTTTTATTGAGTAAATCTACAGAAGTGTTGCTAATAAATGCTATTTATGCCAGAGAAAGTACAAAACGTGTTCATGTGCAAATTATATGTGAGAAAGTAAGTGGCTTGTCTACTTCTCTAAGTAGAATGTATAGTAAGTGCAAAAGTTCTCTCTCTTCTTCACTTGTTGAAGGAGTAGAAAATGAATTGGGAGTCCCGAAAAGATAAGCCTGTGATATATATGTTCCAAATTACAGTGTCCCTTTAATGCATGGCTTCAGTTGATAGCATTGTAAACATGAGATGATTGATAAAGAGATCAAGATACTTAGAAATTGGGGATTTGTTTTACTGACTTTCTTGTAGCATTAATTGTTGTACATTTTTTCTTTAGTTTTGATTACTATAGTTCGTTATTTTGTCTAATGTATTGCTTTTGATAATTTTAATAAATTCTTTCATCTGCCTTCACAATATTAATTCGGGTTAGGTATGAGTGACAATTCCAGTGCTTATTAGTAAAATAGGTAAACCATCACGAAGTCAGAAGGAAACTGGTTTAGCTGCTTGGATTGTTTTTTAAGGGTCATTTGGTTTTTGTGACATCTTTCACACTTTTCTGTTGCTTGTTGGGTTTTTGTATATTTTTCATCTAACATTTGCAGTTCTTTTCCAATATTTACCTTGATTTTTGTTTTGTTGTTTATTTTGCTTATGGAGGCTGCTTTTGCTTTTGTTTTTAAAGTTTTTAAAAAAATTCTTACAATCTAGGGAGCTGCATTTTTCTGGCATACCGTCCATTGCTGGTAATGGATGTATTAAAGCTATAAATGCCAGTGAGTTTAACTTCTAGTTGCTGAGCATGCATTTTGTTTTTTACTTGGTTTTGTTAACTACTAACAGCTTAACACATTTACTGTAAGGCTCTATTCAGCAGATATTAGGAAGATATTTTTTCCTGTGAGGGTGGTGAGGCACTGGAACAGGTTGCCCAGAGAAGCTGTGGATGCCCCACCCCTGGAGGGGTTCAAGGCCAGGCTGGATGAGGCTTTGAGCAACCTGGGCTAGTGGAGGGTGTCCCTGCCCATGGCAGGGGGGTTGGAACTACATGATCTTTAAGGTCCTTTCCAACCCAAACCATTCTATGATTCTATGCTATTACTTTCTGCAGTTCATAATTTGCAGTGTTAGGATGCTGTACCATCACTGAGTTATTTAGGATATTTTACAGCTTGGTTTAACTTAGCCCACCAAATACTATTGTTTTTTGGGATGTTTAGCTTGCTGAGAAACTTTGTTGAGTTTAATCTTGAAAAATACACTCTGACTGTCCTCGTGTCTTATGAGTTAATGTGTTCCTTTGTTTCTGAAGTTAATTAAATGCATGCAGTCTGTAATAAGTAATCTCATTAATTTATAAATCAGAATTTCACAGCAGTTTAGTATTTTGGATTTCCCCTTCCCTATTTTGTTTCCTGATTTCCTAATGACAAACATTCTTTTATTTGCAGTTACTTAAATATGTAAAATACAATAAGGGTTCCAAATCCATCGTCTCTAGTGTCTTTGTTATTTAATTGAGTAATTTTGAGAGTTACTGGGACATACTTCAGAGTACTACAAAGGTTCATCCACCCCTACCATATTAGTTAAAATTAACGATTGAAGTAATGATGACACTTAGACTGTCACAGGGATATCTATGAAGAGTACAGGCCTGTTACCAGGTTGCCAAGAAGTAAAGTAGGTCATGGATTCGTGATGCTCAGGTTATTCCCTGGTGACTACCCCGTGCGAACTCTTACCTAGCATTTAACACCGTGTGGTCACACGTCAGTGGCAGAAATACACAATTTCCCATTTGCCATGGTGTGAAAACTCGCATCTTCACAGTTGCTTCATGGTACCTAATGCATAGTATATTCATACCCTGCAGGATTTTGGTGCTACTTTGTACTTGGTAATGCTCCTGAGAGTGCTCTGAATCCTGAACCAATACTAGCGATATTTATCACCCTTGTAAACTCTTTGTACTGGGTTTCAGTGCATGCTAGCCTTAGCTATCTTCAAAACAGGATTATTGTACAGGGAAAGCATCTTAACCTCGCTGAAAGGAGGAAGCCTAGGTTTGGTTTTTGTTTCTTTTTTCTTTTGTGCTGTCACTGCTATGAGGAAGGAATAAATAGCTCTGTGTCTGAACCAACGCAAATAGCAGATGAGTGCATTGTAAGAGTAGTTTAGACCTGGAGTGTGCCAAATAATGTCTCTTGGCATAGATATAGCTGGCCTTGTCCCACAGAGCAGTTGGGATGCACGGCATTTCTTTACACACTGTAGTGTAGGCAAAATTCTGAATTTGTTCAGTGGAGAATAGCACTGAGTCAGTATTATAAAACATTTTGCTTACTTTTTTGACTAGTATTTAGATAGACTAATTTTAGCAGGCTTGTCAGAAAGCTGATAAAGCTGAGTTGTTGTGGTATCTTTACCACCTCTTCCAGGGAGATGAAGGAACATTTAAGAAAGCTGCTGAAATGGGAGAGAAAAGTGTCTATTATTCTTCACCACTGTAGGATGGAAAAGAATAATTTTATTTTTCACAGTTTAACCTTAGTGTCTGTTACCAACAAAACCTGGAAAGTTGGAGGAATGCTTTCTGCCACTGTAGCAAAACCTGTATTTCTACTGAATAGAGTCCTTACTACACAGCTATCTGTTGTTTTTGTGCTTTTTTTTCATCTAACATGCATGTGCCTCCCATTCTCATGTTTGTTATTGTTTTGCTGTCTCACATTGCTTTATTTAGATGCCATCTAACAACAGTATCAGAAAACAAATAGAAACACTGCAGGTGAGTTAAAATGTTATAACTCAGTGAAACGTTGCTTTGTCTCATGTAAATAGTTTTATTTTTATGTTAATTGTTGTACCTTGTGCTTTCCTTTCTGTGTAAAATTGCTGTTAGTGCTACTATGAAGCAACAGGACAAAGAACAGCTAATGTTTCAAAGATCTTATTTTTGTTGCCAGGGAATAAAGGAGAAAAATCAGAAAATTCTCTAATACCAGTTTTTCCTTGAGGGTGAAAATGTGGCTTTGTGAGATTGAGTATCAATATCACAGCTGGTTTCCTTGAACAGCAGTGCATGTTTCCACAGGAAGTAAACTACCTATTCAGATGTGTGGGTTTTTTCCTGTTAATTTGTTTCAAAAAGTGTCTTGCATGCGAGCAAACTTGAGAACATTTTCACAATTAAAAAAATGTGAAATTGATTAACTGTAACAACTTGCACTGCACTAACTTGAAAGACTTTTACACTGTTGGTTTTGCAGGTTTTAAAAAGTAGAAATTGTTTTAGTTCAGAACAGAAGAAAAGTTTAACATCAGTATTAAAAAGTACTTTCTTCAGTAAGTGACTACATTTGACTAACATGGAAAAAATGCCATTTTGTTTCTTGTCTTCATTGAGATATGTTTTATTGACTCATCTTAATGTGTCATGTAAGACCGCTTGCTCTTACTTTTTTGATTTTGTAACAGAGATACGGTTCTTGACAGCTTATTCCATAGTCAGTGAATATAATTTATGTTAAAACTTTTAGGATTTTAAACAGAACTATGTTTGGGGGGAAAAAAAAAACAAACAGGATAGAGTGCTTTAAAATCTGTCAGGCATCAGCTAAAATGACTGAAATCCAGCCAGGTTGGTGAATTACACAGGCATGTATCCTGTATTCTATTTGCGGTAATCTCAGAGAGAAAAGGAAATACTGACATATTGACACCAAGTATATGGGCAATGTGCCATAAATTAGACCCAAAAAGCCATTTTCTTCTAGTGTATTTGATTAGTTCTCAGCTATAGGAAAAGAGAATTAAAATTTTCAGTGCTTAAGAGATTAGAAGTACTGCTGTATTTATTTTGTAACCCTTCTTACAAGGTGAATACCTCCTCATACATTATTTTGTTTTTCTTTAACAAAGCAGCATACTTTATCATAACTAATCAGAAGTAGCTACACTGGATGATAAACCTTCTAAGAGATGGAATGTTGTTAACACATTGTAAAATATCTGCTACCTATACCATTTTTTTTGATTAGATGATTGAAAGCCAATAGTAAATTTTTGGTTTTCTTCTGGACCTGTAAATCAAGCTCTCCTTTGGAATATCAGAAATAAGGAAACTGAAGAATTACTCAGTTCTAGACACCGCATTCCACATAGACTTTGATATGCATATACCAATGAATTCACCAGCCTACTTTGAACATCAAGGACTGTTGGCCCGTAGATGAAGTATGATAAGTAATAGTGTCATGGGTTTTTTCTGTTTAAGTTGGTTAAAATTAGAGCTATCGCAGTCTCACCCCCTTGTTCAATTATGAATGTTTGCTTCTTCCTCATAGTAGTGCTGCTGGTAAATTAGCTGGACAGTGGGACAGTTTTCTGTCTGAATGCTAACCAGGGAAACATGTAACTTTTTACTGGTTAGGTTTTGTCCAGATCACCTTCCTGAATTTACCCACTGCCTAGCTGCAGGTGTCCTAAGTCAGAGGTGATGACAGGAACATGTTGATGAATGTGGAGGGCAGAACAGCATTATCACTGACGTAGACTGGGTTAAACTATTCCCTCTAATATTCTGATAAACAGTCAGATATGTTCTTTGTCTCTAAAGTACCACTTTTGCCTCTCTGATTTTGTGGTAGGCTTTTTGCCTTCCTTAAAGTATGCTGCTGCCAAAACCTGTAGTCCTGACCCACCTGTGTTAAAGCCATACAAATTACTCCCTTTGTATAGTCTATTGCACAGCTATGGCCATGAAATTATTTGGATCAACTTACTGGTGTGAGCTGGGCTTTCTTACTGCTGGAGTCAATGCAGAGGGAGCAGTGAGGTGGCGGATAAGGCAATCAAGAATGAGACCATCTCTTCAAAACAGTATGGTCTTAGATGCACTTACACCCTTTGTGACATTGCACTCCGCTTGTACTGGGAGGTCAAAGTATGCTGTTGTGACTCCTTGGCTTCTGGCAGAGGCCACAACAAATGAAATTAGTTGGGTTCAAGCCATGATATAGATATGTCTTGAAACAGAGAGACTTCACTGGAGATGAGGAAGGTGTTCTTTTGTACTTTTTTTTTTTTTGTTTTTTTTTTTTTGGTGTATTTGTTTTTTTTTTTTTTTTGTTTTTATTTTTTTTTTNGTTAATAAGCTCATACTTACGGCAAATTCCAAGAATCTCGATGGACATTTCAAGATTATAAATACACCACGAATCTCCAGTTGGAAAAGGGATTGCTGGAGTTAGTACGAAGAATGTTCGTTAGTTACTGGTTTACAGAGTTTAAGAGCTAGGAGGAGCAAAGCCAAACTAGTAGCACCTTTAAGACAAAAAACATAACTGCTTTTCATACAGTGCATAATTTAAACTGAATTATGCCATAAGATTTTATATTAAAGAAAAAGATAGCCTAACTGTTACGATAAAAATTCATTGGAAGTGAGTAAACACTAATACAGCCCAGAGGAAATGGCTACGTTGGGTGATGTCTAGAGCGCGCACCCGCAGAAGCATCCTTGTGTGCCAGACTCATTTTGTGTTTTTCTGCACCTGCTACTGTCTGCTGTCATAAACTGAATGATGATTAGACCTCATGCCTGATCCAAAGCAGCTACTCTGATGTTTTAGACAAACTATAAGTTATTTTGCTATAAAGTGGGTACTCATTACCGATAATGTGGAATTACTAGTTAAATATTCGAGTGGTATTGGAAATATGCAGTACAGGGTTGCTTTTTGGGAAAACACATTGAAACTTGTAGTCAGTATTAAACACATCAGTTTTCATTGTTAAAAAAATCTGAAAATATTCCCTAAAGGCAAAAGAGTAGTAATAAAATTTTCTGATTGTCTCACAGGCAACTGTATTTTTCATTTATTTTACAGAATAAAGATCCCAAAATGTCCCGAGTTGCACTGGAATCTTTGTATAGGTTATTATGGGTTTATGTTATTAGAATAAAATGTGAAAGCAACACTGTAACTCAAAGGTAAGTTCGTTATGCAAAGGATTTAAAACTATTGGTTGGTGGGGTTTTTTCTGCCCTAGTGATATGAATACATCATGAAGCCAATTCAGGGATGGTCAAGGTGGGTAAACAGGGGAACAAAGACTTAATAGAAAAAAACAAAAGAACATTATTACTTTGATGAGGAAAAAGAATAGTCTACAACTGTCTTTGCAGGGATATGCAGGGGTGGAAGAGGGTGGAGAGATAAGAAGCAGGAAATTTAATAAAGTTAAAAGACACTAATGGTACCAGAACAAATAGGATATGAAGTGGCCATCACTAAGTATGTGCTGGAAATGAAAAGGTTTTCTTTATAAATCAGCATCATGAGAATTTGGAATAGTTATTCAGATTTTGCCCCTTCTCCTGAGTAACTAGACCATGTCACTTTATAAATGAACCCATGATCCTGTTGCCTGTGACAGCAGAGGGCTGTACTTTCTGTAGGTGGCCCTACCTGTCATATGCTTCTGTATTATTTAGTAGTAATGCCCTCCCCCCGCCTCCCATATTTGAACTGTAACATCTATGCTATTATAAGAAGTTACTTTTAAATGTTTTTTTAATTTCTTTGTGTATNGTTATTTGGAAGAACTATAAATTTAAGGTTAGTTTTAAAAATATTTCCACTGAAATGGTCTTATGTCTTGAATAGAATTTCCCCAAATATGTAGAATAAATGAAGTGACTCATTCCGTTTTTACTAGTGGCAAAGTTATTTTAATTTAACTTCAATAACTGTTGTGTATTAACATTATGATGATTAATATTTACATTTGTATTGCACTGGTGTGTATATATAAATACATTAATACAATTAGTATATTTTTATACTGGACAAAGCATTCAGACAGTAATATGCACTTATATTTAGCCTGAAGACTCGCCTATGTAGACAGAAAAAATATGCAATGCATGCAATAGTGTGTAGTTAATATTGCATTACGATTTATATTATTTTAGGTGCTTCTCTTGTCCTAATTTAAAAATGCAGGGTATGATTTCACAAGATAAACTCTTATTCATCTCTAACCTTATAGATTAGAGACATGTTTTCTTGTCTTGCAGATAACTTGTTTGTGCTTGAGCTTCCAAAATTATTTGATTCTGGTCATACAGAGATGAGGCAGGACATGCAACCATTCACTGTTTATATTTGTTTCCTAGGGCTCCTCTTTTTACCACTAATTTCTATTTATCTAAAACAGTTCGTCTCATTTGTAGAAATGTGTTTGACCTGAGCAGAATTGTCTGCTAATTTTTTCAGGAGAAATGGTTCAACCATATCAGGGGATGAGCTGTGTTAAATTGTACTATTTAAAAAAGAACATTAAGTCATAAGGAAAAAAGGAATATTTTAAAAACTTTTTTATTCTTATTTTTTTAAACTTTTGAGACATGCTACTCAACACCTG
>VZTO01008984.1:0-11569 GCA_013400615.1 Syrrhaptes paradoxus | reverse complement strand
CTCACCATGGCCAAGACCTGCCCAAGGCTCTCCCATTCTCAGGCCAAGCCTAACATTCCAACATCTACCTGGTAGCCAAGAAACACCCATCCCATTGTGCCATGGCCACATCCAGCCTTCTGCCTCCTGTGACGGGGCACATCACGGGGGTGGGTGCCCAGAGCTGCTATCTTTTTCATCCCTTCACTTTGTGTCAGTGTCCCTGCAGAATGCAATGAAAGTCTGGCTGTGTGGATGAGGACAGGAGCGTGCCATGGTCTCTTCCTGTCCCTGACCGTGGATGCACCTGTAATAGTCAGGGCAATATCACGAAAGTCAGGGAGCAGCCATGCTGAAACGCCACAGGCAAGCCCTGCCCAGGGTTTTACCACATCTGCCTGGCAGTTAGTGATAAAAAATTTATTACTTCACTTTGTGTTAGTTTCCTCCTAGAAGGTCACCATTCTCTGGATGTGTGGGTGAGGTCGGGAGTGCACCGTGTTTTGCTCCTGCCCCTGTCTGGGTCTGCAGGTTTAAGACCCAGAATAATATTTACAGAAAAATGGAATAGCCACTCTCTTTTTTTTTAGCTACATCCAAGCCCTGTGTATAGTTCTGCCAGTCTCCTGATTCCTTAGCTTTTTGTCAGTGTCCTGTAGATGTTCACCAATCTCTCTTTGTGTGGCTGAGGACGGGAGTGCGCCATGGTCTGGTCCTGTCCTTGTGTGGATGTCCATCTCTACAAGACAAAGTGGGACAGGGTGCCCCCGCCTCTCTGCCCAGGCCCATCAGCTTTCCTGTACCCTCTCTGCTCTCCTCTTTCCCTGGTCCTGCCTCAGCCCTCGCTAATGTGCCTTCTGACCTCCAGCCTGGGGTGGCTTACTGCACACACCTGTGAGAGACTGAGCTGTGGGACATTTGTCTCAAGACTGCTTGGAAACTGAATAGTGCCCACCACTGAATGTTGGATGGTGAAGCCAGACTTGTGTGAAGATCACCACCACATGCTGGGAAATGTAGAGTGCACCATGAGAGATCGTGCAGTATGCGAGTGTACCCCAAGAGCATGTTTGAGAGGAAAAACTTAAAGTGGGACCCTCAGTGCCTGGGATGGACTGGGCTCAGAGAAATTGGTGTAATTTGCAAAGTTTTGTTGATAGAATGTGTGTGTTGCAAAAGAATGCAAGAGTGAGGCCTGTAAAGGGAAAAGCTATGGTTTATGTGGTTCTTGGTGCCAGTTTGGTTGCTGCCAGGGAGGCTAAGGAACGTGCCCGTGAGGCGAAATCCCAGTTGAACGAATCTCTCTGTGATCTTGTTCAGTGCCTTCAGGGACCGGTAGTGGAATTAAGAGTTAGTAGAAAAAGGAGACCAGGTGAAACTCCTGCAGGCTGTTCTTAAGGAGCACCTCCTTGCAAAAACTGCCCCTGAGGAAAAATCCCCTAGATGGGAGGGCGGTTATCCTTTTGACAACTTGCAAGCAACAAGAGAGTGGGCGGAGAAATTGGAGCTGCTTGTGTTGCAACCTGTGGTTAAAACTGAGTGTGTGTATGAGGACGATTAGGATCAGTCCCTCCAAGTTACAACTGAAGAAATTCCGTATACCACCACTGAACTGGCAAAATGTGAAAAGGACTTTGGCCGGACTCCTAAGGAGTCAGAAACGGAGTAGGAGTATGTGTGGGGAGTGTCGTTGCCTGGGGAAGACCAGATTTTACTGAGCGGAAAATAGGCTGAAGGTTATTGGGGATCTGGAGTGTTTTAACTACAAGGAATCATCTTGCCCCGTGGTCTTTAACTCAGCGGGCAGCTTATTGGGCTGGAGGTTTGAACCCCTTGGAGAGAGGGGACCCCCTTACAATTACAGTACCTGTTGATCAATTGGTAGAAAGTGTGCAAAAGGCAGCTTGTTTGCAGATGATGTATGATCGGAAATTGGAGCCGAGGCAGGAATCCCCAATGATGATGCCGGTAGACCCTGAGCTGATGATTCCCCTTATACAGGGCCTCCCCGATTCTCTAAAGCCAGTCGGCATACAGCTGCAGGGAAAAATACAGGCGATGTCCAAGGGCGATAGAGTTGCAGGTGCTTTGGAAGGGCTTACAGTGGGCCGATACCACTGGTCTCCAGATAGGAAAATGCGGACTTGGGGAAACGTGGCCCAGGAATTAACTACGGGTGCAAGTATGGCTCCATTACTGTTCCAGCCACTAAAACGGATTCCCGCGGCTTGAGGCGAGCCGAAATAAAAGCGGCTCCCGCCCCGGCGACGCCGCCCGCCCGCGCCGAGCTCAGGACGCGCCCTGGGGGGAGGAAGGGTGTCAGGTTGCAGCTCTTGCCCGACCGCCCGGAGGGAGAGATATCCCGAGCCTGTGGGCGAGGGCGGTGTGAAAAGGGGATTCCGCGGGACCTGATGGATGGGTTGCCGACAGATAAGCCAGAAAAACTGGTGATGGGATGGCCTGATAAAAAAGGCTGATAAGGAAATGAGTTTTAAAAATACCACACCCAGCGCACCCTCCCTGATTTACTTATCAGAGACAAGGGACCTCCGCAGTCAGGCGGGAAACTAGGTGCCTCGCCCTCCGATGGTGAGCGGGGGTGGGGGAGGCGAAAGCTGGATACGCATCCGACAGCTCACTGACAAGGGCCGTGGTGATTTGTTAATTACAAGCATTGTGGGGCCGAAACAAGTCCCGATAACATTTTTGGTGGACACCGGAGCTCAAATTTCGGCTATTAAAACAAGTGATGCCACCAGCTGCGGAGTTACACCTTCTAAACAGAGAGTGTTTGTGGCAGACGCCGTTGGCAATGTTAAGTCGCAGGCGTTAGCGATAGTCAGCCTGCACTTGCCAGGAGAAGACAGTGCCACTGCAGTGGAAATCGTTGTGGGAGAATTTCCACTCAACCTCCTGGGACTTGATGTTCTGAAAGGGAGGACATGGACAGATAACAAAGGAAGGTAATGGTCATTTGGCTCCCCAGCAATAGGTGTTTGGCTGCTACAACCCGTGCCGCCACTCCCTCCTTCCAGGCTTACAAATGTTAAACCCTATCTGATACCTTTAGGGGCCAGGGAGGGAATAAGGCCGGTGTTCGAGGAATTGAAGGAACAGGGTGGTGTGGTTTCCACACATTCCCCTTTCAATTCTCCGCTGTGGCCAGTGCTGAAACCCTAATGGGAAGTGGAGATTGACTGTAGATTACGGAAGGATTAATGCATATACTGGACCATTAACAGCTGGTGTTCCAAATACTGTTGAGCTCACAGCCACAATTCAAGAGTGAGCCCATCCGATTATGGCAACAGTAGACATAAAGGACATGTTTTTTTATTTTTTTGGTTCCCCTGCAACCTTAGGACCAGGATTGTTTTGCTTTCACTTGGGAGGGTCAGAAATTTACTTTCACCCGACTGCCTCAGAGATATAAGCACTCCCCCACATTAGCTCATCATGCGCTGGCCCAGGAGCTGGAACCCGTTGGAACAGAGGAGAATGTCAGTGTTTACCAATACATTGATGACATTCTGGTGGAGGGGGGAGGAGATGGAAAAGGTGAGGACAACTCAGAATAACATTTCCCATTTAGAGAGTTTGGAGCTGAGTATCCCCCCGGAGAAAATGCAAACACCCTTGCAGGAAGTAAAGTTTTTGGGGATCTGGTGGAAAGGACAAATGACTTGTATTCCACCTGACGCTCTCCCCTCATTAGACCAAATTAAAATGCCAGAATCAAAAAGGGACTTGCAACATGTGTTAGGATTGCTTGTGTTCTGGAGAACGCACATCCCAGACTTTTCTATTATTGCAAGACCCCTATATGATCTGTTGTGAAAAGGGGCTCAGTGGGAGTGGACTGATCTGTTGTGAAAAGGGACTCAGTGGGAGTGGACTGAGCTGCACAGAGAAGCATTGCAGTTGCTGGTGTTTGAAGCAACTGCTTATCAACCCCTTGGCCCTATTCATCCCATAGACCCTGTCCATATTGAATGGGGATTTGCCAGAACTGGACTGTCAATACACTTGCCGCAAAAAGGTCCTGAGGGATCCACTTGACCTGTTGGGTTCTATTTGTGTAGCTTTAAAGATGGTGAAAAAAGATACACAGCTTGGGAAAAGGGTCTATTTGCAGTCAGTTTAGCCTTGAGAGAAGCAGAGTGAACTACTTGGCAACAGCCAATAGTACTTAGGGGCCCATTCAAAATAATCAAAGCTGCTTTGTCTGGAACTCCACCCCCTGGCGGGGTGGCCCAGGGAGCTTCTGTGCAAATATTGTATACTCAGAATATTATTGTGACATTTTTGCAGTGTCTGAGGGGACTGCAAAGATTTTGACCACTCAAGAGGAAACTGGCTCAGATGGAGAAGCGACTGAGCTTCCTCCCTTAGTACAAGTAGCCCCTCCGTTCCAGGGACAGTTACAGAATGTCTGGTTTACTGATGCTTCTTCCAAGTGGGAAGGAAAAACTTGGAAATATTGAGCTGTAGCATTCCGTGTAGAAGCTGACGAGCAAATAATCACTGAAGGGGATGGTAGTGCCCAAGTAGGGGAATTAATTGCAGTATGGAGCATTTTTCAACATGAAGCCCAGTCTACCTCTCCTCTCTACGTCAGTGCTGAGTCCTATGCTGTATTTAAAGGTTGTACTGAATTGCTTCTGTTTTGGGAGCAGAATGTGGGAGGTCAACAGGATACCGGTATGGCAAAAAGAGAAATGGCAAGATATTCTGACCATTGTTAAACAGGGAAGATTTGCAGTGGCCTGGGTAGCTTCCCACCAACAAGATGATACTCTTGTAAGCCAGTGGAATGGCAAAACTGATGAATTAGCCCGATTAGCTCACCTGCAAAACACCCAAATAGTGGAAGACTGGGAACAATTGCTGGAGTGGCTACATGTAAACAGAAAACATTCAGGAGTCAAGGACCTTTACTGTGAAGGGCAAGCCTGAGGTTGTCCAGTTACCCGGGAAGAGTGTAAGACTTTTGGGTCTGCTTATCATACTCGTTTAGAAAAACACCCCCTGAAAGATGACCCTCTGCACTTGAGAGAGGGGAAGGGGTTGTGGGAAGCGTGGCAGATAGACTACATTGATCCCTTTCGAAAATCAGAGGGAAAGCACTATGTATTCGTTGAGGTAGAAATAGTATCAGGATTAGTTCAGGCCAGAGCAACTGGGCAGAACATGGTGAAAGCCTTGAAGGGATGGTTTGATAGCTTCCCCAAACCACAGTCAATTCAATCAGACAGTGGTTCCTGTTTCACTCCTAAACTAGTCCAAGACTGGGCATGCCAAGAGGGAATTTTGTGGGTATACCACACTCCTTATTATCCACAGGCAAATGGAATTGTGCAAAGAACAAATGGACTGTTAAAGCGTTTCTTAAAACCACACAAGCCTGGATGGGCTGAACAGCTATGGGATGCAGTGACAAGTGTTACTAGCTGTTGGGGAATAAATGGATGCCCGAAAATTACAGCCTTTTGTCCAAAAGCCCCAACCCTTACACCAGCCTCACACAGCTCTGATGATGCCAAAAATGCATTGCATTTTGCGGGTCAACCAGTTCTGTCTGAACTTCCATCTGTGGGGTTTGTGCCCTTGGTACTGGACACTCCAATGAATAAAAATGCTTGGAAAGCAAAAGATGCTAATGGAAAGGAGCATAAAATTAACACAAGGTGGATCATTCCATCTTTCTAACCATAACCTCTTTCTGGTTCCCTAAAACGAACTGTGTGTGTTTCCTTTTTATCTTTCATGTGGAGACTCAGAAGCCTGCCCAGAAGAACATATGAAGCTGCTGATTATCTGTGTAGTCTTGTCAGTAATTGCTCTGTTAGTATTTATAGGATGTCTGTTATGCCACTACAGTCAGCTTTTTGGTCAGCCATGGTTGCCACCTTTAGTATCTAGGGAAGCTTCAGTGTTCCTCTCTTTGAATCTTTGTGGCACAACAAATGTATTGATTTAGGTCAACAAATAGCCAATACCTATGACTTTACTAACTGTTGAGTATGTAGTGGACCCTTAGATTTAGACAGGTGGCCTTGGACCGCTGTGTCAGTCTCTCCCAAATGGCTGGTAAGTAATTATAGTGAAATAATGAATGCCACTGTACACAGTGTACAATACATTTGGATTGTACTCTGTAGGAATATACTGGTCCCACTTTGAATTTCACTATGTTATTCAGAGATGCTGCTGCATAAATAAAGATCCATCAAAAAAGAAAATTCTTTCCAGCAAAGAAGAAAATGTGGTTTTACCACCTTTATAAATTCAGAATTATACATAACAGCATAGCTCAACTTCTTGGATTTTGTATTCTTTCCAAAAATGCAGTAAGAGTTTGCAGGCATTATTTTATTTTCTGCTTTTTTGTCTAAGTTTCATTAATGTGTGATTCAGTGTTTAATTTCAGTATTGCTGGTTTGCATCTGAAAGTGATTCTGCATTTTCAGGCTAGGTTTTTCCAAACATGGTAGAGTTCAATCAGGGTTTATATCTGCTACTATCTCCAAGTTTCTTTATCTGTCCAAGGCAGCAGGTTTCTGATCTGACAGCCTTATAATTATGTAAGTATCTGCATATTAATGATTCAGTGCTTACATAAACAACTGGCCTTGGAGAAATCTAATAAACTAACTTGCAGAATTTGATTTTTGCCTAATTAAAAGTAAATAGTGTTTAATGTTGTATGTGACAGGATTTCTCTGGAAACTAACAGAGTCTTATGCAACCAAAGTGCTATTATGAATGCAGAGTGAGGGCTATACTGAACATCATGAAATTGCATGTCATGTTTTGTTTTCAGTAGTTATCTGTCTGTCTCATCAAGTAGAAAACAGAGAATATTTAATATCTGGTGCAGCCTATAATACCATGTATCAAGGGATGCTTGCTCTGTTCATAACCACATGCTAACCTCTGAACGACTTCTCTTTCTCCCAAAGCTGGCAAACTATGAGCCTGAACTAAATTTTTCGATCAGTCAGAATCATTTTGGTATCAACCAAATCCCTTTCTTCAATGCTCATCTTTTTTCTTCCTTTCTACAACATTATGTATCAGCAATCTGAAGTGTGTTTCTTAGACATAAACCAGGCAGAGCTGGATCATCAGATGCTGGGTGTCAGTTTCATTGCACAAGGACATTTTGTAAGGGAGATTTAGACTAAAATGCAGCATAATTTTTTGCCCCTGGTATGGGTAGGCTGGTTTACCTGGGCTGATTAATCCACTTTAAAACTACTGTATTTACAACATCTGTGTGCATATACATGTGTGTGAATATACATACACATGGATATGTATATTATTAACTTATTAGCCTGATTTTGGTGTGTGAAGTTATTCTGACCATTCCTTTAAAATAACTTCAAATACTTCTATATAAGGATACTTCTATATAAGGATTTTAAATCTTACAAAAAGTATGTTGTTTCATCTGAAATGAAGAAGGTTTTGTAACACTGTATGCACAAGTTTTTACGTGTGTGTATGAACCTGTTGCTGACATGAGTGAGAATCCCAGAAGGGTGGACCTGGTCACCTTCAGAGAAAGACTATGGCAGCTATTTTTGTTCCAGTCTGCACTTCTCCATGTAGTGTCTGTGTAATTCAGGTATCTGAATCATGACAGTCCTGCCAGACTGTCAAGGAATATGCACACCTCAATTTCCTAATGTCTATAAGTACTTCTTAGAGGCAGAAAGGAGTTAAGATTTTTGTCTGGGATCAGAGCCCTGGAGAAGGATAGTGTTCATTCAGCTGCCTGAACAAGCTATCAATAATTGAATAAGGCCATTACCTGAGGAAGACACCTTAAGTAAGGTAATGCGAAACATCATCCAATGGCCATTATGTTTTATCAATGAACTTTTTCCCCTCTTCCCTTTCCACTCCACAGGAGTCTTGAAAGGAAACCATGCAACCATGGAAGAAACTATGTGGGAGAACAGGCGTAGTCCCTAAGAAGATAAAAAGGTAAGATATGCAGTGTATCTCCCATGCTTTTTTAGAACATGAATGTATTTGTCCTAAGTTTTTGTCCTACATATCTATAGATTTTTTTTTAATCCTGATAAACAAAAAATAGTTTTGAATATATTATTCTAAAGCTGTAAATTTGTCAGTATTTCCCTTACAAGAGTAAGTCCTCATATAGATGTACCTGATGTCAGGTAGATAAATAAATGTGCTGCCATTCCATGGACAAGATCTAAGAGATAAAATCAAGAAAAAAGTCAACAAGGCTTTGCTCTCATACGGAACCTAGACAAGGTCAAGTTTTCAGAGTTACTTCAGGAATGTGCAGAAATCTGACTGTTAATAGAAAAACCTTTGCTGTTTCAAATCATGCTGCCTCTCAATCAGGCCCAGTGAAGAACAGGTACTCTCTATTTTGGTCCAGTGTTCTGCCCTATGTCAGTGTGACCTGAGCAGATATTTGGGTTTCATTTGCAATGTGGGTACAATTGAACTTTTCGGATTTAAACAGATTTACCAGTAGTGATATACACACATCAGATCAACGCCAGGTTCAATGCATCTTTGTTTGGTTGATGTGCACTCCCAGATGGATTATTTTAGGCATGATTGTGGAGGTTAGGGGTGTTACTGCTGTAATTTTTGTATCTTTCAGCTGTTGCAGCTGTTGCAATGTTCTGTTCTTTCCTTTTCCCCTTGTGTTCCTGAAGGCAAATCCAGGCCATCTTGCAGTTAGTAGAAAAATTGTGACTAAATGATATTAATGACCTGATATTAATGAGTGATACTAGTATGTGTTCCTTCACAAAGTCCCCAGTCTTAGGACTATGTTTTGACTCTTGGATTAATTTTCCTATTTATTCTATAAAATTAGTGTTTTTTTTTAAATTGTGGTGTTTGTACATCCATTTCTACATAGACTTGTGAAATTAAATAAGGAGCTGAGAGCTATTCTGACCTAGTTTTGGTGATTTGGCTTTATTTTTGTGTTCTCCTCGTCACTCCCACTTGACTGCACTGAGTTTCCATTAACTTTCCATTCTAAGTGCGAGTGGTGATGAGTACATGAGTGAGATTGAGCTACAGATCAAATGATGGGGAAAGATGAATTTGATCTTCAGCAACACCCTGAAACATGTCCATGTTTATGCAGTGAGACGCATTTACTTTGACAGTGGGCACAAAGCAGGCACAACGACTGAGAACTGCAATTCTNTTTTTTTTTTTTTAAGCAAAGCAAAAAGTTAGGCTTTTACCAGCTTGTGATTATCTGCCCTGTCCTGCTGAGAATTCGTTTCAGTGGAAGCAGGCTTCGTTTGCATTCATATTGTGTGTATAAATAGCATTGTATAATTATGATCCAAGGACTTGTGACACTTGAGACAGGGCAAACCCTGTAGGGAGATAAGCTGGTTAGAACCTGTCATAGTATTGCAATGAGAATTATCAACTGGCTCTAAATACTCTTTTAGTTTTCAGGGTTTTATTTGCTGTATTGCAGTTCAAAAATGTGTGTAGGTATGAAAATACATGCTTTCAAAAGCAAAAGTGTTTTAAAAAAACACTGTGTGCTTTCCAGTATTTCTAGCATACACTGTAACATTTTTGTCTTTCTTACCAGACATATGCAGATATTTTCATTTAACCAGACCTTCTATGTTTTAGTTCTAGAGTCACAAGAACATGCTGCAGTTTTATATTCTACAAACATAAATAAAACCCACAGCACAATGGGTATGAATGTCTTCCATTTGGTGGAATTCCCTAAATGCTCTATAAGGGACTTCTGATGTGAAATAGCTATTTCATGTGAATCCATTTTCAGCTGTACACTGGAATACTGCTCAGGCACTGTAAGTCATTTTAGATCAGCTTAGGACTTCCTCAGAACTGTTAAATAATGATGAAATTGAACATGCATACAAGGCACCTTGCTTTTCCCTACAGTAACGATAGTCACTGTTCTGCTTCTTGCCATTTGTTCCCCATTTAACCAGATTACCATATCACTGGTGAACATATATGTTAACATGTTGTTAATAAGACCCCTTGAAGAAGTAGCTAGTTCAATATGAAACATTTATTCCAACGCTCCAGATGAGGAGATCTTCATCAGCCCCATCCTATTGTACAAGTTTATGGCTGGAGTTCAGATTAGGATCAGGCTTTGCAGTTGGTGTCTAATAAATACTGGTGAGGTTCAGATTAAATTATCAAGATGAGATTGAAAAGATAAATTTGGAGAAAGCAGTTTGGAAAAGTAGTTATTTATTTATGTTGTGCAGCGCTTTGGGGTTTTTAATTTCTTTTCTCCTTTGGATAAATCTTTGTAGCCCATACAATGTAATGAATTGAATCCCAAAGTCAGAGCAACCTGTACAAATCCAGAATCACGCTACTCGCTTCAGTAAAGTTATCAGAGATTTACACCCGTGTTGACAAGATAGAGGCTGGCCAATTAAGCTTAAGCTAATTTATAAAAATAACTTTGTTTCAGTTTTTTTGATCAAGTGGTTAACATATTTTCATTGTGTTGATATCACCTAGTTTCACTTTGCAATGCATGTCTACTCAGAGTAGAAATGGTTAAATATGAAGAAGCCAGGTTATTACACATTTCAATTCCAGAGTCAAATATAAAAATTTCTATTATAGGGACAATTAATTACATCTCAAAATGGCAAATGTGCATCCTTGTCAGGTAGAGTGTACTCTGATGGCCTTTCCTCAAACACTGAATGTGGAGATTTGATCTCTTCTAATGGTGCTGAGAAAAGGGTAATTACGCTATGGTCAAAGCTAATTTGCTTTCTGCCAGATGAACTGTTGTATTTTATTGTACGCTGACATTTTAAAGTAATTACGGCACTGTTGACCTTAGACAATTCCAGTTGTATCGCTGTCTACAGCTGCAGTGTTCTACCTTTGGCTGGCAGACAGCGGCTGTAACGAGGTAATGACACGGACAAAGAGCACCATATGGGGCTCCTTTGAGATACACAAAGCCCAGTGAAAGGAAACAAGAAAATTTTAACATCATCATTACAGTTACACATTTTTACAGCCGTAAAAGATCCCATCCCCCCCTGTACACAAAATGCCCTAAATAGTTCACTTTCTTACATACTGTATATCTGTGTGTTTTCCTTCTGTAAATGGCAGTGTGCATTAAGAAGAAAGAGGTCAGGCAGAACTGAATGTGACGGACTGGTCTTCCTCTGACACGAGTTCAAAGGCTAAAGACTATTGATTGAGATAAAAGCCTGGGTTCTTATCTAATGTTAAAGACACTCCTTGTTGTCTGAAAGCTGTGCACATAATTAGGCTGAAAGAAGAGCACTTCATCCAGAAAATCACTATAAACTGAGCTTCATTAAACATAGATATTAGTTAATTTAAAGCAAGATGTTATTTTTCATAGATATATTTTAATGGTGTACGTCTGGTTGTCTTTTCTATGCTCAGAAATATAAACGTGTGCAGAGTGGTTCCTGGTTAATGTATCCTTGCTAGGACAGAAAAATAGATCACTATCACTCACAGAGAGTAATGCTTTATTCTCTCAGAAAAAAAAAATGCAGAATAATGAACA
>VZTO01008975.1:0-23876 GCA_013400615.1 Syrrhaptes paradoxus | reverse complement strand
AAGCACCCGGTTAAAAGAACAGATAAACCAAAAAATCCCTTTTGCAGACTACCCTTGAACAGGGCGTGTTCGGGAGAGTCAGAGGCAGTGAGCTTTGACCTGCCGATCGTCTTTCTCCCCACCCTCCAGCAAGCTGCTCTGCCCCGAGCTCGGGGTCTCGCTGCCCACGCGGAGCTCGGATCTGAACACAGTAACGGGGGATTTTAGTGTCGTTCTGGCAGGAGTTAATCAGTGTCCTGTGTCCTTAGAGAGGAGTTCATGCCATGGTCACATCTTTCCTCGAGAGGTTTGGTTCTTCTGCATCAAACTGGATTTGCCTGCAGAAGACAAGACCGAACCTAACTGCTGTCTGCAGGGAGCTACGGTCGCCGTGCAGAGAGGGGCAGGGAAGGAGCCGTCTGCTCTCATTATCCCACCAAAAAACGTGTCAGGGAGAGGTGTCGTGTCACTGAAACTCCATTCTGCTGTTTGCCCCTCAAATAACTTCCTTTCCTACAATTTATGAAATGACCTAGAAAATTAATCTGCAGCCAGAAGATGGAGATCGTTTGTCAGCGGGTGTCACGCAGCGGCCGATCCATCAAGCGGACAGTGCTGCTGTACATCACGTTCTGGGGCCATCCTGTCTCGCAGTCCATCTCAATGTCAAAAAAAGGATTTACCAAATATTTTGGGATGTATTTCATGTGCTGGCTCGGGCTCGATGTCCCCTGTTGGATCAATCTCCACAGACGGGGAGTTTCAGCGAAGGCGACCTGGATTTTTGCTGCGTTCCTCCCCTCTGTGCTCTTAACCCCCCCCATCCAGTACTCATCCTCTGTGGGTCCTTTTCTTTCCTTCCGCCCCCAAGAATTACGATTGGCAGCACCCTGAACACACTGACCCCCATCCTGTGCCCAGCTCTGGGGACAGGAGCATCGCCACCGCTCCCCTTTCCTTCCCGTGCCGACCCTCCCGTCCCTGCGGCACCCAGCACGCTGCCTGCTCGGCTCCTGCCGTCCCCTGCCTCCGTCCCCGTCCCCCTCTGTTCGAGTCCTCCCCAGCAGCAGCTCCCGACCCTGGGGACCGTGCTCCTCTCTCCTGTCCCCGATAGGATTCTCCTTGGAGCTCCCACCGTGGAAGATTTGCTCCTCACAGCGAGCGGGGAGAGGCACCCAGGAAAGGGCTGGGGCAGGCGGGAGGAACACGGCTCATTGCCTGAGGCACAAAACTGATTTTTATTTTAAAATTGAGTAGTCTGATCGTCTTTAGTCTGTATCGAGATGTTGCTAGCAACCGCGCACATCACTTTTTCTCCAAAACGTTGGTCTCTGAGTGCCTCTGTGTAGATCCGGTGAAGGAAAAGGGTTTGGACTTTACAGCACGGTTGGTGCCATGCGTCTCCTGCCCGCCGGTGCGCGGTGTCACAGCGTTGGGGCACCTGGTGCATTGCTCATAATTAAGTTAATTTCATTGCGTTTCAGTTCTTGAGAATAATGAGCAACTGTTTCGTGTCATTTCCTTTCTTCTCTGTGCAAGGCAATCTGCTAGATTCATCTTTCCAGGAATGCCCGTTAAAGACGATGAGTATAATTGATGATTCCCTTCTGGACCGGGGTTCGTTATTAATCGCCTTGTTCACTCAGACTGTCATCTCATCTTTCCTGTAAAGGGCTTATCTCTGCTTGTACGCAGAACACAAACTGTTTGCTGTTCTCCTTGCTGGGTTTTGGAATGTCAGGGGGTGAAATGTATGGCGTGCAAAAATAGAAAACACATTTTTAAGCTCCCGTTTTGTTGTTCAAATTTTGCAGTTTTGCTCCAGACAAACAAAACCAAACTCTCAAAACTCATCCCACCAGCATGAATAATGATGCTTTGTGGTTTCCATGCCAGGTCCGTGTTTGTTTGATTTTATGGTATTTGTACAACTGACGTTCGGGTCCCGGGGGGGCTGTGGGGGCACGGGGGGCATGGGCAGGAGTGGGAATTTTCCCCAGGAGGCTGGGCAGGGCCAGCACCCATGGTGGGGAGGAGGCTGATCGGGGAGGCAGCACCTCGCAGTGGGAAAACAGGGAATGAGAATGAAAACAGCAGTTGCCCTTGGAATATCATTTGGTCGACACTTGAAAAGATCGCTCTTCCCCCAGAGACATCTACTATTTGGCTTCTGTTTCAAATTGAACTGGTTAAGATTTTCTTTTTTTTTTTTTTAATCTGAGCTATTAAAGCAAAATTCTGTTTGTAGGGGAAGAAATAAACCCAGAGTTTTTCCATGGAGAATATTGATATTTTTGTCACAGCTCTTTAGTAGAAAAATGAATTCCCCAACCCTTTGCAGAGGCCAGGCTTTGTAACAGAGCGACGATTGGGTTTGTTGACCCAACGTGGACGGTTGGGGCACAACCCGGGTGGGTTCCCCCCACTCAGCACCTCCCTGTGCCCCCCAGCACTGCACCCACCGGCCAGCCCAGCCGTGCAGGGGGACCTGGAACCACCCCCCTTGTCCCACCGCCTGCCCTAACACATCTCCTTCCCTCCCCTTACCCCTGCAAGAGGTCGTTCATTTTATTCGCAAAGTGGAAAAGCGATTTTTAAAAGGTGAAAGAGTATTTCTAAGTCTGATAGCATGATTAGCTTGTCTCAGAATATTGTTATAGCTTATCTCGCTCCTCTGCGATAACTCAGAAAAACAATAAATGTCGTCTTAGAGCAGACTGACATTCAGTATTGAAATTGGTCTCCTAATCTTTATGTGATTGCTTTCTCTGTGATAGAAATATTGCCTCTTGTAGAGTATTTATTGTCTAGTTCTTTCCAAAGTATTGACTTTATGTAACAGTTTGATATACATCAGATCCTTTAGAGATTTAATAAACTCTTCTGGTCAGTCTTCTGTTGTAAACACGTGGAGATTTATGGTCATCTTTGTGTAAAGCCCTTTTTCGCTGAAATTCTCTGCCTCCAGATATCAGAAGATAGGAATGGGAGCATAGATCACCGCGGAGATCTTAACCCCCGGCTGCGAGTGTTGCTCAGAGGCTGCCAACGGTTGAAGGGCTGAAATACGAGTGACGGGCGATGGCCCAGCTGCCAGGTGGGGTGGGGGCTCGGTGACCCCCTTTGCTCCCCGAGGAGCCGTTCCCCCTGCGGTGGGTGGCCGTGGGGCCGGGGCAGCCGGCCGGGCTCGTGCAACCCTGGCACAGCTCGGCTCTGGGGGGACTCCTGTGAAAGAGGCCGTTGCAGAGGGGAGATAAAAATTCACGGTTATTTGGTGAGGCACAAGGGTGATGTACTGGAGCTGCACGGCAGCATTTGTAATTGAAAATGGGTAAATGGGAAGACAAACGTTCAGCCTCGCAATGGCCGTGCTGGGAGGAGGATGCGCTGCAGCCCCGTCCCTCGCTGGAGCTGCCGCGGGTGCCGATGCTCTGCCCGCTCCTGGTGCTGTCCCTCGACGCTGGCTTTCGGTGGGTGCCCAGGTGTCCCCGCCGTCACCCCGGTGCCCCGAGCCGCCCCCAGCCCCTCGCTGCCCACAGTGTGGGGAGGTCGGGCGCTGCTGCCCGCGGAGCTGGTCCTTGGAGGAACTCCTCATCTTGGCACCAGTCAGAACTTATTTAATATGGTACTTACTTAAATATCGTCATCTTTGGGTTGGAGAGGGGGGAAATCAGTAGAGTGTGATCCCATCTGGCAGGACTGTATGACACATGCCAATTTTTAAGAAACTTTTCTCTGTGCAGGAATCAACTTTGTAGACGCAGCCTTCAAGAAATCCGTCAGATCTTTTAAAATTCACTCATTAAATGCAAATACACTCTTCTTCATAATGCATTAACCTTCCTGTAATCGCGTGAGAGCATCTTGTCATTTTACAGCTGAGGTATTAAAAGACTGTACAGTGAGAGATTTTTGGAGCGACACAAATCAATACAAGCGGCGGAACAGAGCGAGTCTTGCTGTGTTGGTGTTGGGGCGGCATTGCCGGTTTTGAAATGTTCTCAGCAAAACCAAAGCAACCCCCTGGGGCTGCCGGGGAACTGCTCCCACTGCCTGCTGGGCTCTGCTTCGGGAGACCTTCTCTAGAAGGAAAGTTCTGGATGAAGGCTTTCCTCTTATTAAGGGAGAGATTAATTTCCGTTTACAATTTGATGGGAAAATGCATTTTGTGCACCTCTCGGTGGAATTCCCATTCCTCTGGTTTGTGAGGATACGGGTCACCGGTGGAAGGTAAAAGGTTGTTTCCCACCTGCTGTCAGCAAATGTGCTCGTCCCGCATCTCCAGCGGCTTCACCACTCGTGGGCCAGTAAGGAGTGGGGTGGTGACGAAGATGCGAACAAACGGGCGTGCTTCCATCGCTTCACTGCTGATGGGAACACTCAGCGGGAAACCCAATGGGAATGATAAAGCGATGGGGTTAGGGAAGGTGGAAGGGAAATGTGGGCTGAATTTTGGGGCAGGATGATGACTGGCAGCTTTCTGGCATCTCACTGTTCCCCCCCCCCACGAACCCGTTCCTTGGGAGCAGAGCCTGGTGTAAGGGAATGAAAGCGCGAGCGGGCTTACGGCTCATTTACCGCCAGGAGATCTTCTCCGGCATCTATTATTTATCGCAGCTGATGTTCTGTTCCAGATTCCTTGTTCAGAGCTGTGGGTTTTACCGCCGGCTCCGAGGTACCACGCGAAGGCGGGGAGATGGCGATCGGCAGCAGGCTGCCGGCGGTGCCGCCGTTAACGGGCTGACGGCCCATCGCTGCCCGTGCGCCAGGGTCCGGACCTGTGGCACCGCCCTGGGGAGATCGTTCTCCTCGCTTCTGCACCGCCGGGCGCAGGGGGGCAGGGGGGTGGATGTGCCGTGCTGCCGCTGCGGGGGGGTCTCAAAGTCCCAGCCCTGGGGAAATGTTGTTCTGCTCACCTCCTCTTCCCGTAGGACGGTTCTCTGCAAGCACAGACACGTCAAGGCTGGAGAGTGCTACCCGGTGCCAATAAATGAAAAATAATGGTTTGCTAATTGCCCTCTCTGATTTTGTAGGAGATATTGCACCAGGCTGGAGTCTCCCTCAAAACAAATTTCGGGAACAGTTTCCAGGCTAATTGCTGCTGCCAGACACCAAGTTTGCTCTTTTGTGGCACCAGGTTCTTACCAGCGGCGCGACGGGCAGAGCTTCCACGTGTAGCTGGGATCTTGCCGCATTATTTCATCTCCGTTGTTTTTCCCTCCTGATCTATTGAGAAATAACCACTTTCCAGACAGGGACACATCATGGTCATGGAGATGGCTTAGCTGGGACACAGCTACTCATTCTCCCTTGCTGATATTTTATTAATACATGTTATTAACTTTGATACTCCATCCCCGTGGTGCTTTATCATCTGAACTAATTAATTCTTCCTGCAAGATGTACAGGGAAGGGTTGGGCACCTCTGCCCTGTAAACGAGACTCATCTCCAGGTGGTGTCCTGCAGGCGATGGGGTGAGTCCCCGTTCGGGAGGAGACCCGGCACACCGCACACAAACCCAAGGTGCAGCTGCCTGGGGGATGCTTGGATTTGTCCTGTACCTGGCACAAGGGATGGAGATGATACCCTAAGAAATGACAGAGCTGGTTTTCTGCTTTTTTCATGAACATGAAATATCCGGGGAACACAAGCCATGGGTTTTGCTCACCCCGGGTTCACCCATGGTGGGAGCAGCAGGACATGACCATGGGTGCTGCGGGGGGTCCCCTGCTCCGATGGCAGCTCCAGGCTGCTGCCGGGGGTCCTCCCTGTGCCCCATGTGCTGCCCGAGGCTCCCACCCCTGGCACTCGCCATCTGCTCTGGGCCTTTCAGCAGCTGCTGTTAACGCTCCTCTTCCTTTTTTTCCCTTTTTTTTTGTTGTTTTGTCCCTTTCTTGTTTTATTTTTTTCTTTTCTCACGCCTTCATGCTACAGCGCTGACATTTGCTAATAGCAGCGGGTTTGTGATAGAAGCGGTGAAAGTCTGGAGCGAAGTTGTGTGGCTGGTACAGCCTGGCAGGGTAAGCAAGATGAAAATACCATATGCCAGGGAGAGATGGAGGGAGATAAGGAGGGATGATGGTGCTTGTAGAGGACAAAAAAAAATATGTACACAAACTCATTCAACACTAAATGAAAATTGGCTGGATTTGTAAACAATCTTAATATCCAGAAAATTGCTCGCCTGACACATCTCGCCCAGCTATCTCGTCGCATTTGGTGACCTCTGCTTTCGCAGCCTGGTTTTGCTGCTGTTTATCCACACACGCCGCTGCGCCGGCTGGAAATGGCATTTGGAAAAAAGCTGCATTTACTGCTGAGCCGCGTGAGCCCGCGGTCTGAGGATCTGTCTGTCTGTCCCAGCCCTTTGCTCATGTCAAAGAGCAATAACCGTGTGCTTCCCCTGCAGCAGTGGGGTGTTACCAGGGCGGAGGTCTTGCAGCGCGGTGGCTTTGCACAGGTACCCTGCAGCAGCAGCCGAGCGCCTGGCAAAATTCGGCATTTCTGCTGCCTTAGAGAAAACTAGTGTTGTGCACAGGGAAATACAGCCCGGACTGTGGGCGTGCTGGCTGTCCTACACAGCTTTCCTTCCTGCCCTGGGAGCTGCTGGCAGTGGCAGGGGACAGACCAGCTCTGGGCTGCTGCATCCATCCCGTGGCTTCCCCGCGCTCCCCCCGGGCACTTTTATCAGAGAAACAATTTCAGGTGAGTGAACAAACAATAACTCTGTAATTACCATGAAATAAATAGGTGCGAGCAGTCTTGAGCAGAGAGAAGGTTACACTCAGCAGCAAACAGAAATACATTTTTGCTGTTAGTCAAAGTTCTTGGAAGTAAAACTGGGTAAAAGTGAGTAGGAAGGGGATCTGAGGTCATCCTGGGGGTCTGCTCTCAGCTGCAGGTATTTACACCAGGATTTTTCACTTTCCACCTGTTGGTCCCACTTTGCAAATGCCTGCAGCTGGGAGCAGAGGGAATTGATGTCTCCGCATCCCCCCCTGCTCCCCTCCCACAGCAAACCAGGGACAGCCTGGCTGGGCTCCAGCTTTGGAAAGGAAAAATGGAAAATTGAGAGAGACCTTGCCTCTGCTTCCGAGGTAAGTCGATGTCTTTGCAATACCACAGAATTTTTAGTGACCTGCTGGGTTTCTTGGCCCCTGAGCCGGTCGGGGGAGCGGTGCTGCGAGAGGGGAGTTTCCAGCCTCTCGGGGGTTTCTCCATCCTGCGGCTCCGGGAGGGATCCCAGCAGAGAGCTGTGCTGGGCTGGCTGTCCCCGGCAGCGCCCATCCTCGGGTGTTATTCTGCTTCTGGTCAGATGAGGGACTCTGGGGGAGGCTCTGCAGACTGGAGTGCTGCGTTCCTTAGGGATGCTGAATTCCTGGGTGGTTTTTTAGCTCTGGCCACACACAGTCCCCAAAAGCAGGTTTTTTTCCCCGGCCAGCTCTTCGAGGGCAGTGTGGCTGCCGGGTTTGGCCGGAGTGTTTGTGTTCTGGCCCCAAAGAATCCACCGCAGGGTTTGCTGCCGCTCGCCGCGTGGGCTGCAGAGCTCGGCGGCTGGTATCCCGAGGGGCCGATGCAACCTCCTGCCGATGTCGGGGCCGTGGCTTGGAGCTAAGTCATGACCCCCCTTAGCCCTGGATCCTGCACGATGTGTGAGCTGGGGAGGGGGCTGCCCAGCCAGGGGCGTGGGTTACGGTGTGCTTGGCAGAGGGTCCAGCCGCCTGCCTGGAGGAAGGAATCCTTGCAGCAGGTTCTTTCGATGCTTCTGGTGACGGTGCCCAAAGCATCGGTGTATCTGGGGGGGAGTGAACCCGCATCCCAGCCCTCGCGGTGCTCCAGGCTCTGTCTCACGTTAATATCCTTGAACAAGTTCATAGTATTCAGTGCCTGCTGCTGGTACTCTTTTTTCCTTTCTTATGGCAGACTTCGAATGAATTTTTCCATTTATGCCAAGTTAGAAAATAAGCTTTAAGACGGTCTTGGCTTTTCTTCAGCTGGTGAGAAGGCCCTTGGAGGGAGAGGGAGGGGACGTGCCCCGTTTGTTAGCTTTGAAGAGAGAACTTTTCACGCATTTTGCATTTGCTGCTGTTCTATTTCTAGCTGTCTTACTGCAAATAACTTTCTGCAAGACTGCTTAGCTGTGGCAAAACTATATTGATTTGTGTGGAAACGTCTCTACAAAGCCTGTAGAAAGTAATCTGTTCATTGAACAATTGCTGTTGCTTTTTTTCCTCTTTCAAGGCTAAATGTTTGCTTCCTTTGATTGCATGAATTCGCGCTCGGACCCACCAATTCTACCTGCAACTCAAAAGTTCCAAAAGACTGTTACCTTGACCCTCATCTGGTTAAAAAACCAACAAACCCAAAAAACTATGAGACCAGCAGAACTAAATCATCTTGGTAACAGAAACTTGGTTTATCCTTCTCGTTGTGATGTACACATACGAGACAGTGTGTGGCTGGTGTTGAATTCAGTCTTTTACTCCAGCACATTTGTTCTTGTGGGATTTTATCCATACCTCTGTTCCAGGTGTTTCTGTCTCTTCTATAATTAGAACCAAAGTGAAATAGATCTGGGTTTCTGTTAACATCTTCCCTACCCAAGGTGAACAGAGGAGTTTGTCGCCGTGTGTGCAGTGTACTGGGGGGGGTAACTGATCTTCACCGACGGCTTCACTGTCCTTTGTGCCGGGAGAGACCTGGAAATCCAAATGTTGTTGCAGGGAGCCCATCTCCGAGAGCAGCCTGCAGCGTTTCACAGACATTTGAGTGTTCTTCCCTTTGAACTAAGCTGCAGTTTGTCTTTGTAGGTGTCTCTGATGCACTAATACAAGTGCTGCAGTAGTAGAAATGCGTTACAACACCGCGCAGGGTTGCTCCTCGTAATTCTCCTCCTTCAGCAAGCGAACGCTTCCTCGCTCATTCGTATTCATTGTTTTGATGCTTAGCTTGAAAAATGTGTATTATCCAACAGGCTGAAACCCATGACGAATAAAAGAAAAGAACCCAAGGGGATAATAAGCATCTCGGCACCGCTGTGATGTCTCACGCTGCTAACATCAAAGCAGCCAGAGAGGTTGCTGCTGTGCCGCAGAGGACGGGTGGGTACCATGGGGCTCATCCCGCCGGGTGGAACGGAGCCCGCGCTGCCGGGGCGGCTGGTCCTTCCCTTCTTGGAGTTCCCGTATGGCACGCGTGCTCTGTAGGAGAGCTCAAATTGTGAACCACTTCTGGGAGAAACTGAACCTGTCAAGTGGTGGTGAAATTCTCAACAGCTTTGTTTACAAAGCGCGGGGTTTGTGTGCAAGCAGCGAGCGCTCCTCCATCCCCGGGTGGCGGGAGCTGCAGAGACGCGTACCTGCCAGACGTGTAATCCATCATCCAGCTGGGAGTGGAAATCGAGGCGGTTTTGAGCAAATGCAGGTTCTGCCCCTTTGTGTTTCCAGGATATTACATCTTGTTCCGGCGGTTTAACAGGGACTTTCATAAGCCGCAGCAGAGTGAAACCTGGATCCTACAGAATTGTCTCAAGGCTGAGCTGACGCGTCTTTGATGTTTAGAAAGAGTTGAGCCTGTTTCTCGGGGATGTTAATAAAGGATTTCTGAACTCCCCACCCACTTACTGTCACGGAACTTGCAGGATTGTCACATCTTTGCCATCCCGGCCCCTTGGCTGCAATCAGCCCAGGAGAGGTGAACTCGCAGGGATGCACATGCACGTGGGGAGATCCCACNAGCAGCCGCCGTGGGTTCTGCAGCTCTGCGGTCGCACCCCGGACCCGCCGTCTCCCCGGCAGCGGGGCTGCAGCAGAGCAGACCCACCCGGGCTCGTCCCAGCAGGACCCTGTTGTGTCCCACGTCACGTTTACACCCCTCGCCTGCCCGTCCCGTCTCGCTGCGGTCGCCGGGAGTTAATTGTCCGCTCGAGGTGGTGGGGGCTTCGGAGCGATGAGCGGCTCCCTTTGGAGTGTTTAAGGGAAGGATTTGGTTGTTCCGTGTACGGTTGTCTTCAGCAACCTCATCATCCAAATTCTGCCTCGTGATCGAGACCGTGGAGTCCTGTAAATAGTTTTGAGATATTGCATTCCTGGATTTTTACCATGCAGGCGTGCCTGTAAAACCNCGAGCTTCGTTTCTGCACTAAATTAGGCTGAAAATAAACACTGAAGTGGGTCAGGCTGCAGCAGAAAATACAGTCTTGGGCAAGTTCCTCTGCGTAATTTAATTTGTTTGAGTGTTGGTGCTGGCTGCTCCTTCATCCTTGGCCCTTCTGGAGCAAATATCTCTCTCTCTGGAAGAGTCCCCGGTGAGCTGGGCTGGGTCCCCTGCGCTTTCCTCCATCCCTCTCTTTGCTTTTAGCTCTTCCCGTGTACCGCTGCCGCTCACACTCACTTCCCTGCAGCTGGAGATCTGGGTCTGGAGAGCTGGTTTGGTTTTTTCAAACGTCTCTTTACAGCAATAACGGGGCGCGGTGCAGCCGAGCAGCCGCTGTGGGTTCTGCAGCTCCACGGCGGCACCCCGGACCCGCCGTCTCCCCGGCAGCGGGGCTCCAGCAGAGCAGACCCACCCGGGCTTGTCCCAGCAGGACCCCGTTGTGTCCCACGTCACGTTTACACCCCTCGTCTGCCCGTCCCGTCTCGCCGCTCCGAGGTGGTGGGGGCTTCGGAGCGATGAGCAGCTCCCTTTGGAGTGTTTAAAGGAAGGTTTTGGTTGTTCCGTGTACGGTTGTCTTCAGCAACCTCATCATCCAAATTCTGCCTTGTGATCGAGACCATGGAGTCCTGTAAATAGTTTTGAGATATTGCCTTCCTGGATTTTTACCATGCAGGCGTGCCTGTAAAACCATTAATATTCAAATAACTTTGCCACATAAGCAGCTGTGCNGGGAATAAGTTGCCGGCAGCTTTTAGGGCTTTGTTTGCATACATGGCATTAGAGGGCCATTGCTTCAGCAGTGAGAGCAACCGCTTGTGCGCGGCGATGGCACCGCTTGTGCGCGGCAATGGCACTTGCTGCGGCGATGGCACTTGCTGCAGGCAGGGGGTTGCACGGGAGCTGCGGTGCCCTCTCTTCGGGGGGAACACGGCACCGTGCTCCCTTGGGATTCTGGCACCTTTCTGGGGTGACCAGGGGAAATTTCAGTTCAATTACCTGGAAGTTCTGCTTGATGATCAAGATGAGGCGGCGCTGTATGAAATGCATTAAAATAAGCAAATGATTTGTCTAATCTCAGGTTTTGCCGGTCGAAACTCCAGCTGAAAACCATTCATGTGGGCTTCCACCGGAACTGCGGGAGGCGTGTAGGGACATCACACCCTGATTTTCCTGCGGTACCCCGGGAGGATGTGATGGAGGGGTGATGCTGGGGAAAAGCCCTTCCATTCCTGCGCAAGCACACAGCCGCCTGTTTCCCGTGCTCACCCTTGGTTTGAGTGTCCTTCCTATTGATTTGGAAAGACTCGGATATCAGCGTTGTTTTGCTGCTGACTCTGAGGTAATGGGTTTTTTTTGGCTGTTAACTTGTTATCCAACCTCAAATGTCAAGAAATAGCCCCAGCAGCCCATCCCGGCGTTAATAACTCTATTACCAGCTCTGGCTAGTTCCAGAATAAACTCCGACGTTCCGGCTAAACAAGCGCGTGGCATCGAGCTGCACAAGTCGACTGAGCTTATCCCTCCTCCTGCTTGGAAAAATGTTTTCTCCATAGCTCTTCTGACATGTCAGGTTATTTTTAGCCATAATTAAAATCCTAACATACAATGTCACAGAATCCATTCTATTAACTGATGTGCCAGCACTTTTTTTATTAAATAGACTATAAAAAGTTTGTAATTTTTAGTATTTGGAGCCTTCAAGGAGAAAGCACCCCTAACATTGATGCCTGATGACAGTTAGTCAATGAATTAAGAAAAAAAACCCAGTGGCGATTCTGTCTGTCTCCCAGCTCTTGCTAGCACTAAATTACAGAATTAATAGGCTTTTAGGAGAGACTGTCACACAGTTACTGTGGAAAAGACAATTAAATGTGGAAAGCCACTTTTCTCACCACATTTAATTTTAACTGGAGGCTTTGAGACTCAATAAATCTTTTTTCTTATTTCGTTCTCACATTTTCCACAGGTATTCAGGTCTTTAAGGAAAGTACCTGCTGTAAGTGGTTTAATTTTTCCTTCCCCTGTATCCTTTGCTTTTCTCAAGTCTCCCACCCCTTTTCTGATGTTTTGTTTTCTTTGGGATTGTTGGTACTAAAAAGTGGCTCAGGTGTTGTGAAAATGGGGTTTTTGTGGCATTTTTTCTCCCCACGTCCCCACTGCCCCGTGCCGCTCGCCCTGGGCACCGTGCTGGGGAGGGGGGAGAGGGGCTGCCTTTCCCCCTCAGCCTCTTCTCACTTATCCCAATTTCCTCGCAGATGCTCAGACACTGAGTCCGGGCAGGGATACCAGCTCAGCCGTAAGGAATAGGTCGGGTACCTGGACCAGAAGGCAGAGGTGCCAGTGCGGTGCCGGAACCCCCGGGTCCTGGAGGATCTCTCACGTGTGGGTCTCTGAATGTGCACCAGATGCTGCCCGCTGCTCCCTCGCTTGAGGATTTCACTCTCTCTCATTTCTAGAATCTTTATTTTTTTTTTTAGTAGCCCGGACAAAGGAGAGGAGCAGGGAGGGGGGCTGTCCTGTGTCTTTTTCCAGGACAGGAGACAGGGCGAGTTTAGCACAAAGCCATCAGTCGCAGCAGAGACTTTCGGTTCCCTCGGCGACCCTGGGATGAGGTCCTGAGCATCGCCCGAGGTCACACCAGGGCTCTGTGACAGCCGTGAGACGAGCCTGTCTGCTGCCAGCAGTCCTGCTGGACACCAGAGGTGGGAGAAGTGGTCGTTCCAAGAGCTTGGGCTTAATGAGCCTGCCCTTAACCTAATGGAACGGAACAGAATGTGGGATTTGGGTTAAAAACCCTTGTTTTAAGAAATGGCTAAGAATGGATGTATCCAGCCTAAATGGGCTGTGCTCTCTTGCCATTCTGATGGAAACAGTAATGATTCAGCACTTCCCCAGCATGTGATTGCTCTCTTTGGAGGCTTTATGGGGACAGCCTATTTAAAAGCCTCTCAGAAAGCTGTTGGCGCAGCACACTGTAAATCTCTCAACTTGCCAAAATTTGTTTTAGGCTCTCGTTCGGTATCAGGTTCACTAGATGCTTTGACCTTGAATGGAAGCACCAGGAGACCCGGCGTTACTGCTTCTACTTGGTTAGTCCTGAGTAGCCGAAGGAAAAGCCGTTTCCTTGGGGAAAATCAGGAGTGAGCCGCTCACACCTGTGAGTCTTGGGGCCCCCGTGGTCCCCTCCATCAGCTGTGGTCAGGCTGGAGCCTGTGAGCAGTCGGGGGGTGGCAGAGCCCAGCACAGGGAGGGTGATGGAAGTACCCCAATATTTAGGGGTTTGGACAGGAGTTTGTTCTGATAGAAGCTTAGGCGGGGGCAGCAGGACACTGGGAGGCAGGAGAGCTTTGAAAGCTTTCCTCCTCCTGGTCCCTCCTGACGTGCCTCCAGCTTGGTCCTGGTGGGACCGTCATAGGTCTGATCATCTTCCACCTTCCCCTGATCCCTGCCACTGCCAGCTCCTGCCCTGGGCTGGTTTCAGAGCAGCTTCCCTCGCCGTGCAGAGGAGCAGGGTTAGAGCTGGGTGATGTTTGTGTCTCCCTCCCGCAGGCTGGATGCCGTGTGCTGGCTCTGTACAGATTGATGGAGTAACTACCCCTCACGGGAGCCATGTCTCTGGCTGCAGGGACCAGGTTGACTAATTTCAACCTGACACTTCCCGACAGCAGCAGGTTGCTGAGACACCTCCTGCCTGTATCCCCATCACTGCTTCCCCTGCCGAACGCCCTGGCTGGTACCTGCCGGAGCAGCGATGGATGCTCTGTCTGCCTCCAGCTGTGGCCTGACAGGGGTCCAAGGCCCCGTGCCCTGCCCCAGGCTGCAGCCTCCTCTGCCCGCCTCCCCCCTCCGGAGCATCCCAATGCATCCCACGAGGCGCCTGGCAGCGGAGGGGTTAAGGAGGCTGTGTGTTTCTGGTGCTCTGCTGTATTATAATCTGTTCCATTATGATATTGTCAACGAGGGCGAAATGAACTTGCAGTAGCTTAAAGCAAGATAGGTTAATTAAAAAACCTTGATCAAAGCCTCATAAACCACATAAAAGGTTCCATCTTTTAATTATTTTCGAATGGTCTCTCAGGCAGTAAGGCCAAAAAAAGTCCCTGTTCCCAGGGCCCGTGAGCTGTGAAATTATTGTGTCATCACATCGCATCCAGTTATCGCTCGCCGTGCAAACGAGAAAGAGGCAAAGTTCAGGACAGGCCCCTCGATAAGGATGGAAAGCAGGAGCTGGTGAGGACCGCTCGGCACATCCACGGAGCCGAGGCGGATCCGGTGCGGTGGGATGCGGCACGGCTGGGCTCCGGTCCCCTGCGGCCGCGATGTGCTGCGGGGCTGAGCCCACCCCGGGCTGCTGGACCCCGTGTTCTGCGTGTGCCAGGGAGGGTGGTCCCTGCGTCCTGCCCTGCGCCGGCTTCAGCTGGACCTTCAGGCTCTGGCGGTTAATTAATCGGTGTGATGAGCAGTCAGACTCAAAGCCAAACTGCAGAGCTGCCGGTGAGCGTGCCGGTGGTGCTGGGCATCATCTCCCGTGTGCTCCAACACACGCTCGTGTTTTTTCCCTTGTTTTTCTCTCCTATCAAATCATGTTCGTGGGCTGCCCTCCTCCCCCTGCAGCGCTGGAGAGAACAGCTTTTTCCTCTCCAAATGGGAATGTGCGCAGCCCACTTGCCTCTTGGAGTCATTACAGAGTCTATTACAGAGACGTCAGAACACAGCATCCTCCAGAAAAAGGAGGAGAGAACGTAACAGAAGCAGAAGTTGTCGTTAGCCCTTTCCTGGAAAAATAACCTGCCCCGATGTGAGCTTGGCGCTTGAACGCAGCCGCGCGCAGCAGGAGCAGCCAGGGCTCTGCGCAGATCATCACTGCGGAGTATTTGAATAGAAGCACAGCGTCGTGCTTTCCCCTTCTGTGGGAGAAATTGGTTATGAAAAGCAGGTCGCTGCTTCAGAGCACGTATCAAAACAGTTGGCTTCATAACCCTGGCAGAAAAAGACGAATAAAGAAATCTCATGAGCCCCATGTGAGAGCGTGGGCAGCATTAAAGCGTATGTTGGGCACACCGATCCCGGAACACCTCCGCAGAGCTGCCTGCTCCCCCCGGTCCGAGGGCTGCTGCCTTTTGTCACATCAGAGGGACATCCAGGGCCCTGCTGACCCCCAGACCCCCTCCCCGTTGCTTGCCCACCGAACGATTCCAAGCACCGCTTGCTGCTGGGGGTGGCAGAGCATCTCCCATGGCCGATGGCCCATGGTGGCAAGTCCTCGGCGTGCTTGGACCGGTGTGTTCTGCGCAGAGCTTCCCGAGGGCATGGCGGTGGGTGGCTTGGGAAGAGGCTGGAGTGAAGAAACAGAGCGACGGGCTTCAGCTGCGGTCGTGTCCCTGTTATTCTCCATTCAGCAGCATCCAGCTAAGCACCTTCCTGCGTGAATCACCGAGGATGTGATTCAGTGGTAGCAGAAAAGCTGTACTTGGAAACAGCCGAACCAGCCATCCTAGCGACAGCGATGCCTCGGAGCCGTTCCTGGTGTGTGCGAAGAGCCCCGCACGTCGGAGCGGAGGCTGGAGCTGGCACGGCCGCGTGTGGGTTGTGTCCGGCGGTGCCCGTCCCAGCCCATCGCGGGTGTCAGCGGCGGCGAGGGACCGGGTCCAGCTGCGGGCACCGGCGGCCGCTCGCTCCAGGTACCTGCGCCCGCACGCGCTCCCCCCAGCCCGCTCCGACCCATGCCACCATCAGCCACCACGTCCCAGCTCCCTGGGACACATCGCTGTGCGCGAGCAGGGCGCCTGAACTTGGCCCTTTTGTTCCTGTTTCCAATACAGCAGATTCTTCCTTTTTCTCCCCCCAAAGTGTATTGGCAATAAACGCAGCCCAGGCCTAGGAGGATGGAAAGACGAACCACGGCCATGGAAATGCTGGGCTGTATGTCAACCAGGGCTCACAGCAGGTACAGCCGCAGCCGTCTGCCACTGACGCACTTCAGGGGTATCAAAAGGCATCCTTCTCCACCCTCGAGTTATCATTAATTATCCCGAAAATAAAGCACCACCAGGCAACGTTAATTCGGGAGGAGAAGCTGTAAGTTCCGTGCTATTCTCTGAGGTTTATTTTCACGATGAATTAACGGGAGTTAATTTAGCACTGCGCAGCAAACAGCACTGCTGCAGGAATGCAAACTGAATTCTGCTTCCTGGCTTCTTCCTCCCTCCTGGTTCTTTATTCTGCATGGTGCAAAGGGCTTAGTCTGGCAGGCAGTGAGTGTCACTGTCCAAGTGTTACCTGACCAACAGTCTCTTATTTTTTTCTTGTCTTATCAGCACTTACCTTTCTTGTGCTGCTTTGGTTTTTAGTGTGTGAGAAACCCCCCGTGCCGGGAGCATCGGGGCGGGGGGGGGATGCTCCCGTCGTTCTGGGAGCTCACGGAGCGCGCTGGCTTTTATCTGCGTCACCAACAAGGGAAATGAGTCCGGAAAACTCTACCTGGGTGGTTTTAAAGCTGTACACCAGCACTGGGTGGGGATGGGGGTGCGGGAGAGCAGGGGGGAGAGCTGACAGACAGAGAAAATGTAATTCAAGCAATTAAAGAGTGGCTGCAATTAAAGAGTGGCTGCACCTGATGAGCAACTTGGTGTTCTGGGGCTGAAAGCGAAGCCGGGAGCAGGGGCATTGCTATTCCACACCTGGCACCAACAATGGGAACGCTGGTTCTGCCCGGGAGGATTACACCTTCCATTAATCTAACTTTTATTGAAAGTTTAAATAACAGACAGACAAAATTTGATCAATTAGCAGTGTAATTCCGAGGAGATGTCACAGCGAAATTAAATCTCAGGCACTTTTAATGCGAAGAAGCCCAGCAGCTCCCTCCAGTTTTCTCTGGCAGTAACAGTGTTTGTGTTTTAATTGAGAGTTTATTCTGCTTTGTGCATCTCCTACTAAATTTTAATTCATCACTGTAATGAGAGGAGTTTTATATCGCAGTGTTCGGAGTCACAAATGAAGGAAACACGGCTTTTGGTAGGATCCACTGGCCGTGGAAATCTCCTGAACAGGTTTTGATAAGGCTTGGGGGAAGATGGGTGGGAGTTGGTACCCTGATGGAGAAGGATGCCCGGGGAGGCACCAGGCGCCTGTGGTTACGGTGATGCTCTCCTCGGGCGGGCACGCTCGGGGGTTCCTCCCGGTTCCCCTCGGTCCCAGGCAGCCAGGGCTCCGCGGGGCTGTTCTCACCGAGCCCGCCTCCACGTCCCTGCTCCCTCAACAGTCCCCTTCTTGCCATTTCCCCGTTTGTGCTTTCATTACGCTATATAATTTTTTTTTGTCCCTAGCGAAATGTTATTGCCATCGTTACTGCTCAGCACTTCCATTTTTATTATCGTAAATGTCACTCTCGTACCGTAAATACCTAAAGTGCCACAACCTTGCTGTGAATCTATTTCAGCTCTATCTTTGGAGACATCCCTCATCTGAAAAGGAGAAATACTGACAATTCTACACATCTGTTTCTGTGTCTGTATGTCAGAGGGACCGGCTTCCTGGGTGGCTGCAGCCGCGCGTGGGTCTGGTTTCATTTACACCGTGAGAGTTTCTGGTCAAACCTGTCCCTTGATACCCTCACAAAAGCTCCCCAGAAGGGACGGATGCTCCAAATTTAACAGAAACTATGGCCGAGTGCAGTGTACTGGGGCCAGCGGCCGTGTGGGACGAGGCAGCAGGTGCCCAGGTTGCCCACAGGCAGCACAGGGGCTTGGTGGCAACTCGCTTCAGCCTCTTCCCATCAGCTGCTGCCAGATTAGCAAATACCAGGAGGAAGCGCTGCTTATTGAAATTAATGGATGTGGCTGTGCACATGCGAACATCTCATTGTTTTTTCACTATATCTACAGAGCCAGTCCATTTGCCAAGCCCTGCTGCATCGCTGGCATCCTTGCCGGGACGTACCAGTTCCTTTCGTGGCATCGACCCGCCCGTCGAGAGGTGAGGATTTGGGGGTTTAGCCAGACTGGTTTTCAGGTAGCTGTTTTTCTCAGTAAAAGAAGCAAAATGATTAACCTTGCTTCAGTCACATTCANCTTATTGAAATTAATGGATGTGGCTGTGCACATGCGAACATCTCATTGTTTTTTCACTATATCTACAGAGCCAGTCCATTTGCCAAGCCCTGCTGCATCGCTGGCATCCTTGCCGGGACGTACCAGTTCCTTTCGTGGCATCGACCCGCCCGTCGAGAGGTGAGGATTTGGGGGTTTAGCCAGACTGGTTTTCAGGTAGCCGTTTTTCTCAGTAAAAGAAGCAAAATGATTAACCTTGCTTCAATCACATTCATTAGTATTAAAAAAGAAGAAGAAAAAAAAAAAAAGACGGCAGAGAGCTGCCAGTAGCTTGGCTCCAGCAGCCTCTCCTCCATATGGTCTGTTAAATGCCAGCACATGAAATTAACTCTCATAAATAAGTAATAAGGGATGATTTGCCCTGATCGGGACTGGCTGGCTTCCCACGTAACGTCGTGTTAACTGTCGCTGTGCCGCAGCGGCGAGGATAGGGTCCATCTCGGAGAGCGTACGCTGCTCTCAAAGGGCCTGGGGGCTTGCCAGCTGTGCCCCGTGTGGGGATGTGCGTGCCCGCGGTGGGATGCACAGAGACCCCACTGCCCTGCCCTGGGAAGGGACCCCCAGCCTCCCCCAGCACCGTGGGGCTGCTCCAGCTGCATTCCCAGCTGCCGGTGTCGGGCTGCCCGGCTCTGCCACCCCCAGCAATCGGGGTCCAGGTCCCCTCGGCTCCTCGGGGCGGGTTTGTCGATGTGCTGAAGCAGCCTGGGGTCCATGAGCAAGAGGCGTCGGTTCTGATATTGACCCAACTCGAGTTCTGGCTTCTGAACCCCCCGTCCCGCACCGTCCGGGGTTCTCGGAGGCCGACCCCTTTTGTTCCTGAGCTCTGACCCGGTCCGGACTGGGAAGCAGCAGCAACAACGGGCATCTTCCTCCGTCACCGTCAGCGAAACGAACGCGGCATCGCCGGGAGCCGTGGATTGATGAAGGTGTCTGCAGAGCCGGGCGCAGCGGGACAGTTCGTCATCACCGGGGTTAATGAAGGAGAGTGTTAAATAGCCTGTGACTGTACATCTGACATAATCTGCTAAATTAACGGAAACCTGCCCGCACTGTGCTCCGAGGGGTCCACTTAGCTGTCGTTAACCCCGGTAACACACGGCAGCATGGCGATATCCGAATCCACGTGCAGATCGAGGCTGAAGGTGGGAACACGAGGCATTTCATTTTTTAATGGCTTCAAATCCTTTCCTACCTAATTCCTGTTTATAGCATAACGACTGAAGGAAATCGAGTCATTTAAGAGCAAAAATAGATTCTAATTTCTACTGGTGCTGCCTTCTGGACTTGTAACAAGAAAGGTGCGTTTGGAGGACGGTTGTACCTCTGCAGCGGGAGGTTCCAGCTCTTCCCACTGGTGTGTAGGATAATTCCAAGTTTTAAAAAGCTTTTGCTCTTGTCCTGGAGGTAAAACACAGCGTTGATGTTGCCAAGAGCACTTTCCTTAGTTTGTGGTTCCAGTGTGGCTCTCCCTGACCCCTGGACATGTGCCACGAATGCTTTAATCCCCAGCAAAGCTTCATCTCGAGCAGATCCCGTCACGGACCCGAGAAGTGGGTCAGGAGGCATTAAAGAGTCCGTTTGGTTCATCGTGAACGGGGGGCACGGCGCGGGGTTGAAGCCTCGAATGGCACAGCTCGGGTGCAGTGAGAGCTGCTGCTGCTGCTGCTCTCCTTCTGTTCAGAGGTTGGTGGAGGAGGCTGGTGGTACGACAGGCGGGAGGGGGGCCCGTTAGTCCGTCCCCCATGGGAACAACGCCCATCCCCGGCCAGCGCCGTCCCCAATGTCCCCGTACAGAGCCCACAGTGACAATTAAAGGAACGTTAGGAAGCAGGAGATTGAAATGCAAAAGCAAAGTTCCGCGTGGTTGGGGGTGGCAGCACCTCGCCGGTGGCTGCAGCAGCGCCGGTGGACCCGCAGTGGGGACCCGCAACACCCGGAACACGGCGGGCGAGGGTCTGCGCCGGGGCGGTGCTGCCGGGGTGCCGGGCTCTGCCAGGGTGGTCAGCAGGGTTACGGAAATGTGAGAGCTCCGGCTGCCTCTCTGCTGCGGACTGAGCCGGTACTTTTGGGACGCTCCTTATGTACTTTCTTAAGCATCGACAATATTTTTTTTTCCTCCTCGCAGTGCTTTCCCAGCCTGTGTCTGTCCAGGGTGCAGCGTTTTCATTTCTTTTAATGATTCTCAAGAAATTACTGAGAAATCAAAATACGTTTCAGAGTTATCTTCAAGGCTTACTGTGGTTCAAATGGTTTCTATAAATCCAGAGTGCAAACGCTATTTTTCAAAGCTTTACTGTTCCCCAAATGGTTGTAAGGGTGCGTTGACTGACTTTACTGGGGCCTGGGGAGTTTAGAAAAGAAAAAAAAAAAAGAGCTTAGCAAGCAAGATCTCTTAAAATATATATATGAAAGTTTTCAAAGTTCATCTAATCTATCTCTGGTTTGGGTATTTATAAGCCAGACGCTGTCATTAAGGTTAACGGCACCTCTCTGTTCCCGGGAATATCGCAGCTGCGGGTTGACGGCGGGTCCGTCCCGGGCTGGGATGAGCAGCGGAGGTGGTGAAGGGAGACCCACCCCGGTCCTGGGGCTGGTCAGGGCACAGCTGCTCCAGGAAATGCCGTCGGGAGCTGGTGCTCAGCTTCCCAGCACTGTCGGGGTATTTCCATGTAACACATCGTCTCCCAGCTCAGGTCGTCAGCTTTCCTGCATCCTTCCTGTAGCACTGCATCACTTTGACCGTGTTTTCCCTTCTCTGCTGGAGAGCCCCAGGGATGCTCTATGGCCTGGGGCGTGCGGGGGATGTTCTCTGTCTCTGGGATAAATGTGTAAAACGCGTTTGCCCGTGGCTCAGGCTCCCGGAGGCAGTGGTCTGGGGTTTGCTGGACCCTGACTCACACGTAACGGGCAGGTGAAGAGGAGCTGCGTGTGCGTTCCTGCCGCTCTGCAATTTCCAGGGTGAACGATCGCAGCAGCTTCTTGGGCTCCTGCAGGGGGGTGGGGGGGAGCCCCTGTAACGCTGCCGGGGGGTAACGGCAGCACGGGGTCAGGGAGAGGAGAGAGGCTCAGCCCGGCCAGCCCACTGGGGGAGGAGGCTACACCATTTCTTTAGGAATTGAGCAAAGGCACATGAACTCCCTGCAAGTGATTGCATCAGAGCAAGGCATGCGCCAACAATTGTGATGAACCCATTGCTTTAGAGCTGTTTTTTCCACCGATAACCCAGTAAAACTGCTCCGTCTGGAGACAGCGGCACCCCAAAGGCAGCCCTGATGGCAGAGGATGTTACTCGTTAGGGCAGCAGATTGCTCTTTGCTGTTCAGAAAGCTGATTAAATTGAAATGCTCTTTATATTCCTGCAAAGAGCTGAATGCCAGAACATAAACTGAACTTCTGTCTTTTGACAGAAAACAGAAGGCATCATCGGTGCTCGTCGCTTTCGGCACATTTCCATCATTCGCTATACCAGACCCGGCCACGGATCCATAGATCCATAGAGATTCCTACACACAGATACGTCTGCAGCTCTCGGGGGTGCCAGAGCAGCCCCCCCCCCCCTTTTCCCGGCGATGCCAGAGCCGTGGGACCCCGGCGTGGTGGGGAACGGCGTTAAGGCAAGATGAACAGCACTCCGTACCCTGGATCTGTTTAACCTAATAAATAGTTTGGGTTAATGGACAGCAGGAGGAATGATGCTCAGTAAATCTGATTTTATGAGCCTTTCACTTATTTGCTGTGCCCATTAGGTCGGAAGTTAGGTAATGGACGTGTCCATTAGTGCATTAGCTCAGTGACGAGGGAGCGGAATCAAAAAAGTGTGGAAAAAACCCCGAAGCCGTGTGCATTTGTTAAACCCTCGGTTCGTTAGCAGTGACGCTGAGGGCCACCGAGCTGGAGGGACAGCAGGGCTGGGTCTCCGTGGGGAAGGTAGGGTGACCCCTGAATTACGAGGAGGGTCTCTGTGTGGTGGGTCCATCCAGGGCCAAAGGAAGAGATCTCTGCCGGGGAGGGGGGCTGCGTGGCCTGGGGGGGGCAGGCAGCGTGGGGCTGGTTTCCAACCACAAATACGTGGCTCAAAACAATCAAAATAGACATTTCATTGATAATTCCTTCTTTTACTAATTTCTTTAAAATTTTTTATTCTGCCCAGGCAAATTAGTTTTTAAAAATCTCCTTTCCCAGTTTCCTGGGTACCCTGGGATTATTTTCACGCCCCACAAAGAGCTGTTTGCTGTGCCGGGTAATTCAGTGAACGTTCCCTTGCTCTGAATTAATATGCAGCGTCGTCGTTGCAAGCGCTGGCAATTTGCGGATAATTGGAACCTTCCCCTGGAAAACTCATCAGCCTCACCAGTTAGTTTTCACAAGTCGCATGAGTGCAGTAGGAGAGCCAGATCTCCTTGTTTACCTGCTAGCGAGGAAAGATGTTGCTCGTTAGCAATTAGAAGGTAAATTTCCTCCCCTATCAGCCTCCGCCCGTCCTCCCCCACAGCGGGGAGGGTGCTGGGGGTGAAGCCCCGGGGCTGGTTCTCTGCAGAGTTGTGGAGATGCAGAGGGTGGCCCGAGCACCGCATCCCGCTGCACCCCGGGGTGGGACCGTGCCGCAGTTCCCGAGCAGTTCACCCCGAGATGCGCTGGAGGGGGGTCAGGTGGGTGACGGGGGTTTGCACAAGCGTGGGGAGGAGCAGGGCGGGGGGAAAGCCTTCCAGCAGCAGGAGGAATTCTGGAAAATAAATCCATAACCTGTATGCGTGTGGGAAATAGTCCCCGTAAGCTGTTTGTAAATCAAATAATCCTCGCGGAGAGCTCTGCCGCCGCTCTGCCGACAGCGTTCCGTCGCAGCGGCTGCAGCGCTGATAGCGAACGAGTTGCGTTATCCCGCGCTCGGCTGGTGATGGATGGTTAAATCTCATCACAGCGTCAGTCTCATCAGCAGACACGTTTCCATTGCAATTTGCTGGATGCGCTCTGGCCGCGGACAAACCGAGGGTGTAACAGAGACCTGTCTTTGAAACTAATAGAAGCTGATGCACAGAAAATGAAATGTGTCGGCTCTGCCGGTGCTGCCTGCTCGCGTTCCTAATCTGGTTCCACTTACAAGGGTTACTTAAGATGCTAAACTTCACCAGAGGTTTCCCAGATAATGAAAACAACTGTGTTAGGGACTGCCAGGCAGGCAAAGAGACAATAAGGCGCATTTGTCTGACACCGTTCCGAGTCGCCGGCGGGAGCACTTTGAAGCTGTGCCATGGGAGAGAGGGTCACGGTGCCTTTCCGGAGCCTTGTCTGTCCTGCAGCGTCCACCTCGTGCGTGCTCCTGCCCAGGCACGGCATGGGTCCCAGCCGAACGCTGAGGCAGGCGGTGCTGGGGTTGTGTCCCGTGCGCGGGGGCGTTCGCTGATGAATTCGGGCCTTTGTGCGCTGCCGTCGCTGTCCTGGCAGGACGCTTGGTGGCCGTGGCCAGTGTCACTGTCCCACCGTGATTTCGTGCCGGGTGGTGGATGCACGTCACTGCTGCTTGCCAGAGGTCAGGTTTTTTGGACGTTGTTCAATCAGGAGAGCGTGCTCCCCGCTTGTGCCAGAGCCTCCCCAGGAGCCCTGAGCACCGATGGAGGGGGCAGACCCCCGGC
>VZTO01008964.1:0-37304 GCA_013400615.1 Syrrhaptes paradoxus | reverse complement strand
ATTAAATATTCTACACATTTTTAGATGTTTACTAACATCACAGATACTTTTTTCATTCTTCAAGCAGTATGACTTTTGAAAAGTTGGATCTTTTAGCTTAAAAGTTGCCATTAATACATGGCTTTGGGTCTATTTTTGATCTATGCCCTAGATGATTTTCTTTAATAGGTTCCCTCAACTTACATTCACTTTGGGACACTTAGTGGACAGATCGTTAAAAGAATGCAGTAACAGAAAAAGTTGCCACTGAGGTTGATGGCAGATGCTGAATGCTTAATAAGCAACAAAATCAGATTTCTGTTTTTGAAAATCTTGACTCTGGTATGGTTCTCTGTTTGTACAGCTGGATCAACATGGTGCTAAGCACTCTGCTTCCATTTTGGTGATCACTTGTGCCTAAACTGAGAAGCAATTACTGGACTCAATGCAAATAATTACATGCCTGAAACACATGTTTAAATGTTGAATCAATGTAAGAGTGCTCAGGACTTTGTTGGACTTTATTCAGTTGTGCCCCTGGGATCTCCTAAATTAAGCAGGGGATCCCTAGTGAGGGTGTGAGTGTGTCCCCAAAACCTCACTGAAGCCAAAGGAAAGGCACCCATTCAAGTAAATGGAAATACTCACAGTCATTGGAATGGACTTTGGATCCTGTCCCAAATAGGTTTATTAATTCTTGGAGCACTTCCTGTACAGCAAGAACTTCCTCTTGCAAAGTGACATATTGCTACATGGTTGTTAAAAAAGAAAATTATGTAAAGCTAGAGGCTCATCAGAAGAACAATTATTAGCTTTATAATGCACATGTGCATGCGTGCAAACAATTTTTTATCAAGTAAGCACTTAATTTTTTCAGAGATTTTGCCTACGTCTGAATTTGTGCTTCAGGGATTTCAAAATAGATTTGGGACAAAATCCAGTGGACTGGCTTGAAATACTGAAGGGAGTTTTGCCAAGGGCCTTACTGTCTGCACATGAAGTTATGGTTCTTCAGTGCAGAAAAAATTATCTGTTTTCATTTTTAGGCATGTCATACCCGAACTGGCCTGAGGAGAGCCCCGTTCCACTCACAAGATTCGATGGCACTAACTCTGTGTTTTCAAGATATGCAAATGATAGTGTATATGCTAACTGGATGGTTTCACACTCAGCGGCAAAATTTATGGACAAGTTTGATAGCTAAAATTTTCTTTGTGAAAGGTAATGGACTCCTGAGGGGAACAAAGATGCAAAGAATGAAAAGTCCATTGGCTCATTCTTTGTACCATCAACAACTAACATTTAAATTGGCAAAGCCTTTTATTGGTAGTTTCTGAAGTGTGTTATTCATGCTGAAGACTATAATTGGTGATGTCCCCTTTCAGAAAACATATCAAGCTGGATGAGAGTTGTAGTTCCAGTACTTCTTTCTAGATGGCCACTTTGCATATGGTTCCATTTGGCAACTTCTTACTGCAAATGGCCCCACATTTCATTCTCACTATTTTTTAGACTAACCATCCTGTGTTACAGCTTTCTTGGATGGAAAAATGTACTTGAACTGCTACTTTTATAGTGGCTGTTAGCATACAAGGACTTGATCTAAGCAGGAAGCACAAACAAAATATGGAAGGGATGGGGGAAACAGGATCCCAAATTACTGAGCTTGCTATCAAATGAGGAGTGTTAAATGNCTTTATGAGTTCAAAATAGACTGTACAGGATTTTTAGACTGAATTCAAGTAAAGAGATTTTGTTTGCAGTAAAGTTCAGTGAGTTGGAGTCCTCCTCTGAGATCCAGATGGGATACACTGCCATGCACAGGACACTGCCATGACATAACTCCAAATAAGCCTGTTACCTTGAAAGTCACGAGTAAACAACACTTGCACAGCAAAATTGGTCTAAAACTCTACTGTTATTGAAACTATACATGAAAAATGTCATTGGAATTTAAGATTAAATATAAAAATCTTGTGCTTACAACACTGACTTGATATTTGGGAGAACGATCTGACTGTGGGTCATGTGTTCTATGTGGAAGAGTAAATGATCAGCACTAATTTTGTCTTTGTAATCTGATAGATAACTTTTTTGTTTGCTACAAATGTTGGGACATAAATCCCAAGTGACTCATTGTTAGCGTTGTGATGGTTGTTCAAAATAATCGAGTTCTACCAAAGCTTGCTCCTGTCACTTACAATCCAATTTAGCTGTTTTCAGATGTTGTTTTGTGTACCAATTTTATGTTTTCATTAAAGTCTGTGATTTCAGAAACAAGAGACTCGGACTGCCAAAACCCAAACACAGATTTTCATTTTGCAAAAACTGGGATATAAAGTGCTATCTTGGAATTTAAACACCTTCACTGTTGCATATCGTACATGATCCTGTCCTGGTTTTGCACAAACGCTAAGCAGAGTGGCCTTTTCTTTGTACAAACATTTGCCATGTTGTGTAATGCTTATGTACAGTAAACAGATACAGCTGTGTATACAGAAGGATATACAGTTGTGATATACTGGTGATCTTCACTGGCATGACACAGCTGTCAGAATGCACACTTTTAAAATAAATGGCACTGAAAATGAAGCCCATTATGTGGGCTTTTTTTCTATTGAGAGATCTATGAAAAAGGAGAGAAAAATGGCACTTGTGGTAACTTTTGCTTTGTCCAGACCTTTTTCTATATCTTACGTCTGTAAATGGGAATGCTTTATTTGCTGTGAGCAAACAGGGCATCAAGATTTACAGTTTTGGGGTTTTTTAATTATTCTTCCTTAAATTAAGACTTTCTTTTTATCAGCTATCTTCCGCAACAGTATTCATCTGGGAGATGTGAAGCTCCCACTTTCTAACCTGGAAAGCCCTGCAACAACATTGCTGTACAGTAGGTGAATGGTATAGTGATGCTGAAATAACTAGTGGGTGCAGAAAGTGGTGTGTATTTTAGGCTTCCAGGGTGAGTCAATGTTGTTTCAACAATTAACTCCTGTGAAAAGTTCCACTAATAGCTAGTCATCTGTTAACCATAGATTCTGCCTATGAAATACACACACAGTTCATAATTATAGTTGTCATACACAGATAACCTGCATTTAGTGCAGCTTAATGAAACATTCTTAACAAGTCTTTCCTAATCCAGCTAATTTTGACTCCCTTCCTGCTCATGAATGTTGGTAAGAAATAGATTATTACTTTCAAGTATTCACTCATAATATGAAAGCTTACTTCTTCTGTGTACGCTATTTTTGTAAATATTTCCCTTGAAGTGTTTCCTATTTGTTCTGTGTCGCCATTAGTCAGAATGGTGACAATCTTGTTTCAGTTCCCCATTAGAGAATAAATGTGCTTCCCATGTGGGGAAAAAAGTGATACTGCAGATGATTATTTCCATTGCTGACAGAAATACTTATGCACTTGGCTGCCTGGAGGAAAGTTAATTTGAAGGGGAAAAATGACTCACCTAAATGTACAGGTTGAAGGGAATATTTCTAAAAGTTTCTGCCAGCCTTTTCTAAATATCCTCAGATGGCTTTACCTGGTCTATGCTTTGAGTTGTGACAGATGGGGGTGAGGGTGAATCTCATGTCTCCTCCTAGTCGTTACAGCGGCAGAAGGAAGGTGGTGTAATATTCATTCTTACAAACTTTTCCAGAGGTATGATACTCAGAAAATCTACTGTGAGGTTGCAGATCTAAATCTGAAGACATTAGCCTGTTTTATATAATAGGAATTTTAAAACATCTTCTCCCGTGAATATGAGGTACATGATATTTAGATCATGTGGTTTTATCTACAATTTGTCATGCAAAATATGCATGAATCTCTATGCTACACTCAACTGGACCTGTTTTAAGTAATCCTCAAAAGCATACAGTAAAAGCAAGTTTCTAATCCTTGATGTTTTATAATCAACCTTACCTGAATAACACAAGCCTCAAAATATATCTAAGAAGGATATTTCTATTTTAGCTTTTGAAAGTTAAAAAAAAATTACTTGATTTTTAGATGCTTTGTTTAAAAATTTAGACCACCTAAAAGCCCCGTGTCTCTCACTGCAGCTACAATGGTAAATTTATAACAGAATACCAGAGATGACATTGAGCAGCACCAGCTCCTAAGTAGCACCAGGCAACACTCCCCATAAATGAGGTGCAGATTGTCCATAGGGAGATGCATGGTTTGACTTTTTCAGCCTCGGCTGTCTCTCTGAAAAAGAACCCTATGATTCCCTAAAGATGTGTAGAAGTGTGTAGAATCTTAATAAGAAAACCTAAGATGTTCAATTCTACTGCATCTAACTTAATATAATTTAAGTAGCCCCTTTGAAGTTAGTGGGATCATTCTTTAATAAATGATACATAAACATTTGCTGGTCTAAAATAAAATATTGCAACTGTCTGCTAGCAAACCTACAAAAGATACTATCAAAATACGGACAAAGTAGCAATAGCCCAGGTCACTCAGTACCCATCCGTCGCACAATATTGTCTATCTAGAAGCACTATTTAGTAGCAGGTACTAGACAAGAGAAGACAGGTAAGCACAAATATATCCCTATATGTATATCTAGATGAGAATGGTGAATGAAATATTTTTCAGTATTTATCAAGTTCTTCAGTAAAGATGAGTTGTTCATGTAAGCTGTGTTTCACATTTGTTTCTCATTTCTAATTCTTTGGGACAGCAACCTGTGTCTTCCAGTTATGACAAGAGACATAAATACTCTTAAAGCATTTTGAGAATAGGTCTTCTCTTTTCATGGTGGTTTTTTTTGTTTGTATTACTTGGTTTTATAAAGGGTTGCACAGTATCTCAAGACAACAAATTGCTTCCTAAAAGTGTATTTCTTTGAGCTGTTATGAAACTTCATTTTGTTGATAACATTCTGAAATTAAGTAAAAAGGTTTTGCCTACCTGAGTACAGACAAATACACCTCCCCTTAAGCTCATCTGAAATAATTAGCTCCTTGTTTTGGGCTACGAAGGTACATTTCGTAAAAACCCAACTTAAACTCATCTGGAAGCTGTTTCATATGGATTACAGGCCAATTCAAAATGGTATGAACCATTTCAGACCATTGCAGTTGTAGTGTACATGTCAAGAAATAACCTTCCAATTTTCTCTATTAGAAAAGAGAAAGAAAGGTGTGTTCCTCTCCAAGGTGGTTAAAAAAATAGTAAATTTTGAGATCAATGACAATATAATGATTGTTGTCATTGCATATCAGATGAGAGTTTGCTTCTATCCTTGCTGATGAAAGCAGATTTGTATTAACGTATAAGATAACTTGTGCATTTTTACCTTGCCACGAGAAAAAGCTTTCCATTTAATTGGCTAAACAGTGAAGTTTGTAGAGGTTCAAACCATTACACTTACAGCAAGTAATGTGCATATTTTGAATAAATAGTGATGTTTACAGTAGGTGTTTGTTTGGGGTTTTTTTATTGGCTCCCAAATACAAGAATGGATTGGGTTTTCACAAAGCCCTCAGCTTTGACCTAGGTCACCTCCCATTACATCCCTGATAAACCTCTGCTGATTTTAATGGGGAGAAAGTATAGCCAATAGGCAAAACTTGGCTCAAAATATAAATTAAAATTATGCTTATTTTATCACAGTATTGATGTAGTGGAAAGAACCAGTAGCTGCATGGTCAGAATTACTGAATATGTCTGCATGTAGATAACAGTGTTTTAAAATGTGAGTAGGGTATGAAGGTAAAAACAGTCACAGTTCCCACTTTGTCTGTCTGTAGTTAAGGGGCAGGTCCAATCAGTCCGTCCCCATGGGAAGTTAGGTTAGCCCAGCATCTTGTGTAAATTTCCTCTTGTATTTGCAAGATGACATACAAATAAAGCATGAAGTTAGAGACTTCTGGGGGTGGGGGAAAAGCTGATATATCAGCTTCATTTTCTCACCCTCTCTGACAAAAGAGTATTAACAGAACCAAATACTATGATTATTTCTTAACTTCAGAAATGTTGTTATGTCCCAAAAGAGAAGTAGATGTCCACTGCTGGAAAGCATGTCCATTATAGCAGGACTAGGTTTTTATGTATTTCATAATCGTCTCTCAAGTGGAGGACGGAAGAGAATATAAGCCAACACATATAGAGCCTTCATTTTAGAATTATGTTTGCAAAATAATTTATTATTGAATACTGCAGGGAGATATGATTTTAAGCCTTTCACAACACTGGTGCCAAAAGTAGTTGTGGAGTTAACTACATATCACACTAGCACTACATTTGTTTGACAAGGAATCAGCAGATGACTGCAAAGAGCAGATGCGTGGTCTCTTTCTTCTGTGCTATCACCCAGCTATTCCCTTACTCCCCATGGAACCTGATCGGGGTAGGAACACATATTTGCCCACAGGAGAGTTTTCTGTATGCTGAAGTCTGCAGGGACAGAAAGATTTGAGATGGTGAGGAGACAGCAACCCCTTCTTCTATTCACATTCTGCAAGATTGGGTTCCCTGCCTTCTCACTCTTGAAGCTTGTGAATGGACAGGCTATGGAGCAAACAGAATTGGCAGAAGACCAATGTCCTGTCTCCCACACACGGGGCCCACAGAAGGTATCAGTTGAGGGCTTGCAGGGAGGCTCAATGGGAAGTACAGGTCTAGTCTCACACTCAGTTTATAAACCCTGAAATGTGACAAAACAATGTGAAGTTAAAGAACAGAGGTTCACTTTTAAAGTATAGTCCAGGTCTGAACTAAGAAGTTAATGCGCATGTATCCCCGATGTTAAGAGAGGGTTGGTACCTAATAAATATAGTGTGGTTTGTGATTGTACGCACCCAGAGCTGTGAGGTTGTTATGGAAAGAGGAAGTTATCTCTGCATCCATGGGGTTATAGCTAGCACATCTCCCACAGAAAACCATAGGTGTTAAAACCCCCTGGCAGCTCCAGCACTGTGTTCTCACTGTTAACCAATCTGCTTATATGATTCTCTCTAGACGTGCAATTATCACTAGCCAAAAAATGTTTGGATTTTTAATTTCAACATTCACAGCAACAAAAGGACGGTTTAGAAATGCTAAAATAAACCTGTGAAACAGGAAATGTGAAACAGATTGACTGTGTTCAGACGCAAACAAAGTAAATTTGATTGGAACACAGGCCCATTTTCCTAAGTTTTTGCCTTATGCTGGTAGATACCTCATTTAGAACAACTCAATAAACTCTGGACTGCCAAACTTGAATTTTTTAGACTGTAATATAGCCACAGATATGAGTTCCTGTGTAACCTCAGACTAGATCTGGATATCAATCAATCATTGCTGTTTCCTGCCTGAATTTTCTGCATTCTGCAGGTCATCCTTATATAATTTTTTAGCTGTTCAGCACTTTCCCTCCTGACATGATCGTAGTTGAAAGAGTTTGATGTGAGCACTTATTTTCACTTGCAACATGTGCCATTTTCATAGCTAGCTGTCAATGCAACTATGTCAAAGGGTAGAATCCCAAGTAAGTGGTGGCTGGTATGACAGACAAGGAGGCTGCTCAAGAGAGCTGCTCTCATTCCTTGAAAAAGCTGGTAATGGGTTCATGTTCTTGCGATGACTGAAAAGTTTGGAAGAGCATTGTAAAGATTAAGATGTGGAAAAAGCCTATGGAAATATCCAGGAGATAAATACCAGATTTATAGTACATATTTTTAAAATGTGTATGCAGCTTCAAGAATCAGCCAGCAAGAAGCATGCAGAGTTCACTGCTCTCCAAGATAGTTTTTGTCTGGTCAGGACTGTCAGTGATTGATTTGACAGCAAAAGACAAGAATGATTCTTTCTGCTACAGGGCATAAATAATTGAGAGATATTTTAGCCTTGAGTCAGGAAATCATTCAAACAGTTACTTAATGGGTTTTCCTGTGCAGAGAGGCTTTTTGAACAGTGGCCTGGGCCAGACATAGCAAATAGGCATTAAGTTTATGCTGATTGTAAGGATTTTTATTTTAAAAACATGACAGTTGGAAGCCTCACCCAGTGTTGCTCTTCCAGGATCATTTGTTAAAATGAACTGTGACAATATGTTAAATACTGTGAAGAAACAGATTATGTGGGCTTTTTTGAAAAACACTACTGAGAATGTTTTAATTTATACTGAAAGACATTTATCACCATCTTTACATGTACAAAGATAAAGTAAGCAATCAACTTAGATTGCAACAAGTTGTCATCAGAGACAACTTTTTAACGAAACAGAAATAATGTTTAATGAATCATTTTGACTTGCTTATGGAGTCTCCATTATGGTTTACTAATGTTACAAGATATGAAATGAATGTTTTGAAATGCTAGGCTTTAAACTAGAGATTACTTGCAATAGTTACTATTTCAAATTATAATCATGTATTTATTAGGCAACGCATAACACTATTCATGGTATTAAACCTTGAAATGCAGTAATATGTATAGCACATATTATCTTTATTACTATAAAAGGCATCAAACATACAGTAAATCTTGTCATACAAGATTTGAACATTGCTCAGGGGAGCAGAGGGAGAAGGTACAGTACTATACCTTGCATATTTACCCTACAATTCATGCACAAAAATACCACATCCCCCTCAGCAATTAGGCAGCACCTCCTTATGTGTCACAGGCACTAGAGACTCCCTAGTTAATCTGGATGCTGGAGTTAAGTTAAAAACTGAGAAAAGAGCTTTTAGCCTACTTGGTTACTCCAGCCAGTCCCTTGGCAGCTCCCCATCCCCAGCGCTACCTCCACCGTGCCGCAGCCGCAGCCTCCCTCCGTCCTTTGCTCCCTCCATCTGCACCAGGGAGGTTGCTGCTGCCCTGGGAAGCTGAGGCAGAAAGATGGACCAGCCTGTGTTGGGCTGGGGCTGTCAGTGACCCATCTTGAGCAAGGGATGGCCAAGGACCCCTTCCTTTTGGTGCCACCTTGTCTTTCCAGAACCCCAGCCCTGATGGGTTTTCCCCATGTAAGCAGCAAATAGCATCTGTGCAGAAGCACGAGCGAGGGCTGCCCGATTCCCAGCTCTGCCTCACACCCTGTCCTTAGCGGGAGGATTTGGGACATGCTGCTTGTGCCTGGCCTGGGCCTTACCAAACCCTACAGCCAGCCTGCCCCAGCTGCAGCTGCCAAGCAGCAGGCTTGTACTGAGAGAGCAAAACTCCAGGCGTTTGCCTCCCCCCAGCCTCCCCAAATTATCAGCAGCCTGTTGGCATTCACAGGTTAAGCTATTTTTTTTTCACCTGCTACACATGGCCAAACTTTATAACTTGCATTTGTCTGCATTCGTAATGAACATCCTCATGTTTTAAGCATCAGTAACTTTAACACAGCCTGCAGTTTCCAAGATGCCTGCGCTGCAGAAACAGTCCAGTTCAAAAGTTTTTTATCTCTGTGCTTATCCTGTCATAGATCCGATTTGTTTTTTAAAATAGTACAAATCGTTGCTTGTCTAGCACAGTCACAGAACGGGTAACTGACATGCTTAAAATTTAAATTAAAGAGAGAATAAAAATGGAATAGAAATGTCATTTGTAACCATTCAGTTCTATCTAGTAAATACTTCTGAACCTGATATTCCTTAATATAAATGGGGTGCAGGCTGCCAGATCAGGTCTTTCTCATTCTAGTTCTAAAAATAGGAGTGGGAAAGAAGGAGGAACAAATATTCCTTACTCTTGAGAAGGAGTGGGAACAAATTGAAGTGCATTTCAAAGCGTCTTGCCATTCAGCCATCTTATGATTGCATTTCTAACGTAAAATCTTGCTCTGAATTTGATTTGGAGCTCCATTTTACTGACAGAAGTGAGCCATTGCAAGATTCTTATTAGCAAAGCTTTTTCTTAACAAAGATAAGATTAAAAAAATGTTACAAGTCAAAAATCAAAGAGGCATTTGTGAGACCATGAGGAAGGTAGTGCAGTGATATTTGATTCTGACTTTGCAAATCAGTTCATCTTTACCTATTGGTTTTATAATGGTAGTAGTAAAGTCTTAACAGCATGTTTTAACACGTTTCTCAAAATCAGCCGCTGTTTTTATGCACCACAGGACGAGATGACAATTTCCATGAAAACCTAAACACTGTTTTCACCTGCTCAATTGCGGTATGGTATTTTTTTCTGGCTGTCTGTTGACATTCTATGGCACCCAAGAGAGTTCCTTCTTGATGAGGGAACAGTGTGCCTTCTGCCTTTCTTTAGCCCTGTCTTGCACTGTTTCACCACTGCAAGATTTTCAGTCCTTGACAATACAGTACTACTAATAAAATCGAAGTCATAATGTGATTTTATTATTATTTCCATGTGATTTTTTTGGAGGAATAGTTTACAAATACAGAAAATGTTGCACTTAAAAATGTTCCAATGATGTATACATAACGATGAGTGGTACCAGAAACAAGAGAAGCAAACGTAACATTGTATGAACTAACACACTGGAGTTTGGACTTAAAAGGAGGGACATGGGTTTTTGGGGCAGTTACAGACAAGCCTGTAGCTAACACTGGCAAAAAAAAACCCAAAACAAAACAAAATTGGAGTGGAGTAAATGGATATTGCCAAAGATGGGCCAGCACAGTACAGACAATGAACACACAAGAAGTTTCTTTGTCTCTAGTCCTGTCTCTTGTACAAAGAAATGAACACCAGTTTTGTACTGTTTGCCAATCTGTCAGCATGGATGATCATCTCTGTACTGTACCTCCCTACAGCTTTGTCTTTATTTTGTGTGGAAGTCAGTGGTGGTTTTTTTGACTGCTGGACAAGCCCAGGGGGTACAACAGATTATGCAGTAAGGAATATTAAATACTGATATACTGAATATTTTGATATGAGGCATCTCAGATTAAGGAAGCCCACATATTTCCCTCTATAAAGATACTGCATTTAATGTAGATACTTATCTGAAAAACTTGAGCCTTGGTGCAGGAGGTCATCAAGTACAAAAAGGAACAAACCACATAACCAACTAAAAGACCTCGATAATGTTATCTTCTTAGACAAGGAGTGCTTATGAAAGATTGTCTGGCTTAAATCTCATATATAGAATGATCTAACTTATTTCTCTTTCTGCATCCTAGACAGATTTAGATTTAAATTTACATCCTAGATTTAAATCTACAGTTTAAAAAGTAATGCAATAGGATTGATTTTAAATATATTACTTTATAGTTTTAACAGGTTACTGTTCTGCAATACTGGAGAAGGGAAAAAAAGGGGAATGTGTCGGTTTTGGTATGTTTTGCATAATATTGAGCGCTCTAGTCAAAGTCCTCCTAATTTATTTTCCACTCTAGGTACAGAATATGGCTGCTTGGACTTTTTTTCAGAGCCGCTTTATAATCAATAGATTTGTGACAAAATTGTCTTATTTTTTTAGAAAAATGCCTAAAGCGCTTATTGGTGTAATTAGATAGAATCTCTATAGTTAAGGTGTCTTGGAATAGCCAGAAATAAACCAATATAGAATTACAGCACTACAATAATGGATTACTTTCCCTATGCGTTCTCACTCGTTAGTCTGGTATGATACCCTAGTGCAGTTGCAAGTGAGCAGTGGAGCCCTGGGCATATGACCCATTGTGCCTGCCAGAAAAAATAAGGCCATGTGGCCTGGAAAAAATTATCAGGTACTGCTGTAGAATACTGCCTGCTGCTCTCAGCTGGAGCAGGCAGCAGAGCCCAGGCAGTTAACACAGCTCCCTGCAATTTCCTTTCTGCCTTCCCGTTCCTCTGCCACACAAACCAAAGTGACGCCCATGCTTCTTGTACGGTAGAGTTAAGAGTTAGAGCTACCATCAAAGAGCTCAGCAAACACTCGTTGATAACAGCAACCCTATACTGATTTCAAAAAGAAAAAGTTATTTTAAGAGATTGTATCCTAAAAATTTTGATGCATCCTTCCATACATTTTTACAGATGCCAATACCATTGATAAAGCTAAATTAAATTATTACTATTCTAAAAAAACCCAAGTGGACTATACTAAGCATTTCTGTCACCAGAAGAAAACTTTTTCAGATAGTAGATAAAGTCATTAAATCTTATTTACATTAACATACAGTTGTGATTGTATTGATTTTCTTTTCCAATAAGGAACATTTTCTGTTTTCATGAATAAGTGTAAAGATTGCTGAGTCTGCTTTAATATATGATAGGACTCTATATGAATTTAAAGTCAGTTGATACAATGTGTAGAGACTGTTTGCTAATAGGAATGTCTGAAAGTAATTTAGCAACTGTGATCCCAAAACAGCAGGAAAAACCAATCCATAACAGTTAATTTCCCAAATGCTATATAAGTTATATGCTCTTTGGTCCACAATTTAGTACATTATAACACTAAAGAATTAATTTTTATTTGATACCAAACCACTACATAAATAAGTGCAGTCCTTCAACATTTAAAGACTTTGAGGCCAAAAGTCTTAAAAATTGCCAAAATCAAAATGTTGAAACAATGCAAAATAAAGCAAGCAGTAACAATAAATTAAAATACTGTAGGATGGTTTATTTTTATTAATTAAAAATTATTTGTACATTTGGTTGCGTTGTTCAATATCTGTTATAAATAATTTGCAACAATTAACACACAGATAAAGAAAGGGGATACACAAGAGATCATGTTGGAATTGTGCCATCAGTAAGGCTGAGCTGTGGTATTTGACAAAAAGCCTTGTGTCAAGGCAAACGAATGACTATTGTTTGGCAATTAAAGCTCTGAATTTTCAGGCAAAATAACAGACCATTTTTCTTATTCCACATACACGTTTCATTTCAGCTCAAGAGGATAAGAGATTAAAAAGATCTGCTGTTGAAGGATTGCTTTTTTTTTTTCCTCTTCTCCTTTGGTCTCATTCACATTACTCCTTCACTTCGGCATCATGTTCTCAGATCATGTTCTCTCTCTTTTTTCTGTTGTTTCTTTCCCTCCAGCACACACATATGCTTAAAAAAAAAAAACAAACCAAAAAACAAAGAGCAAGAAAAAAAAAACAAACAAAAAAACCCCAAAACGCTAGAAGCTGGAGCTAATGCTCTTCTGGAAATCTCTTACTTTTTGAATCTGCTGTTGCCAGCCAGTTCCTTTCCCCTAACTGTACTAATTTAAGTTTACCAAAGTTTAGCAAAATATTTTTAAATGTGTCTCTGAAATAATCATGCTATCATATTTTCATAAAATTCAGAGCTGTGTCACCTATATATATATATATATATATATGTAGACCTTTCAGCTGCCAGGAGGTCTGCAAATACTTCTCTAAGAGAGAATCCCCAGGCTGAAATGAATTGTGTGTTAAAACATAGATGTTTGTGAAATGTTTTACTGCCTGCTTTATTCACAAACAAAACAGGAATTCCTCTGTAGGCCTGGAAGACTAATACCGAATAGGAACCACAACATCTGTGAGCATAAATATAGGTCTGAGTTATGAAGGAATGTCTAATCTTGGAATAGCTCATTCTGATAGAAGAGTCTGGAAGTTACACACAACATCCCTGCAAGAACGCAATTCTTCCTGTCATGGTAGACCTCTTATACAAAGATGACTATGAATACCCAAGCTGGTATTACTAGAGTTTGAGAAACCTATGATTTTTTCCTTTTCTCAATCTGAAGAAAGTAAAATAATCTTTCTGGAAGTGAAGGAACTCTGGTAAATAGAGGAAACTGGCACTTAAGAAAAAAAAGTATTCTGTGTACAATCTCCTGTAAGGCACTGTATAGATCTCCTCACATAGCAGCAACTAGCTCTTGCACAGAAAAGTGACACCTGGAAAGCCTGAAGGACAATATTCAGAGTCTGGTTGCTCTCTGTAGACCAACCAGCAGGTGATGCAGGGTTGTCAGAGTGGGTTGTCAGAGTTTGACATCTACGTTGTAGCATTAGTTAATGAAAGAAGTAATTTCAATTATTTCCATTCTGTTATCTTCTTGTACCTCCTAGTAGTATTATGTCTACAGAACACTGCAGTCTCCAGTATCAGTAAAATAACACGGGTGTCTAGTAAACTCCTACCTATTTATCACCACCCAGAAGACAAGCAGGAGCTGAGGGGGACTCCACAGTCATCTATGATGTGCAACACTGAAACCTCATGCGAGGTCAGGTTTAAAATAGCAGTATATTTACATACTGTTTTAGAAACACAATGAACCCACATTTACCTAGTTTCAGGAGTGCATATGTGAAAATCTAAAACCTTCCGCTAACTCCCTTCTCCATGAGCCTCTTCAAATGTGTTTTTGATAGATACCTAGCTTTGACAATCTAGCCTCATGACAAGCTTCAAAGGACAGGAAAGGGCCTGTGTGGATGGCTGGGCACACTAGCCAAGTGTGCTTTCACTATTAATGGACCAGAGCAGTGACAGCAAAGAATAGAGGGTTCCCAGTCGTTATGGAAAAACCCTATGCATTTAACATCACTGTTTATAGAAGGTATTCCTTGGAAAGATCTCTGTTGTCTGAGCACTTGAAATCTAGACTGAGCAGACCAGGTCCTTGGACACCCAGCCCCCCTCCCAGACTGTGTGGTGTTGTTATTTATGAACAAATGGGTTTCCATCTGCTTGAAGACAAAAGGCTGCCCTGTGCTATTTGCAACAGAGCAGTAACGTGACAGAGGTGGTGGCATCTGCTGCCGAGACCATCCAGGGCTCCACTCTGGCGAGCACTTGGTGCCTACCTTGCAGGCAGGTGAGCAGTCACAGGCAAACCACCAAACTGATGTCAAGCGGGGGGCACAGGTTGTTACAGTATAAGACTAGTTGTTTTTGTGCATATGACTCAATTTTTGATGAGCGGGGCCAGAAACATTTGATACACAGTTATGAAAGAACACACCACTACCTCACCCACTTCCGGGGCTGTTCTTGGTGGTACCCTTTGAAGCTGCTATAGGCCACCCTTCATGCAGATGGCTGAAAAGTGCACAAGAGCCTAAGCCTTGCTTCCTTTCATGTCAAGCCCTACAGAAAAATAATAATAAAAAATTATAAAATGAAATACTAATCTGGAAATACAGAACTGTAAATAAATATTTGGGCAAGGAGAAAACAATTATGAATAAATTCCGCTTGTTGTAGACCCTGTGTCTCCAGCATAAAGGCTACACCACAATCCCACGGCTTTGTTAACGTGACAGATCGGCATCCCCGTGCCGCTGCGGGACCTCTGCTCGCCGCTTACCCACCCGACGGGCACGCAGCGCCGGCCGCCCTCAGCGCCGGGACCGCAACCCGAGCGGAGCACCGGCACCGGCCGCCAGGCCCCGAGCAGCAGCGCCGCGGCCACCACCGGGGAGCCGAGCAGCCNCGGGCAGCCCCGGCGCCGCCGCCACGTGCGGGGGAGGGGATGGAGGGAGCTCTCCCACAGCTCGGCCGCCGCCGGCGCCCGGTCCCGCCCCAGAGGCGGCCAGGGGCGGCCGGATCCGTCCCCTTTAAGGGCCGCGGCGGCGGCGCCCCGCCCGCTCATTTCCTAGCGCACAGGAAGTGGGGCCGCGGCTCGGCGGCGGGGCCCGCGCGGTGAGTACGGCCGCTCCGCGCCCCTCCGCCGCCTCCGGCCCTCCCGTCGCCCCGGCTCGGCGCCTCCCTTCCCCTGCTTCCCTCCCCGCCCCGCCTCGCTGCGCTCATCACCCGGCTCCTCGTTCCCTCACCTGCCTGCCGGCCTCCGCCGGAGCGCCGCGGCACCCGCCCTGCCGGCGGGTAGCGGCGTCGCGGCGGGTCCGTCCCCATCTCCCGGCCGGGAGCGGGTTGGGCCGGGCGCGGTGCGTGCGGCGGGGCTCAGGCGGCCGGAGCTCGCGGCGCGGCGGAGGGGAGGGGGAGCGCTCCCGGTCCGCCCGGCTCCGGTCTGCGGGGGGCAGCGGCGCCTGGGGGCAAGCAGGGGGGGTCTGTGGGGCCTGGGCTGCTCCTCGCCGCCCTGGGGCCGGGGTCATGCAAACCCCGCGCGGATTTTATCTTAGCACTGTCTCAACAATAAAATTAATCCCTTTTCCTCCTCGCGGTTGCGTTTCCATTGTGTTAATTGGCCGTAAATGCGCTGGGGAGTGCGTTTGTGGAGATGCGCGTATCTGGAGCCAGCCCTGGAAATGCGGAGGGGTCGAGTCTCTCCGCGGAGGGCACCGTGGCTGGTCTCCCCTGTCCTGCTGTGACCGGGAGGAGTTGGTGACAGTGGCAGGCTGGGTGGTCAGAATGCCACCTCCCTGTTCCAGTGCATGGACTGACGGGGCATTGGGTTTTTAACTTGCTCAGGCTGCTAGAAAGCCCAATTCCTTTCACCCCCAGCATAGAGGCAATGATAGTAAGAGGGCACTTAATATTTTCAGTGGAATATTTAGACTTGTTTAACTGTGGTTTTACATCTGCTTTTTGTCAGCCAGATTCTTGCTAAATTCCATGCTCTTGTAAAATGTGAAAGTTGGAGCATTTTGATATTGAACAACAGAAGTGAAATTGTATTATTGCTGTCAGTCTGTTAATCCTGAAACTACCTCATTTATTGGAGAAATACTAAAGCAGAAGCAGTGGTGTTGCAATTTGAAAGACAGTTTTTAAAGCTGCATGTACAAAAAGTTAAACTTGATACTACATGTTTTCAGTGAAGTATAATCCTGATCTGCTTAATTAACATTTGCTTTATTCTGTGGCTTTGTAGTTTGTGGGTTTTTTCCTCTTCAAGTCCCTCTGTCAGGTAGAAATAGAGACCCTGATCTCTTCTGCTAAGCTTGCAGATGATGGATAAAAACTAAATGTGCTCTTGCTCTGCTGAGTAACTTGGAAGAGCTGCAAAAAAAAAAAAAGAATGAGGTTGTCTTAACACAGAGTAGATATCCCTCAAGCTAAGCTCATCTAGTAAAAATTCTATTTTTCTTTTTTCTTTTTTTCCTTTTTTTTTTTTTTTTTTTTTTTAATTTTTTTATTTGATTAATAGTAATTTTATTTTTTTTTTTTTTTTTTTTTGTCTTGGAGACTGTAATTGCCTGGGCCCATGAGTAAGACCTTTCTTCTTTTCCAGCTTGCACCAGCTGAAAAAGTTCCTGTCCTGCTTCAGTTGCTTGAAGGAAACTTCTGGGTTCCCTTTATTTATTAGCTAGATAGTGAGTCCCCAAACACTGTCAGACAGCAGCTTGGAAGTGTTCCCAGTAGCTGTCAGTGGAGGTGGATGGGTTTTGCAGATGGGGTGTTAGCTATGTGCCTCAATTATACCCTGAGGCTTTTAGGGGAGACTCTTTGCCAGTAAATCCTTATCATAAGTATCAGGCAACCCACACTGAGTGTTGCTACAGCACCACTGTCCTAAACTGTCTGCAAGCTGAGAATGGAAGGAAGAACAATGATTTTTGTAGCACAGGACTGTACAGCACAAATATAAATTGTTTAGGTTGTCTGTTCCTTGAGGAAACCCATGAAAACTTCAGTGTGATTAAGGTCAGTTGATTGTGAATGGTTCTTTCCCTTCTTGATCCCATGACTTTATTTCAGTGTCTTCCTCGGGCTTTAAAAGGGAAGAAAAAAAAAGGAACAGAATACCGCAAACCTGTCATTAAGATTGCTGCATCATGGTAGAAGTTGCACCAAGTTATTCTTGAATGTAAATTCTTTCCTTTTAACTTCCAGCCCTGGGATATGGGTCTTCACAAGATGGTGAGAAACATCATCTGAAGGCATAGTTAAATGATATGTAGCTGTGGTCTTTTGCCAAGAAAACCCACAAGCATATCTGGCACAACAATTTCTATCCCTGCACCACAGTCTGTTGCTTTCCTGCTTGCTAGAAGTGTTCTGTGGACCTCTCTGTGAAAAAGATCAGCAAAATGACCTGAACTTTTAAAAGAGCTAAAACTAAGCTTGGGGGAGGGAGGGTATGAGAAATATGATGTCAGGTGTTTTTTTTACTGTGGAAAATGAATTGCACAATATTTTTCTTGACTCTGAAAACAATCTGTCATTATGAAGCAAGCTTCATGACTTGCATTATTTTCTCTTTAAATAGTGCTGAAGCAGGTTCATGGAGGTGGGATGAAATTCAGGCTTTGGGTAAGGATTTGGGTGGCACTGGAACTGATAATGTGCTTGGTTTCCAGTTAGCTCATCTGTCTTCTGTCCTCTTAGAGGACCAGCCCTCCAGAATAAAAGTAGAGGAAGAGACGATAATGATCTTGCTTCTGGAAAAATAAATTAAGAAATAGACAGGGATTTCAAGCCCAAGACTTAATTTGGAGAAAAAAAAGTCTTAAAAAAAAAAAAGAGTTCTCAAAGGGCACAATGGAAAGAAAACATTTCAGGAGCATAAAAGCTTTTGTAAAAAAGAAAAATTATTCTGCTTTATCTATGCAACTAATTATGTTCTTGCGAGCTTACTGCTGGAAGTGGGGTAAATGAAATTGTAACTCGGATGTTCAGAAATGTAGTGCTTCTGTGAGAGAATGGGAACATAGTTTCACTGCTGAGTTGTTATAGCCACAGCTTTTAAGAAGAATTTGTGAAAGGGTGCTTCTCGTTGTCTGCCAGAACAGTTTCATTTTGAATGATGGCTAGAAAAGCCCAGCACTTCCATTAATACTATTGTTTATTAGAAAAATCTGGAAGTGTACAGTGACTTTAATACTCTTAATTTCTTTTCTGTGAAGCTCTTTTGAAAAAAAAAAAATCTGAAGTCAGGAAAAGTACTGAAAGTTGCAGCCCTCCTTGTCATGAGTTTCTTTGGGTGCAAAAGGACTGGGACAGGATACTGTTGGAGGCCTTTTTTAGGTGCATCTGGCTGCTGCTTTCATTTAAGTGTATTTAAAAATTTTGTAGTAAGGCTGCAAGTATCTTACATACACCTAAAAATGTAGACAAACGGGTTAGACAGCTTAATAGTTCTTGGCTATCTTAGACCTTGTGTGTCTGATCTAAGTTGGTGCTTCTTGTGGTCACTGCTAGCTGAGAATTTTTTTTTCTAAAGTAAGAGTAATAAGATAATCATTGCAAGCTGTACGTAGCTGCTAAAGCTCAGAGGTTCAAGGGAAAAGGAAAATGAGCTTTCTCCCTGATCCTGGAAGATTTTGCTGCATGTGAAAATATGGCACGCTAAGATCCATGCGAGAAGCTTGTACTCTTTCTATGGTGGCACTAGGCTGTCCGTACTGCTTCTTTTTTGTGTATGGTAAGGCTGGCAAGGAGACACGTGCTCTGTAGAGTGGAGTGTGGTGGGAAGAGTATCTTAGAATGATCTCTGCTTTACCTTACCTCTTTTCAAAGCCTTTTCTCATCCGCACACCAAATGCTCTAAAACTTTTATAGCGAGTTGATAAAGCTGGGAAGCTGTGTCAGGTGCTGGGAGTGCAAATGTGAGCATTGGAAAGAGCATCAATAGAGCATCAGTGTTTCAAAACAAAGTTCAGAGCATCCAAGTATGACTTGAGGTGAGGAAGCTATCGTGTGAGCAAATCTTGTGTGTACTTTTCTATCTAACCATTTCCTGCCATTCTTAATCATCTCCAACGGCAATCAAAAATAACTCTAGTGATTGGGCTGTTTACTCATCAGTGTCTGCCTGCAGTATGCTTGCTTTCCAGCACCATGCTCCTCCTGGGCCCTAATCACTTCCTTTAGCCCCCACTGTGGTCCTGGCGAGTTTTCAGTCTGGGCCCCATCTCCCTCCCTGGCCTGCAGTGGCAGATGGGCACGTCTCCTCAATAGGTGCACAGGAGGAGCTTGCTGTTGGCAGCTGTGTTGGTGGGTGACAGAAAGGGCACGTCTTCCTGTGCTTTTCTTTCACCTTTCTGCTCCTTATTAAACAAAATTTTCACTGGTGGAGTGGGTGGGTGATAAAGGGCAAGTCTGTCTCACTGTTTTTTCTTGTCCTTTCTTCCTCCTCTGTACTAAACGATGTTGTTTCACTGGTGAAGCAGCTTCTGGAAGAGGATCCACCTCCTTTATGGTACTGGGCTTTCTGGTAGGGATGTCACTCTCTGGGAAGCCTGGATCAGCACCCAGCAGCCAGCGTATGTGTCATCCTGGTGTCGAAAGTGAGTCCGTCCGTCAGGTTCTCTCTTCTCCATTAATTCATTACTTCAGTAGATGGAGGGGTAAGAACACTTACTTGTGAGAGTTTGAGTGCAAGTACACAATAGGTGACTGAAGAAGCCCAGAACTGAAGCAGTGCTGCCGTCTTGGCAGCGAAGGGATGCTGGACTGATGCTGGGAGAGGGTTGGTCTGGCAGACATGTCTGGCACTTCTTTGCAAAAAAACTAAGGGAGTAATTTTACTCTCTGGCATTCTGCAGGGCATTTCTGGTAAAGGAAACCGGTATTCCAGTTGTAGAACAGAAGTAAAATTATTTCATGGCTAATGAATCCTCTGGTGATGGGTCCTGCCACATATTTAATGGCTGTCACAGGCAACAAAATCCTTTCACTGAGGTGAACATAACTCAAGATTTTTACGTTTTCAGAGGTAAGATAATGCAATGCAGAACAGCTAGGAATTAAAAGTAGACTTAGAAATACAATACTTGCACATATTAAATATTTCCAAGTAAAATTGCTAAACTGCTTAGGTTTTTAATCCTTATATGGATACCTGCTTCACATATTTAACTTTGACAAATGAACATCAACCACAAAAGGAGGTTAATGTGTCTGTGCTGTTAATTGTGCTTGTTGTCAAGACACTCAATCAGCACTTTCATAAAAGATCAAAACTGTAGGGCACCCAAGTTCTCCGAAAAGTTGTATACAAAGCTAGAGTAGTTTTGTATTAACATACTAGGATCTGGAAATCAGGGTGACTAGTCTCAGATAGTCTTGTAAGGAAAAAGAGCCCTAATAATTCTCTTGCCAGTTGCAAGAGAAGGACACGGCAGGATAGTTTCTGTCTTGCAGGTGTATAGTTGCAGGAAGCTGTGAGTTTAAAGCTGATGGCTGAGGTGCTGCTGTACAGAGGTGCTGCAAATAATTCTGTTTGCAGATGCTGTTGTTAACGTTCTTTGAAACTTACTATGTGATAGATAATTGTAGCAAGGTAGCTCACCAGGCAGTTTTTCTGCTGCTCCAGTGTCCCTGTCTGGTGTTTGTGTCTTCTCTGTAGAAACACTGGAAATAATGCTTAAGCAATGCCGGGCTGAGTTTGTGTTGCTGTTGTGAGGGCAGGTGTTGAGCAGCACAGGAAGCAACTGAAGGTCGTTGGGAACACTGCTGCATTGAAGCAGTGGAAGTGCATTAAAGCAGGGGAAAGGAGGTAAACAAGCTTGTGTTTTGAAGCACACTCTGAAAATACAAAATCCTAGTCTTGAGCACAGTTTAAAGTCTCTGAAATTAGGTAGACACTTAGGTCATTGATTTCTATGAAATAAAATGGGTCCTGGAAGAGTGTTTTGGGTGATGGCTTTCAGGTGGCTTGTGGTAGCAATTCTGCTGTCTGTTAAAGGTTTCCCCAAGCAGTGGTGTCAAAAATTGTAAGACACTTGTCAACACTGTTGATACCACACGCAGCCCCGGGGCCAGCAGATGGCTTGCATGCCTTACTAGCGCTCTAGTAGAGTGCAAATTAAGACTGCTGAGTGATAGTAGTTTAGTCCATTTTTTTCCTGTGATCTGGGAGCTTCTGATACAGATAACAGCCTTCTGAAGCAGAGACGTACAATTTGCAAAATAGGAGGATGAGTATTGGTTGTGGTTGGTGCTGGCTGGACGGAGGCTGGCATGACCAGTGTGCATGCTTCTTCCCAGCACAGTCTGGAAGCAGTGTTCCAGTAAGATTTCTGTACAGGGCAAACTCTGCCCCACCAGTCCCATTGTTTGGTACGGGACTGAGTTTTAGCATCCAAATGCTGTATTAGATTCTCCTATTAAGTGCTTCTGAGTGTTGCTGCTTTTAAATTGGTTTGTTGTTTTTTTTCAGATTTCAGAAATAATCCGGTGACTTTGAATTTTTTGCATTTAACCCTTCAGGGTTGTTCCTTTTTTATGTAAGGTTCTGAGCTTCTATTAGAGTTTTACCTAGCTAGATGGAGAGGTGGAACCGTGATGGGGATTTAAATCAACTGTCTGAAGGGGCAAGAGGCTAAAGTAACCAAATTTTGAACCAGTGTTAAAGTAGTGTGCCAGAAGTTGCTGCCAGCAGGATCATGTGTCGAATGTGGCAATTTGGATAAACAGTTTGCAACAGATATCTGGTAACAACCTACATTTCCCTGCTGTGAAGTTGTGGAATATGACCACAATGGAAGAGTGGCACGAGGAACCTGCAAAAACTCAACAGAGGTTTACAGAAACTCTTGGCTTCTGTCCCCTCCAAATCATGATTATCTCTTCCTGAAGAGAAGAGGAGGAAGGATGGTCCCAGTGGTTCAAAGACTGATTTTCAGGGACTTGAAAAACAAAAGAGAGATGGAGCAGGGAAATGTGATGTGTTGAGTGTTTTGTGTTTCTGTTTTTCACAGTGGTGTCTTTCAATGCAAGGCAACTTGAAAAAACAAAACAAAACAACAAACAAACAAGCCCAAAAATAAGATAGTTTTGACAAGCTGTTAGCTTCTCTGCTTCCAGTGAAGCCTGGTATTGCTAGTCCTTTAAGAGTAAGTTCATACTTAATTATAATGTCAAATTGAAAAATTACAGATGACATAAGTGCATCTAGCTGTGCCTCTAGAATGCACCAGATGTTTCTCAACTGTTTGGCAGCCAGCTTTCACTTTTGGTGACATATTCATGGCTGATTTGCTGTGTTGAAAGCAGAACCTAAACTACTATGCTGATTTTTAGCCATTCTAAAGATATTGTAGGTTGTGTTCCTACTGCTGTCTTGGATTAATGGACTGAGGAGCAGCAAAGTGAGCCCAGTTTTGAATACTACTTGTGAACTCAAGCTAGTTGATTCAGTTTATTTAAGAAAAACTTTTGGGTGATTTGTGTTCAAGGCAGCATTTTTTCTCAGAGTTTCTTTATCAAATTGTATTTTATACTGGTTTTAGATATTTTAAAACTCTCAAGCCAAACTACCAGTTGAACAAAATGCATGGAAATGTTTTCCAGTGGTCACCTCAGGAATTTTATTGCTCTTCATACTTGCAATGAAGAGATTCCTATGCAGATATTACTTGGGCAGGGCTACTGCCCACAAAATTCAGCAATAAATGAGAATGTTACTGTGGTACTAATTGGTACATAGTTGTCCCATGAAACTTTTTATGAAATTTAAATCAATTGCCTTTATATGTTTCTGCTTTCAAGGCTAACATTACTAGAAATCTGAAATCTTTTTAAGAAAGACTCAGGTGCATTTGAGAATTTAACTTCTCACTGTTTTCACTGCTACAGTGAAAACTGCTACAGCTTCCTCGTAACCTGAATTTGTATCTCCTTGAAAACAGTATAGCTCTTGCCATAGAAAATTAGCAGAAAATTAAGAAAACCCGTAACTCCTCAACATGGTTAAGTCTATAACTGTTTTTTTTAAAATACGGACTAATTAGCTCTGCAACTGTTGGAAAGAACACCCTGGCTAAGGACTGTCCTTCTTCATCTCTTCTTTTCATAGGGTAAAAAAAAATAAATCTGTATGTGATAACCACCTGTTAGGTACCTTTGAGAGCTTCAAAGGGAATTTAGTTTGCTCTACAGCGTTTTCAGGTTTGCCTTACAGGTGTAAGGAAAATACACGCATGACCTTTCTTCTTGCCTCCTACAGTGGGAAATCTACTGGCTCTGTGTGTGAATTTGGGTGACAACTATCCTTTAAAAATATCACAAGAGTTTACACTTACTGGAATATATATTTTCACTATGCTCAGGGTACAGTATGTTGTCTTGATTTCCATACTTGGAGAACTAGGTGATAATTAAAGAGAGATGTGAGAAAACAGATGTCTTGATTCTGAGAATGTAGTTAGATGTGGTACTTCAGTGAAACAATTCCAAGAAATCCACATAATTTTCAGCTCTTGTTTTTTCCCTGCTACAATTCCCACAATGGACAACTTTAGTCATTCTCAGTGTCTGGTTTTTAATAAATAGAAAATGGCATCAGGGAAAACGTAGGTATGCTGTGCAAATGCTTTGCACCTGAGCTAGGATCACTAGTTACTTTTTTACTGTCCTGTTGTGTTTGTCCATCTTGTGTGGGGGAAGTATTTAGCTAGGGCCTACACTTTGGGTGTCTAAAAGGTATTTTACCTTTCCTCAGTCACTGTAAGGTGATGCACTTCAAGTGTAGCTGCTTTTTTCTGTCCTAAACCAGACTGTTCTCCTGCACAAAATAACCCTCCTACACCATTAACTTTCTGAAGCACTGCTGAGTGTTTTGAAGCACTGCTGGGCGTTGTAAGTTTTATTTCTGCTTCTTGCTGCAGCTCTATTGTACTGAAAGAAGTATAAAGATTTCACTGCCTGTACTCCACTAGAAACTACTTGAAGATAAGCTAAAGTTGCTGTAAGAGCTGTGATTTAGTTTTGCTTAAGCTGTCCTCCACAGTAATGCAGCTGTCCTTTTGCCCTTGATTGACTGTGTAGTGTTGCGTGCACTGTTTGGAGGTTCTGTCAGCCTGAAGGGAACAGACCTGAGCACTGCCATGGTTTAGGTAGGGTTGCTGGGGTGATGTGCCCTGGACTGGGAACCCACCTTGCTGCCATGTTATGGTGGCCTGTATAATTTATGCAATCCCTCCTGGAGAATATGTTGTTAAGAAGGGTGGTAGAAGTAGGTCAGATGCTTGTCTAATGCTCATGTGAAAAATAACATCGCTTATGAGATGTTAGGAATACCAATAGAAAGTGCTTCCCTGATAATTGTGCTTTTGTTCCCATTTCTAGGTTGACCTTTAGCAACCAACCGGACAGGCAAAATAGTTGTAGTCCTGTAATACTTCTGTTCCTTTAATTCCCTTATAATAAGGAGAAGAAGACTTGTTTCTCTAAGTTTGGACATTGTAGGTTTTTTGACAAATTTAAAAAGGGGAATAGTGCCTACAGTAGTGCAAAACCCCACCAGCTAAATAGTATAAACTATAGGAAAAGGTGTGTAAAACACAAAAAATATTTATCTTACGGAAGTTGAAGGTGCTGAGTCTTTCAGGATAGCTATTCAAAGAAAATAAATTTAAAATAAGCAAACAAACAAAACTCCTTTAGCTAGTCTTACCTAGGACATTTAACCTAGCTTTTTTTTTGCCAAGCAGATGTCTCTCTTCATAAAAGCAGTAAAGCAACTATGAGCTGACTTTCATTTCCTGTCCTTATCTGAAATGGTATAATACTGACCAGTGTATTTAAGGTGTAGCTGGTTGAGTTACCAGTTCCAATTTCAGTTCAGCAGTTTGTAGACAAATGGTCTTGCTCTGGCTTCACTGAAGCCAAATCAGGGCTCCTATTCATAAGCTCATTGCTTACTTTGGATTAGGTATAAAGTAAATAATGTGAATAATGTTGTTCTTTCATTTGTCCACTTAACTATGTAATGGATTTGGTTTTGTGTAGGAATAAGTGCCAGGACAGATGATAATTTGCTTGCTTCTCTAATTTATGGGGGGTTAAACTACTTCAGCAGAAGGCCATTTTTGACTTATTTCACAGTAGATGATGTAAGAATTGCATTTAAACCACTGAAGTACAGTTAATGTTTTCTTCATCTGGGTGTGACAGCATGACTGCTTTTTCCAGGTACTGTTGTGGCAAAAACATCACTATCTGTAGGTTGTTCAATATTACCTTCTACTTGCTTGCTCTGGTAGGTTAGTTGTAGCACTGAGAATGCAGATGATAAAACCCGTATTATTTTCTGTTCTGTTGGCTTGACATGCTGATTTATCTTTTGGTTGTGTATGCAGGGTGGGGAAGGGGTATGTGGTGCAGGGGCAGGATGGGTCTGTGATACAGCCTTGATGGTCTATGTTCCTGTTGTAAAAACACGTGCCAGTGAACTTCTTGAAACTGAGGCAGAAATCTCAAGAAAGGGTTTGGGAAGGGTATAAAAAGTAAGACCTGCTTGATTGTTCTTCATAGGCTAAACCTAGGTAGACTGGATCTTACGCTGGTTGAACTCCACTATTTAATTGAAACCCTTCTCTTCTCTATACTGTACGTTTACAGAAGGTTAGTATAAAGTGTGCTGCTTCGGTTGCATCTCCTGAAATGATTCAGTTGCATCTCCTGAAATGATTCAATTAATAAACAAAATCAGAGCCAGGAAAAAGGCAGAATTCCTTACTGATAAAGCCTCTCACTAGTGTTGAGTGTGAGTTTATCTATTGCATAAGACTCAGGAGATAAGAAACCCCATGAATCTTCCCCATGTCACTGGGGTCTCTAATGTGACAGTGGAAACTTGTGGATGTTTAGTCTTTACTTTGGTAGCACTTCTGGCAAAAACACGATGTTCCTTTTGTAAAATGAACTATTTGCATAGAGAATATTATATTTTGAGTAGTAAATGCTGCAATTGTTGTCACCCATCACTGAAGTAATGTTTTCCTACAGATTCCTGTGCCTGAACTACTCATCTCTGGTGTACTACAAGTACTACGACGATCCTTGTGCCAAAGCCATTATTTTTTTTCCTTCCCATTTAGGAACTAAACAAATGTCTGAAGTTACCTATTGCAGATATGCTCCTGTATATTATAATTCATCATGAGCTGTTCATAATGTATACAGTATTTCTTGTGTTGACTCTGTGTTGGGGTTTTTTCCCCCCTCCCCCCACTCATGCCTTTAATTAAAAATGAAGTAAGATTGCTCAGTGATCAGTGTGCAGTCATCGTTGTACCCCTGCCCCACTGTGGGACTCTGGATTTGGCAGTGTTTCTATGGGAGTTTATAACAAAGAAAGCAAAAAAACTCAAACTTGTGGGTGAGTATGAGCACTGTGCTAAACTGATAGCTCAGTGTTATTCCAGGTTGTTAGGTGATAAGCAGCCAGGTGAGGCTGGCTGCAGTAACATAGTCGATTGCGTATCTGTTACTGCTTCGAGTCTGCCACGTTACTGATGGGCATGAGCCGAATGCAGCCATTATTCATATCTATCAACCAGGTTGAGCTGATAAACTGATAAGAATTAAAGATCACAGATTTTGTGGGGTTGAATTAGACCTGATGGAGAGCTGATTCTGTCACCTAGTCTACAAAAAACAGATGTCTTGTTGTTTTGTTTTGTTGTTTTAGGGTTTGGGTTTGTTTTTTTTTTAACTCTTGGGCTTCTGGTTTAGATCTGCAATGTGTTGAAAAAGAATTTTCTGTAGAAACTGCTCTGTCCTGTTTGAGGAGTGCTGGTGCGTGCTCTTACGTGTTTTGCACTATGTGATATTGTCCATGTGAGCACACCAAGGCAGCATGCCATGCAGTGGGAATGCTGGGAAGGTACAGAGGAGGACACAGAAATTTTGATGAAAATCATAAGAGGTACCTGGAAGAAAAATTCACTTTAGTGTCAGTCAGATCATGTGAGTAGCAAAGCTGAAGTTCTGTGCTTACAAACTAAACTTGCATGTTGTTTGAATTGGAACAGTGTATATAGTTTGAAAGCTGTAACCTTTCAAAAAGTGGAAAATAAGCTGCTGCTTGTGCCTGATGTGGTTGATTTACCATGGGCAGGGGTTTAAATGTGTATAAGCACAACTTCCAGAATTTAGTATTAAATGGGTAAGGTCTAAAGTATTTTGTGATTATTTTCGCTTTCCTCTTGCTTTTCTTGAATGTAGATTGTCTTTCCATAAACTGAAAGTGGCTTTCAACGTTCATCTTGTCCAGCAGTGTGCATGTGTGCACATGTATTTGGGAGGCAGAGCTGTATCAGATGGAGGAATTGTGACAAAAACATGTTGTTTACAGTCAGTCCAGTGAGGATGAGATATTAGACTAAAGATCAGTTCTCTATGGAAAGTGAGAACTATGGCCCCTAACTCTTTTGGGTATTTTTTTAATCTTCTTTGTTTTTCCTTTTCTATTAACCTTCCCAACAGCAGAAAAATCTAACTTTGGTACTTGTTTGACTAGAAATGTATAATAAAGCCCTGAACATATTTCTTTGTCTTTTCTGAGGCTATACCTCCGCAGACTGTCTAAAAAGGATTGATGTGTTTCTGTGCACTTAAGGTATGGTTTGAGGTTTCTCACTCTAGGGTTTATGCAAAGATTGTCCATGACAGCAAGGACAGCCAACTTGCTTTGTGTTGGTTTCGGCAAGTGAGAAAATAACTGTGGGTGCAATGCTTCTTATGTTCACAAACAATTCTGTTCTCAGTGACACTCTTCAGAATAAGATGGAATATTCAAGGGATGTTGTTGGACCTTATGTTTTCATTGGATAACTTGCCAAGGAGAGAGAAGTATGTGTGTGTGGAGGGGGTTGAGACATTGAATATCTGTGGCATCTGGGTGAAATTATGAACAATAAAATAACTATGAAAATCAGCTGGAATTTCATAAGCAGCTAAACTATGACCATCTAGGGCATGCTGAATGAAAAGGACATGTCTAGAGTAGAACATGCTAAAATGAGGAATGTCTGTACAGTCTGGCATGAGGCAAGCGCATACTGAATTAGGTCACTGCTTAAAGTGTGGATGTTTCCCCTCTTTAGAAAGACCTCATCCTTTTCGACAAGGAAGCAAAACAGAATGCTAATATAATAAAAACAAATTTAAAAGCATTTTCAATTAGCATGCTGGTCTAATCCCTTGTGCTTAGAGAATCAATGAGCCCTTTTGTAAGGAACAGAAACATTTCCATAGTTGAATATACATAAGGCCTTGGAAATGCAGAAAGAATAACAACCAGTTGCTTCTGGAAAACTTGCAAATCTTTATAAGCATTGTGTAAGCCTCGGATGTCTTGTTTTTGGAGGTCATACGGAGTACTGCAAATAGACTTGTTTTGAATAATTTAAATAAAGTGAAATATCAGCATGTGCAATTTGAAGGTTTGGAACTTAATCTTTAAACACTGAAATGCTGACCCAAGGGACTTCTGTGTGATTGCTCATTTCCAGATAATCTTATCTTTTTTTTTTTTTATAAACTTCAGAATATACTGCGGGACGCAGTTAATTTTGCGGTTGTGATTCTTGGGATCCTATGTGCTTTTGCTAGTTCTGGGATTTCTCTGCCTGCTTTCTCATGTAATCATCTTCTACAGCCTGGGAGTAGTTGCTGGAATTCCTAAACTAGTGCTGTGCCAGATGCAACTGATGTCAAATTTGGGTAAATATGCAAAAACTAGTACTTTTCTGAAAAGAGAGGATAGTGGCACAGAGGACTTATAAACCCTCCTTTTCTGATGGGATTGCAATTAGCATTCTTACTGGCTTAACTCACTCCTTGAAGGATGCAAGATGAATTCTGCATCTGACTCCTTTATGGTGACTCTTCTCAGCAGAAGTAATACGGGGGAGGGGGAGGGATGTCCAAATTGTCTCAGTCCCCACTACTTTAGCAAACTAACCCCTTCAGCTCTCCATGTGAAATTTAAAATTTTAATGTTGTTCAACATAACTAATTGCACAAACATTCCTTGCCTTTAAAGCCCATAGGGAAGCTGTAGTGGGAAAAACGACTCTTCTTTCTGGTGTCCTAGAAGATAAATAGGCAAGGCCTATCTCAGTGCAAAAAGACTCTCTTGTTAATAAGATTGTTGCTAGCTCACTAGAAAAGGGCTTTAACTAATGACAAAATAATTAGAGCCTAGAAGGAAAAGAACCAGGGAGCTCTCTACAGCCCAACATGGGTGGTTTCCATTGCTTCAGAAACGGCTTATTGTTTCTCTTCCCTAAGCACCCCTTCAGGCAGCTCCACTAAACAGCCCTCTAGTGTAAATAGGTAAGGTGCCAGTAGGAAGGCTCAGAAATGTGCAGTTATTTGTAATGTTTTGTTCTTGCCTTGGTGATGCAATGTGAACGGCGAGTCCCTGCAGAGGCGTGCTGACTTTCTTAATCCATGCTTAGCATAATGATGGACATTTCGCCACAGTTAAGAAAGTTATGAAGAACAGAGTTGTTCTTTCATTGCCCCCTGCTATTGTCTGAGGGAGTCTTAATCTCTGGGTACATTGTGTCCTCTTGCCACCACATCGGGAAATCTGTTGCCACTTGCTTCTGATGAGTGAGACCTAAAGAAACTTAATGACTCATCAAAGTTGGACAAAGGGCAATTTATTGGTAGGGCAAGAATTGAATAAGGGCCTGCTAGGCTAATGTCCCAGCTGTAGGGATGTCTGTTTATCGCTTAACAACAGTTAGTGATTGTTTAAAGCCCACGGTGGTAGGAGGTTGTGTGACTTTCGGGACTTTGAGGTTCAGTGATGAAACAAATCTGGGCATGGTTTGCAGCTGCCTGCACTGCCCATTGTCAAACTGTACCCTAGTTGTCCAAGTAATCTCTTAAGACAATCTTAACTAGAAATATTAGCTCCTGTTTTCTAAGAAAATGCTTTTATATTCTTTAATTATCCTTTAGTTTTAGGTGAGGAGAAATGTAAAGGAAAACCACAAAGCTCTGTTCTTGGAGTCCTGCTGAGCTGTAAGACTCAGTCTTGTTTCCTGCCTTGTCCCCAGTACTAAAAGCATCTCTTCATAACTTGAAAAGATGATTTCTGTAGTGATACAGTAGCTGTGCTTGTGTGTACTGTGATGCAAGAATGCTGTTGTTCGTGACAGCAGTAATAAGGCTGTGCAGTGAAAAATAGTTGTGGCTAGATTTATCAATGTTTTATGCAAGTTGGGTAGTTTGATAATTTTTCAGTATGCCTTGACTGGTTTAAGATGTGCCAGTTTCTGCATGGAGTGGCTTTAGTACTGTCTAGCAGTTTTCTAGGTTTAAAGAAACCTAATGACAAAGTTCTTTGTCATTAATTGTGGCTTCACCTGATGTGGTCTAACAGAACAAGAAATCAGAAGAAGTGTGAAAAAACATTATATAGGCAACTTTGTACTAGAGAAAGCTTGGGATGATATTACATCGTTTCTGTGAACTGGTTTTATCTTGTAGATTTTTTTTTTCTTTCTCCCATGATTCACCACGTCTGGACCCTGGTCAATAGTCTGAGGGTACATCTGGTGTTGATCACTCCTTATAGGCATTTAACTTGCATTTATATAATGTTGTGTCTGTGCAGTGAGGCATGACTAACTTCTGTCTTATTTGGACTTAAAAGGATGTCCTTTAGAATTCAGTTGATAAAACCGTTACTTATTTTGTATCAAAGTGTCCAGTAGCTTTACATGAGTTCAAAAAGCTTCGGTTTTAGGTAACTATTGCCTTTAAGCAGCTGTATTAAGAATTTCTACATAATGGATCTAATCTATTTGTGAACAGGGTCAGAGGCAGGAGCTTCAGCACTAGAAGTACTAGTAACTGTTTCAAGCAGGCCTGGAGACTCCAGCTGAACAAATCCAAGGTGTGCAGCTCTTGCAAAACTTTGCACAACATGCTTGCACACTTAGGATCAGCTGTTGCAGACATTGGTGTTAGTAGTGTGAATAAATTACTTAATCTTTCAGGCCTTGTTATTGGAGCTTTCTTGCAAGCAAGGATGCTGAATATCGCGATACCACTGATATGTGGTACCTGCTTCTCACTGAACCGATATCCCAATGCTGGAAGGCAAATGGGAAGGGGGAAATGTCTCGAGGACATAATTGGGGAGAAATGGATACATCGTGGCACCATGACTTATTTGTGAGGATGGAAAACAATGGAGTTTGTGGCTGCTGGTGGTGTCAGATAATAATCTGTCCAACCCATATATAACGAGTATTGGAGTGGGAGATTTTTTTCTTACCTCATAAGCATACTGAAACTGAACCGAAGTTCCTGAAGTCCCAGAACTGCCCCCAAACAATAATTACGCAACACTGTTGAAATGGATGTAGAGCTAATAGATCTCTGGAAACATTTTAATGAGTTTGTTATTTACTACAACCAGGTTTTAAACAGAGATATTTTATTAATGTTAGAAAATACATTAACATGCATTGAGCTTACTTCTTAGCTCTTTATGCTGCCACTGAAGAGGCCCATAAACCGTTTTACTATAACTGCTGAGTAGGATTTTTGATATCCCTGTCCTGTGTAACTGTAGTCTTTTTCACTGGTCTTTTCCTCTGAGATGGTTTGGTCAGCAGTGTAAGAGGGTAACCCATGCAAATGGTCAATGCCTCTTCACACTAGCCTAACCAAATCAAAAGGTGGAAATGTTAGTGAATGGATAGTCTCAGGCTGCCTTTCATCAATCAGGAAATGGGATTTGAATTTGAATTTCTGTTCAATCTGAAATCCTGTTTCTGTGAACTTTGATAGTTAAATCTGCAATACTTGGTATTTATGAGTGAATAATTATTCTCTAAAAGATATTTACGTAAAGTAAAAGTGAATGAAAATGGAAGCTTCTGCTGCTTCAAAATAGTTCTTGGAATTGTTTTTAGTTCAGTGGAGTAGAAAGGGCATGGGTTTTGTTGATGTTTTTTTTTTCTTCCCGCAGAGGAAAACATAACAAAAAACCAAGAAGGAATGAAGGAGTTAAAATTTGATGAGACTAGAAGAACCCTTACTGCTCTAGCTAGCTATGTGAAAAATGTATTTCATTAGACTGTCCGTATTGCTACTTTTACACTATGTCAAAGGGAATCACTGATGGGTAATGCAATGGAAAGAAATAATGTTTTCTCATTCTCCTTTTCCCACCCCTTTCCCCATCAATCCTTTGCATCTGTGTGTTAACAGCTTTGTTCATGTGTTTTTCAGATGACTAGTCGCTTTGTAGTTCTAATACGCACCTTTCTTTTAATTTTAGGTTCTGTCTTCATTTTGCTGACTCAAACCGAAGATTTCAAGGAAAGGAGGGAAAGTAGAATAAAATACTCAAGTGCCAGAGGAAAAGCTGAACTAGCCAATGAAAACTACTGTTACTAAACTGTAGATTGCTCTCACAGAGAGCAGGGGGGGAAATTGCTGTTGATTCAAAGCTTATAAAATCACTTTTGGAGAATTTCCTGACTGAACTTCAAATGGACTAAACTCCTTCAACTAGGGTGGAAATAGGAAATGGAAATATGACTCCTTGCTGGTGTCTTCCATTGTCTTCCCTCTCTGCAGGGTTTTTTGTTTGCACTAGGAAATCTTGAACAAATTGCATGGCGTCAACCAAACTTACAGTTGATGGTTATGGATGATATAGGAACTTCAGATCTATGTCTCTGCAATGACACCTGATTAAAGCAAAGGTTGAAAGATGTTCATCGGCTACTTTATCAAAACTTGTAGTAATTATTATGGTCGTGCTTTCTCTCTCTTTCTAAGATTTGAACTCTGGGGTGATGTTCCCTGGAAGGCATGAGCAAATAAGTCATCTTTCTGGATTGGAAACAGAAATAATATGAGAATGCCCAGAAGAGGCTTAGTGATTCAAGCCAGGACTCGTTGGCTCTTAGTGGGTCTTGCTTTACTATTCAGTTTAGTCTTGCTCATGTATTTGCTCGAGTGTGCTCCACAGACAGATGGTAATGGATCTCTACCTGGTGTTGTAGGCGAAAACGTGGGTAAAGAATACTATCAGGCTCTCTTGCAGGAACAAGAAGAGCATTATCAAAACCGAGCTGCCAGTCTGAAACGTCAAATTGCCCAGTTAAAGCAAGAGCTTCAGGAAATGAGTGATAAATTGAAATCCCTGCAGGAAAAAAAGAACCCCAAGGGCAATGGTATGAACTACCAGGGCACCAAAGAACAAGCATCCAATGATCTCCTAGAGTTTCTTCATTCCCAGATTGACAAAGCTGAGGTGAGCATGGGAGCTAAACTGCCTAGTGAATATGGTGTCGTTCCATTTGAAAGCTTTACGTCCATGAAAGTATTCCAGTTGGAGATGGGGCTCACTCGGCATCCAGAAGAGAAACCCGTTAGAAAGGATAAACGAGATGAATTAGTGGAAGTTATTGAGGCTGGCCTAGAAGTTATCAATAATCCAGATGAAGAAGATGGACAAGATGAAGATGATGGAGTAGGAGAGAGGCAGCTGTATAGTGAAAATGATTTCGTAGAAGGTATGTTTATTACATGCTTTCCAGCCTGCTAACAGAATGTCACAGTAGGCATTTAATGGTGTTTGTGGTTTTAGGGGTTTTATCTATTTAAATATAGTCTTGAACAGTATTTACACAGTAAGAACCTTTATTTCTAATGATGAGAGTATTACTGCTTCATTGTGTTGTGTTTTGAGTAGGGAGCAAGACACCAATTTCAGAAGAGGCGCTCACCACGAGGAGTGTACGGAGGAAGCTGCATCTGCTTAAAATACTGAGTCAGTAACTGTTTGTAGCTGAAGTCAGGGTGGTACAACTGCTTATGACACTAAATAGCTGAAAGACTTCCAGTGAAACTGGTGGCAGTGGGAGAGAGAAATTGATTAATCTCTCTTGTTTCAGCATAGCTAAGCAATTCAGTATGAAGCTGCAGGGTTTTTCTTCATTCATCTCTATGCCATTTTTAGTTAATATTCAGGCTTTTGACTCTCTTAGAGTTGGCATACTTACATTGGATGGAGAACATTGGTATGGTGCAAGCTTGAACTCTTCTCTTGTTCTCTCTTCAGTTTTCTCTCAGTGGTTTAAGTTTAAATACAGAACACATATGATTTTAAAAGCAAATGTAGAAGTCATGCTTTCAGCACTTAGTGACACTATTAAAGATGTGTTAGTGATAATTCCTATAGAAGTTGGCTTTCAAGGCATGGTGTAATGCTGATGGAGATAAGTATCACCAAAAACTGCCCTAGTACCTCTTTTTTTGTATTTACAGTATTAAATACAGTTCATGCTGCCATTAAAAAAAAACACAAAAGTTGGACCATGTTATAAGAGCTTTACTGTAAAAGGGATTCTGGGTCTCTGCAGTACTGATGTCTGCACTAGTAAGCAGACATTCTGGAGAAAGGTACCATTGGCCTTGGAATAATCAGTTCTTTCAGTCTAAGATGATGTAATTGGTCTGTAGCACAAAAAGTCTCTGCTTTTAATAGCTACTGTGTTTGAAGTTTAATACAAGTACTCCTCCATGTTCCAGAAGGAGGAGCAGGGCGTAGAACCCATTCAGCTGTGTCAGTATAACACAGCCAGTACAGTGTTGGGCCCTTACTACAGTTTTCACTTAAAACCATATTATTCTGTCTGGAAGTAGTCATTCTTGCAGTCTTTTAATTGTTTTCTTTTTATATTAAGTGTGCAGCTGCTTTTCCTTTGCTGTTTCAGATACTGCTTATACTCTAGCGAATTTTTTTTTAACATTGCTGAAATAGCTGTTTACTTTTCTTAGAGTGCTGCCTTTACTGACTGCAGACCTCCAAAAAAGCAAGTAGATTTAGGACCTTGGAACTGTATGCCATACCTCTGCCTCTGTTCACACCAGTATACTGATAATTGTTTTTGGGAATCAAACTAATGTCCTTTTGCTGTGAAGGCAGTCTCTTCAAGCATAGGGTTACAGGAACTATAGGAAAAGAGAAGTATTTGTATGCTGCAGCTCATGGGTGTGCTAGCAACTAGCCATAGTGATATCTATCAGTGTCTTTTTTTCAGACAGAAGTTGTGGGTTATGTGGGTGTACTGTGTTTTTGTAGATATGAATACTACTGGCTAATTTAGACACAGGCCAGCAAAAAAAAAAAGAGGCTGCTTCTGAATATTAACATCTTTTTTTTCCCGTATTGTTCCAAAACTTAGAGGTGAGAAGTGGAAGCAGCCAGTAGCAGTACCTGCAGGTCCTCACCCTGCAGCTCTGTGACTGGGCTCTGGTGCGCTAGCTCCGTTGTCAATTTGTGCATCCTCGTTTGATGGAAGTCCACTTGGAAGGCTGATGCCTTTCTGTTTAGGAAACACTGCTCCCTTAATCTGTAATAAATTGATGGGTTCAAGTTTCATAGCAGACTTGGTATATCTACTGAAGTCACAACAGGTCCTTGAGCACAACTAAATTGTTGCTAGATTAGCATTGCTCATTTGAACAGTTTGTAAAGTCGGCTGAGTTAAATAGTTTAAGTTTCGTATCCTTTTCGATTGCTAATAAATTATTCTTTTATAAGTAACTTAGAACTAAGACTAGAATTGTATGCAATTTGAAACAGAAGGCTGAGAAGCTTCATGCATGGCTTTTGGTTCAGGGGCAAAAGAGGAAACATACTACATTAGTTAATATATAAACATATTTTATACTTAATATAGATAAACTGATTTTGCTTTTGTTCTGACTTGCAGGAATTTTTTTCTCAAAACTAACATATCTCTGTCTTAAAACTCTCTGTCAAAAACTTACCCACAAAACTGTGGCACCAGTACAAGCTAAACAAGAAACATAATTTTTATTCTAGAAGTGTGCTAGCTTCCTAACTCAACAGGCTGAATTTTCATATAGGTAAATCTTTGGTTCTGGGAATTGTTTCAGCTTTTTCCTGAGGCTTGTGAAATACTAGACTAAACCTTGAGCAGTGTAATTTTTTTGGGGCATGTACTTTCAGGTGTGTTAGTAAATGGTGGCTGTTTAAGTTTAGAATCTTTCTTCTTATAGACAGTTTTACCTAATGGTATCTCTTCATCTTCTGACTTCTAGCAGCAGTGCAAGGAAGCTGTATCCATGACAGGGAGCAACCTGTTCAAGTGTTATCCAAACTGATGTTATTTTTTTAGTGTTACAAGACAAAGTAATGATCCAAATCTGGTTTGGAGTTATGATTAGGCAGAACTGCCACAGCCACATCATGGCTATTGGCAGGCTTTGAGTAATAACAAGTAGAAAAAAGATTTGCAAGTATGCATTGCAACTACAAAGATATATTCTGAAAGCTCCAAATTACTTTTCACAAGGCTCAGTTGACTTACTCTGATGATGAAGAGAAAGCCAGCAAGTTTCGTAGCTCTGTAGGGTTCTGTTTGCTTCATTGTTACCTTTTGTGTAACATTTCTGAAACCCAGAATGAAGCTTCCAGAATTTGAATACTAACAAAAATCTGGCCTTAAAAAGTCTTGTTCTGCAGCTGCTGTTTGAGAAGCACTTTGATGTTTTTATTTCCATTAGATCTAAGTATATGAGAATCAGGAGTACACTATTCCCCTTGGATGTAGAGTATCCCTAGAGAGTATAAAAGTTGCAATAGTGCATATTTTCACAAATGAAGGAATCTAGGACTACAAACAATGAACCTAATTGCTGAATTGGGCATTCTAAGATAGTCCTGGATTAAAAATACATTTTAGACCAGTGTTTGATAATATTAAGAAACAGAGGATAAGTAAGGTGGAAAAACCATAGTAGTATTACCTCTGTCCATCCTTCTTCAGGAGCCTGTGACATTAAGTCACAGAATCACAGAA
>VZTO01008962.1:0-11086 GCA_013400615.1 Syrrhaptes paradoxus | reverse complement strand
GCATTTTTTAATAGTGCAAGTTAAAAATTGTAGTTTGATTTCTTCATCAAGGTTTTCTACTAGAAGGAACTGTGTATTTGCTTTAATGTATGATCACATAATTTTTATAAACTGGAATGCTTGGAGGAGCTTTAAGAGCACACTGCTGAGATCTCTGCTACCTGCACTGCATAACTCCTTTCCTCATCCTTGACTGAAGGTCTAAAGGCATCTCTAAAAATTAAGAAAATAGAAAAGGTACTTAAAACTGAGATTGGTCAAATAAAATAATTTTTTTAAAAAATAAAATGCTCTTTTTAGACTACTCCCTAAAGAGTTGGGTAAGCATTCAAAATATCATAAATTGTTGAGAAACTTTATGTAACAAAAGTGATAAATAGATGAAAAGAATCTGTAATATCTTAAATCAGACTTTGGCCTTTTAGTTATGCCTGTAGAATGAGCATTCTGGACTTGCTCAATAGAAAAGATTTTTTCCTGAGGTGCCCACTAGAACACAATCAGCCTTTTCTTTGGTAAAGATAGTATTATTTCCCCTGTTGAGGCCTTTCAGAATCAGATGCTGAGTATTGCACTTCTTTCTGCTATGTGCCATTTTGTAACATGACAAAAAGCGTAAAATCTTGTTAAGCCCATCTGCATATTTCACCAGATTGAGTGGGTGATAAAGGATCAAAGAAAACTAATGACACGCTAAACTATTTTTGGAACTAGCAAAAGCATGCTGAAACAGCTGCATTTACCTGCTTATTAAAAGAGTGTAAGAAGAGAAGTGGGAAGGAGGCAGTTGGTCATGTTTTGATTACAGCATAAAGCCTGTATGCCCAAACAGGATTTCCAGATCTCCCACACTTGTGTGACTTTGAGCATGTCAGTTAATCTTTCATATGCTCCAGCTTTGTACCATCAGTGATGATGATAGTTTTCCTATCTCCCCAGAGCTCCTGGGGGAATTTTGTGGTAAAGTTCTACCTGGCAATGACAAACCAAAATGTAAAAAATTGCTTTGTGGCTTTAGCCAAATAACTAGTAGTGCTCTTTTATCATATACATTTGATTTCAGCCTAAAGCATTTTTAAAGGATTAGACATAAAAATACCACCTGGATAATCTTTTTTTGAATAAATTATTTATTTATCTATATTCTTATTAATCACCACCTTAATTTCTCATCAAAATTTGTTTTATTTAAGTTGATTATTCGTTTAAGGTATATAGTAATGTGTCACATTACAAAAATTTATAAACCTAATGTTTTTCTCCAAGTTGTGTCTGGTCTCCTAGAAAACCATTTCCTTCTTTAGAACAGCTTTCATACAGAAATAAAATTTCTTTCAGCAGTAGTGTAACTAGGATAAATGACATTTTCCACCTCTCTATTTTGTTGGATACCTAGGAATAATGTAGGCAACCAGCATCTATGCTACACATGAGCTCTTACAGAGAATCTCCCAAACACAGTGAACAGATCATTAACAGCCCAGATTTCAATCTTCTTTATGCAGCTCAGGTATCAAATGAGTAATTTACTGTCCGTAGCTTTGAGAAGCTCAAATAGAAAAGCTACAAGAGACAGGATAATAGTATCTTAGTGATTACACTGTTTTTCTAACTACTTTCAAGGCTTTTGCTTTCGGTTCTGCCTTAACAAAAAGATAAGCCTGAAAACGAGCCAGGTCCTTATTAAAAACATAGCATATGTCTAGGAATAAGGGTCTCGCTGTTCAGATTTGTGTCTTTTGGCAGATTTATAAGGTGTTTATGTATAGTAGATTTGATCCCATGGACAAGTGCTGAAGGCTTTGCTTAATTTTGTGTTTGAAAGAAGTTCTTGGTAATAAGATTTAATTCTTAGCAACAGCACTTTTGAGGACCAAAGAAGGTGGTGCTTTTACCTTATTACAATAAGCATGACCACAGCTGGAAGGGACAACCAGTGAGGGAAGGATGAGTTATATGCTGCATCTGGCTAACCTTTGACATGCTATTTCTCTAGCAAAAGTATAATTTATCATAGTTTTTTGTTCAGACATATGCTCAGTAGGCAGTGGGATAAGATCATGAATTCCAGACATGTAGCTCTTGTGGCTAGCTTTGTTACAGGCAGGGATTTGTAACAAGTCTCTGCCAAAAATGTTTTTAGGTCATAGTAATTAAACTAGAATAAACTATAAACATTTCTTCCAGACAGAACAATGCTTCTGGGACTTATATTCTAAGTATACATAATCTAGATATCAGAAAGTATATGCATGTTTAAGTGAAGTAATTCAGAAAGGGAGAGCATGTGAAATGTTTTAATCCAGTGATGTACTGCTTTTGCTTGTTTGCCATAGGGAACTGGTTTACTACTGTCTTTAGTAAAGGTTGTGGAAACATTGGCTTAATCACTTGGTTAATTGCTTGTTTGTGACAAAGGACAAAATGACATTAAAAATGATGTAATGTATCCTGCACTGAAGGTTTGCTACAGCTCTAAATTGCAGGTTTGATATTTCTCAGGAAATCAGAGACTGTTTTGCAGATTACTTTTTATTCTGTAAAAAACAAAGGAAAAATGCATTTAGATATTACTGTTCTCACATTGCTACCCAAGTCACTACTTTTTGTTTATTTGGTAAACTTGTAGATGGATTGTACTACTGGAAACAATGGGGATGTTCAAAATGAAATTTAATCCTCCCTGGAATACCTAATTATTTTTAAAAGATCATCTATTAATCTGGGTTTTCAGATATGGATTTCTCTTGCTGTCTTTGTTACAGTATTTCTTTCCTTTTCTTGTTCTCTATTTGTCTACAAATAATAGTGTAAACCTTGAACATCTTCAATTTGCAATTTTTCAGTCTTAATAGCTCTAGCAGCACTTAGAAAAATAATATGTGGAAAAAAGCATTCAAATGCCTTTTGTTGTAAGACAGTTTCATTATTTCAAATAAAATTAATGGAGAAATGCACAATAGAGAGGGCCACTAAGGCAAAATAATTTCACCACAACGTCATTCCATTATATTTTTCTCAAAAGCTAGTATTCTTTATCATGCAACTGGAGAAAACAAATCAAGACCTTCTTCCTGTATATATTTAAACATTTATAGAGCATTTCAATATTTAAGCATTTTTTTCAAGTTTCCTTTTATTAGTAAAGAACAAATAGCTACATAAGGAATAGATGAGGAAAAGGGTGCTGGCTAACAATCATTTTGAAGACTGGGACAGGACTAGCTTCATAACCCTTCCTTTCAGAGTTTTTATTGAGCAGATCTTATGATATCAGTAAGTTATATCTAAAACAGTATAAATTGTTCTGGTTTTTTCCCTCCCTCTGCTAACCCTAAACTTCTCTTTATTTGGTCCACATGACTGGTAGAACAGCACTCCTAGTCCCCTCTCCTCAGACACCATTTCTTGTCATTCATCACCAATTTATGCATTCTCTTGGTAATGGTTTCAGCTTACAAATCAGTGCTCCACCATGATAGGAATCTGCAGAAAGCCCAAAGTCTTGCTAAAAAAACCATGTAATATCTCAGCTTAATCTAGTGTTCCATGTATGATTTCCCTGGTGTGTTGCTGTAGACGTCCCTACTGGTTTCTCAGCAAAGCAGGTTGGTTGTTTAGAGTGACTGAATATGTGCTCTGTTGAGAATAGACCTCTCTTTGCTAGTCTAAGCAATGTTATCAGGGTTTGTTTGGGGTTTTTTCTTTGTTTGTAGTTCTGTAAATATTGTCTCTAGGACTGTTAACACAACTGTGTGGAAAAGTGGGAAGAGAACACTAATTCTGATCTTAGCGAAGTCAATGGGAATTTGGAGGTTTTACAGAAATGCAGATGATTTTAGCAAGAAAATGTACTTCTATAGAGGGAAGAACATTGATGGTTGCTTAGTGACAAAATATGGGCCTGTGAAGGCAAAGGTACAGTCAAGATACATAAAGCTGTGTAGTTAATTAAAAGTGTACTCAGCAATCATAAATTACAGTCCTACTTTCACAGGTGCTGCTACTTATATCAGAAATCAGGTATAAGAAATCTAATATAAGGAAAAGGATGAACCAGAGAGACAGACATCAAAAAAGCTGCTAACCTCTCTTCCTGTATTTTAAATGTGAAGGGCACATGCCACATACAGATAGATGAGCATTCCGGTTCTTTCTCATAAGCGAAAGTATAATTAAAAAAAAAATTAAAAAAAGATAAGTGAAGCATTGTTTCTGATTGGTGTCTGTAGTATATACTTTTGCATTGTGTTTTTCAAAATTCTGTGAAAGAGTGGTGACTTAAAAAAACTAAATAGAAAACAGTTTAGTTTGGTAGGACCCTAATTTAACATTAAATAAACTTACATATAGCAATAAAGTTACTATGATTCATTACAGAATATTCTGAAGAATTTCAAATCTCTTGAAAAGTCTGATGTGTTAGAAGTAGCATGTCTTCCTTTTACCTGCATCATCTGACTAACTTTAAAATCTTTGTGATCTTTTCTAAATGGACATAGTTTTAATCTTGTTCTTTTAGGTTACATTTATAAAGCTTTAGAAATTATAAGGCTCATAATAAACCCAGACTTCAAAACTAGGTTCATAGATCTAGAGACATTCACCATAAACTCAGTCAAACTGGGAATGTTGCATGGGTCCAGAAAGTGAATACTCATCAACAGTTTTCTTGTAAACTATACTGAGTAACAAATGAGACAAACTTCAGGGACTAAACTGAGTTAACTTAAGCTGTATTGTTAATGGTCCCAGTAACATAATTTATTAAAACAATTCATGATTGATTATAAAAATACTCAGGAAAATTCATCAGGCTAATATGTCACCAGAGCCTAATATTGTAGAACTTACTAATAATTGTACAGTCATACTGAAATTTAATCTTAGTCTTTTAATATTTGTAAATATTTTGTCATAAACACTTCATGTTTCAGCTAAATCAATGTGCTATTTCTTTTTCAAGCAATGCAAGTCACAAAATTTACTGTGCATGTTCAGTGTTGAGTGCAAACAATTGGATTGACAATGAGAAATATATGCTGGGGTTTGCAAATGAATTCTCTTGAGATTTGAAGTCTTTTACGTGTGGTGAACTAGGTCACAACCTCTGGGTCAAATGTCGCTGTGAATTAATTGCAATTTATGGTAAAGACTAGAGTAAGGTTTGAAACCTGTCAGTACCTATCATGAAGTAGAAATAAATTACAGCTTGTCATAAATGACAGATTTCTGTTTGGTGCTTTCTTTCACTTTGTCTGCATCAGACCTTTATCCACCCAGCAATTAAGTTTATTCACATTAATATTCAGCAGTGTTGACAAGACTGACACAGTAAAACTCAGTTTGTATAAAAGTAAAGACAGTTTGATGTGGAGTTATTATATTGTCTCATAATTCACTGTTCAGAGATATATCTTGATAAATGAAGAACAAAGCTATTGGCTCTGGTATTGACTTGCTGTGCCAAAAAAAGGACTCTGATTTTCTGTTTTTCAAGGTACACAATTTTTTGTTTGGAAATAAACAGTAATTTTATCTAAAGCATTTATAAAAGTAATAGTAATACACTAATATCATTGTGTTTATTATTTCCATATATTGACTGGCTCCCCAGATCTTTTTTGAATATTTAGAATTATTATGATTACATATAATGTTGGATAAGGCTAATTATATCTTTAAAGTATGGTTTTAACTTCTCCGGGAAAGAAAACTGTGTGTACTACTGCTACCCCTGCTAAGGTTACAGCCACACAAAAGGAAAAAAATAACTAAACTAAAGTGGAAGGGAAATAACTACTGAAAACAACAAAAGTCCCCAACAGTTGGTGTCTCCATCCTGTATAACATTATCCAACAAGAAGTGAAGATAATAATGAGATAGAGCAGGTTTCCCAATGTTTAAAAGAAATGTTACAGATGTTGTTGAGAGATTTAACAGCTGCTCTTTTTGGGTTTATAACGTTTACTCAAACTGCATTTACAAAATTGCTGATGCACAGTTGAAGCCATTATGCAGACAAAACCTTTAAATTAAAATACAGATACGAGCTCTCTTCTGGTACCATTCTGCTTTCATAGAGTCTTTTTAGGGAAGAATCAGAAAGCCCTTAATTAATCAAGCCTTATCTCAGGCACAGTGTTTGAGTTGGATAAATAAGATATTACATTACAGGAGTAGACAAAGAGACTTTTGCACAGCTTCGTGCTGAATGTGGCAATTTTACAGCACCTTTCTCAACAGAGTCTCTGAATGGGATGGAAACAATAATAATTCTGCCAGCATTGCCTATAAATTTAGTCTCTTTTCTTCCCTGTTCTTTCCTGTTGAATCTAGATTTAGGTAGAGGAAATGTACATGAAAGAAATCTGGTCTCTGATGCACGATAGTCTTCTGTTCCTACTTCAATATAATGAGACTGCAGTACAGGTAAAACAAGAACATATGGGAAAGAACTTGCAAATTCTCCACAGTGTATTTTACTGTGTACTAAACAAAAAGGAGATAAATGTCATCGCAGAAAGACTAAAAGTTATTCCTTGGGTGTCAAAGGGTTTCCTGCAGCAAGGCCAGCTGAGAGTGAATTGGAGCTGCTCCTAAGCTGTTCTAATGTACAACAAGAGCTTTGTGCCATAATAATAAAGGAAGAATTAAGTTTGCTTTAAAAGTACTTTGTTTCTCTTTTCTATTTCTCATTGTAGTCTTATTAAACAAGGAACTGAGTTTACTTTCTGTACCTTTTAAGAGACCTAAGTAAGGTTTGTCATCCTTTCAGAGTTAACTTGGCCGCTGAATCTAGGAGTTGCTGATTGTGCTACTTGTGTCCAAACTTTCAGTCCACTTACACAAGTGTGGTGGTGCTTCTCAGCCTGAACCACCTACCCATAAAGAAAAATTTGATATTATGAGGAGAGTGCTGATGGTGTAATTCTTATGTCCAATACCCCAGCATGAACATGTATTCCTTGCTCAAAGGAAATTTGTCCCTTTGTTTCCCACATACTAGAGTATTAGGCAACAGAAATATATTGTCACTCACCATCAGTCTTGGAAATCTAAGGTGAAGTTTTATTTTGACTAAACTGTTTAATAAACTGATAAAAAGTTTTATGATTAATTATACGAAATAATAAATTTATGATTAATTATATTTTCCAGATAAGCCCTTTACTACGAATGCTCACCAATCTGTATTCTAAATTCTTCCTGAGGCTGCTATGATTTCACTTCGTGGACAGAAACAATTTTCTTGCTATTTTTTAATCTCTCGTGTCTTTGGCATTATATCTCATTCTCATATTGGCATTTACTTATTCTCATTTCTCTGACTGAGCTTAATGATAATTTTCACCAGTGCTGCACACCTTCAGAACCCACTATAACTTCTTTGGAGATATAGGCTGTGAAAATGAGACTTAAAGTTACACTAGTGAAGGACAGATAATAGGCAATTGCAGCCTTTATCTCTCAGTCAAGTTCAGCATATGAACAATCTATGCAGAACAATCTAGCTGAACCAGATTCACAAGAGCCAGCGAAGCCAACTGGGGCTTTATCCTGGCTACTTTGGGGACATCATGAGCCACACTAGATCTAGATATTTATCTCTGTATGAGTTCTTATCTGCTGAGAAGTGATCAGATTTGATCAATCTTTTTTTTAAACAAGGAAAGACGAACTGCAATGTTACATTATTACCAATAATGTGTTCAATGGTAGGCAACTTATTTTTAAATCTCCATTCTGCCCACTTTTGAAGAGTATTTTGAATACAGGTCTTTGGAACATGGACCAATTGTGAGGCTCCTGGGCAGTCTTAGGCAAAGTTCTCTCAGTCATTCTCTTTTTTTCCTTTTTGCTTTAATATGGTATATGTTCACACCTGACTTTCCATGGCACTGTGAACACTTATGATCACTAGATGATAGACATAAGCTTCTTATTTTCTCTTCTTGGTCTAACAGCCACAAAACTATTGATTGCAAGGAAAGTTTGACCTGGAATGCCTTACAATCTCTGTGTGTGTCTTCTGTGGGCACAGAATAAAAGAAATGAGAGCAGACTGCTTAGATGCAGGGCTGATCTCACAGGCTGTGTGCTAGGTGAAAGTCCTAACCACACACTGAACAAAGCAGGACAACCTCATTACCTTCACAAATCTTGTCATTGGGCTTGAAAGTTCCCTCTTCTGTCTGCATTTTCCGAATGTCCTTAACTGTTTGTCCTGGGTTAAGCAGAGACAGACTGCTTAAAGTTAACTCTGTTAACTTTTTTTTTCTCCTCTTCATAAATAGCTAGCAAGAGGCTATGTTTTGGATTTGTGCTCAGGAGAAGCTGATAAGAACGATGTTTTGTGCTGCTGCCAAGGACGGCAGACCAGGGAAGAAGGACAGCTGGTTGCTAGCCNCCTCCGGGAGCGGTGCACCCCCCCGTCTGGGGGAATCATGAGTGTAGTTCTGGGATCATTAGCCGAGAACAGGCTGAGCCTTTGGTCATTGTGTGTGGGGGAGCAGCATCACTGTGTATCACTCAGACTCTCCCTTCTCAGAGATCATTAGCCAGGAACATGCTGAGCCTTTGGTCATTGGGTGGGGGGGCAGTATCACTGTGTGTCACTCATTTGTATATTTGTATATAGTATTATTTTCAATATTATTGTAGCTTAGTTATTAAATTGTCCTTATCTTAACCCATTAGTCCTCTTTTCCATTTACCCCTTTAATTCTCTCCCCTATGATTGGGTGGGGGTGGGAATTGTGTGAGCAGATGTGTGGTTTGGCCCCCAGCCAAGGGCTAGCCCATCACACTGTTGTGTTAACTGTCAAGTTCCACTTTGGATACAACATTTGTATGCCTTTCTGAGATTGACAGGAACAGGAGGAGAGAAATATCAAGCACTGCACAAATGCACAACTACAAAAAAAACCCCAGGAGGTGGGATGACTGGACTGCCATAGCTTTTTAGATTTTTTGATTCCCTTATCTACAGGACAAGCCTCATATCATACTTATATGAACATTTTCTGCCTTGCTGCTTTCTTTTCCACATTGAGGTAACTGTGAATCAACAACAAGACAGATGTCTTTGTGACTTTCTGTGCCTGCTGGTTGACATTGTGCAACTCTCTGTTCATCTAAACAGTGGTAAGGTTCTTATTTTTGTGGTTCCCTACTACCAATGACTAGGTATGGCTGTTGTAAAAAATCATCACAAAGGTCTTCTTCTCCATTCCTCATACTGCTTCTTTACCATCAGGATTTTTTTGGCTAGAATTTTTTTTTAGTGGCAAACTGATTAAGCTGTAACTTAGTTAAATTTCATAAACCGCAAACTGGCTGCAAGCCTGGAAACACTGAAACTTTTGCCTAATTGGAATCAATTGCTTCTCTATTTATACTGGATTACAATGTTATTGGCTCAATTTAGTTTGTGGGAAATAAATTGTTGACGGTTTGGCTGAGCAGCTGTAACAATGAAAAACTGAAAAAAAATATGTGAAGATAACAGGCACAGCCTGTTTAGCATTGCTAAAGCCATTGACATTATCATGGAAAAATGGCTTCAAGCCAAGAGAGGCTCATTTGGACAAGATGGAAGAGAAGAATTGTGGAATGTTACTGAACGTTTCAGACTCAAAAGATATGTTTATACTGTCACATTGGCACACTCTCTGTTTAATGCCAGGGTCCTAATCCACTATTGTTTGTGCTGTATAGATGTTAATATTCACACAAGCTCCATTCTAGGATGAACTAAATGTTTCTCTTGAGGGGAAATCCTACCCATGTGATCTCTGGGGCCATAAAGGAGAGAGCATGCTAGTTTCTTAACCCCACAATGTGGACTAAGAATGTAATACATGCTATCTACCCTTAAAGGACTCTTTTTACATCTTTGGAGAGATCTTATAATATCTCAAATAGTATTAAACCCGCACACCCATTCTTTATATAATGTTACAGGAATAAAACTCCTGCGGTCCCAGCAAGGAGGACCTTTCAGCAGCTTACTAAAGGAGGCAGGTTGGTTTCTTCTTTCCTTCATCTCATCAGTACTCACTAGAACTCTCATTTCCTGCAGTCCAGCAAAGCTCTGCAGAAAAATGAGCTCTGATCTCAAAGCTCTCTCTTCTAACTTGTCTGTGCACACTTGCCAGTAACTGCTATGTCATCTTGTACCACCTTAGTAATTCTTCTCAAAGGCTGCAAAGTGATAGATCTATCTATCTGGTCCTAGGACGCCACTTAGTTTCAAAGTTTGCTCAGTGTTGGGTATGGGCCATCTGTTGCATGTCGTAGACTCATAGGTTTGGGATGGAGGTATTCTTGTTTGTTTTAACTCCACTTAACAGTGGAGAGACTTGAGATCTGACTGTACTAAGACTAGCTTTTATAGTAAAATGCAGGATTTTGCATTAGTAGGCTGCCCAATGTAAGACCTGATGACAGAATGAGGGAAGAGCAAGAGAAGTCTTTCTCACCCGGGCTGGGAAGGACTGGGGCAACAGAAACATGTGGAGAGACATCTGCACAGAGTAGAGAAAAAAGAAGCTACTGATTGTGAGGATGGCCTGGAAGGCAGTGTGATTCTGTGTCTACACATGGTATAAAAGTTTTCTTGAGGCAAGTTGTGGAGAGCACAGTGGGACTGTGAACAGAACTGCTTTTTTTCCCTCAAAACTTGTTGTAATAAAAAACTCCACCATATTTATATTAATTCTTTATGGATTTTTATGCAACACTTGTGTGTGTAGCTGCTGAATCCCACAGTTTATCAGGTAGGAACATGAGGGTCTTTCCACCTAACAAAGACTAGGTCTGTGTGGTTCATTGACTAGTCTTCAGGAAGGAGGCTCTCCTGGACAGCACATCAATCTCAGCTTTAGCAAAAAAACTCATAAAATAAGGACTTAACTGTCACAGAAGAGAAAAACTCAGTCGTAGAGATCAGCTGCTTCGGAGCTGACCCAGCTCTGATAGACTGACTGATCGAGAGGTACAGGGGGGTATTTCAGGAGATTCCTTCGACAGGAAAACCCTGAGACAGTGGCATAATATGAATCCCACCGCCAGCTCTCCTGC
>VZTO01008958.1:14865-37831 GCA_013400615.1 Syrrhaptes paradoxus | reverse complement strand
AAAATGATGCATATATAGAAGGTCAAGCTTTTGCGTTTACACTTACTACAGACTAAGATGATCTGTTCAGAAGAAAGTAATCGTATGTAATTCTTTTTATTATAAAAACTTATTTACTTGGCTTTGAATAATTGAGTTTCCTACTTAAAACTTTTGGGAGGCTGAAACTCGCTGTTGGAGTTTAGATGCCCAGAACATGACAACACATGTTGAAATCCATGCATGCAATTCATGTTCATCCTATGAGTAATTCTCAGGGTAAAGAAAGGAATTGAGTAGAATGTGCTATTCAAATGTTATTTTCTCTGTACATTTAAAAAGTTACCATTCTGAAGAATTTATAATTTCCAATGAAATATGAATAACAAATAACAGATTGATAGCCTACATGTAAAGCTTACATATACCTAATTGTGTGAATATGATTTTTCAAAGGCCTTTTAATAGTAGGTTGTCCTAATTTTAAGGAAGTTTTTTTTTTAGATGCTTTGGGTCATTCTGTGCAGGACATGTTGGTATTTCACTTCACAAGGAGGGAATATGAAGTATCTTAAAATGTAAATTGGTTCTATTCATTGCTGTGTGTTATATGAGGTTTTTTTATAAATATGGACTTTAAACATTTCACCAGCAGGTATGCAAGTTCACTTTGAATCATTTTGTTTCAACAACAAAAATACTTGTCAGTATCCAAATGTCAGTCTTTATTTGCTGTGGTAGTAAAAGACATTAAACTGATTTTCTGCTATTTTTCAGCAGTGGTCTGGTTTGATTTTGGACTGCTACCTTGAATTACAATCTGAATGTTAGCCTCATCATGTGATTCTCAGTTGTTTAATTTTTAAGTGAGAGTGTCTTTCTTTAAATAATTATGACTTGCATGATGGAAGTTTGGTGTAACTTTGATACCTGTTTACCTGCTTGACTGTCGTCCAAAAATGCGTAGTGTGTTTTTGTTGGTTGTGGGGGTTTTGTGTTTTGTTTTTTAAACAATTACAAACAAGGAGATTTTTGTAGTTTTCATCTGTATTTTGGTTAGCTGCTGCTCAGCTGAGAGGCCCAAGAGNCATAAATCCATCATTTCTTCTGATGCTGTTTAAGAGTACTGTGTACTTTCATGTATTTTTGTACTTAAGTCCCTGTTTGTAGTTTGTTTTTTTTTTTTCTCCTGGTGTTTGAAATACTCAAATATGCAAAATTGAGTTAGTTTGACTGATTAGATTGACTTTGTTTCCTACCAAGAAACTCATGCTTGAAATGAAATAGTCCAGGATTTTGTCCTGGTAAGTTGGGCTCTAAAAGCATTTTTTGTGTGCCACATTAGCACATTGCACAGTCGGCTGCTGAGTGACCAGTCACAGCTGAAGGAGGACATGGATACCTTGAAGAGGAAAAACACGCAGCTGGTGCGAGAACATAATCATCTCCAGCAGTCGTGTGAGGAAATGAAGAGACTTCATGATGAAGATCAGAAAGAGATAACGGACCTGCGCAGCCAGCAGCAGCAGGTAAGCAACAGCTTGTAGCATATGTGCTAGAAGAGGTCGTAAATTGTTCCTTTGACAAATAAGTCAGTCAAACCAAATGCACAGCATGACTGCCTTTTATGTCTTACTGATTCTAAAACTTTACTTTTTACAGCACTAGGGGAGAAAAAGATTTCTTGGATACTAATTGATTTTCTGTATCTATCTGGAAAAAAGATGATGGATATAGATTATCATTATAATGAAGAAGATTGTATATGCATGATAGTTTTTTCAAGTGTGTGGAGAGGCATCAGAAACCTAGCTTGAAGTTGCAAAGTGATTAAAAGACAACTGTTTTTCTAGGATATTTTATGGGACAGGGCTAGCTTTAAACTTGTATGCTATGTTTGTTTCTTTGGAAAGAGTCACAATAAAAAAATGGCTTTGCCATTTTGTGGTGGGTGTTTTTTTTTTTTAACTTATTCTAATGACACTGTAAAGGTTAGGGGAATGACTGAGCTGAGTTTGGTTATCTAGGTTTGCAGACACTATTCAGTTAGAACAAAGCTATGGGTTGATTAATGTTTTTGAACTTGAAAGAAAGACAGACAAGCTTTTCAGGACTGGAAGAGGTGAACATTACAGAACTGTATATAACAGGCTGTCTCCGGTCCAATGTAGTTCACACATTCTGAAGAAAGAACAATAAGAGTAATGGTAAGGAGTAACTGGTCATATCAAGTCCGTGGTTCACCTACGGAAAAGTCTGATCATTTATTTAAAATAGTTACAGTAACATGTGGAATGGTTTAACAGACTATCGTGGTTAATAGTGTGTAGGGTGATTCACAGGGCAAACTTGCAAGTCAAACATTAGGCTTCAGAAGCAAACCTGCAAACAAAAATAATTATTTGCTAGGGTAGGAGGGGCAAAGGTCAAAGCAAGCTGGGTGTGCTAAATGGCGCTTCAGAAGGTGTTGGAGGGCTAGTGCAAAGAGTAGTGAAGGTTTGTATTTCCTTNCTGCCAAGAATTGAGAGATTGGATTAAATAACATCACACTTATTGCTACAAAGTAAGATCAAAGTTATTTGTCACTGTTAACATCTCAAACTATTTAGCTTCAATCTGAGTGAGGCAATGCTTGACGGACAGCTAAGGGAGATCTTTCCCACTGTGTAAAGGATCTTAAATTAACACATCACTGATCCCCTCCTCTAATGCCATCTTGAGACTTGTGCTGTGATATGGTTTAGTGACTTGGTTCTGAAGATGTCAGAAATGGTTTGCTGTGTAAAAATCTGTGTGGGCAAATTGCTTAACTAATCTGTGCCTCACTTTCCCAGTCTGCAAAGCAGGGGTATAGAACCTCCAAATGAAAGCTATTGTATTTTGAGATTCTGTACTGAAGTTTTAAATTATCTGGCAGCACAAAAGGAGGCTGAAGTGTCATTGTCAGTATTTCTTTAAAGAAATTGAGTCTTGTGTCAACATCACAGTTAAACATTTAAAGAAAACTTTAGAGACACTCAGTGAGAACCATGTGTAACTCCATTTCTCAGCGTGTCAGAGTGAATCACAGTGACTTGAAGGGCTGCCAAGAGTCTTATCTTGTCTGTGTCATTTCTCATCCCAATTAGTCTAACTCTATGTTGATCCCTCTGACATGTTTCGTCGTCAGGCCTGAGCGAAACACAACATCTTGGTGGCCTCAGAGAGCAAACACTTCTGATCGTGTTACTCTTCGTGTGGGATTGTCGTGGATTTGGTGCATAGCAGCTGACCAGCTTAAGTTTCTACTGCTCACATATGAAATTTCTTGTTGCCATAGTTGTCTTCCTCAGTCCAGCTGGGAATATTTACTTTTCTCAGACTTGGATTTTGAATGGGAGACCCTCCTTATTACACTGCTTCCTGTTTATGGTGTTTCTGTCTTCCTCTCTCAAATCTCTGTTAGCAAGTTTATGCTGAATTCAATCCAATTTCTGGTATATTCATCCTTCTTTAATTTCTTAGTGTGTTTTCAGCAAAAGGAAATTCTGTATATGCTTTAGACAGTGAAAAGGGGTTTGTTTCCCTTTGGATTCTCAAATACTTGGTCCTCAAACCTGTTCTCAAAATGCTTTGGGAAGCAGTCTTCAGGAAAACTACTCTCTTGAGCGCATTGAAATCGACAGGTATTTACACTTTACATATGCCTACAGTTTATCACATGTTTAGCGCATCTGAAATAGTTCACTGAAGCTTGCTAGCTAATAACTGGTCCGACTTTGTGGGTTATGCTACTGAATCCACTGAGGATAGGGATTTATGTGGAAATAGCCATGATGATGAGACTGTCACCAAAGTGCAGCCTTGCTTGGGACCACTTTATGAAAAGGAACTGGCTACTTACATGTGTCTTGGTTAGTTAAAGGAGACCGGTGTCAGGCTGAAGAACTCAGTCTCTCTTATCTTGCATGCATAGAGAAGTGTTTTCCTGACAGTGGTGGTGGTTGTCTGCTACTTATGGGCAGTGAGTAGTGGGCAAAGAGTGGGCAGTCTCTTTCGGTCTCCTTTCCCTTTGGTCTGCAGGCATCCAGGTTCTTCCATGTTCAGGAACTGGTCCTTTCTTTGACTATAAGACACAAAATAAGATGAGGAGCCAATTTGTACATGTAGGGTAGTCGCTATGTGTTTGATTTAAACTTTTTGTAGAGGTTGTGTTTCNAAAAGAAGTAGAAGTAAAAGTAAGGGTAAGGCCTTATTTTCAAGTGCCTATTTCAAGGCACTTTTTTTGCCTTTTGAGAAGGAAGAAGGACTAAATTCGCTGAAGCTCATTAGGGACTTTCTGTTGTTGTTGCTGGTCATTTACCATCAATGTTGCTATTTACAACAAGATTCTTATGTCAATGAAAATTAATTTGAAACTAATATTCAGGCCAGGCTGCATTCATGTTTAAATGGATTTTTCTCTTCCTGTTCATATTTTATGGATAACTTTTGAAACACAAACCTCTGCGGATAGTTGTCAGATGAAATGTTGTATGAATATTAAAATATAAGACTGCGTGTGTAACATAATTAGGGTAGCTTTTATTCTCTTCAAGTTTTACACTAATCAGTTTGTTCATGGAGGATACAGNGTGTCTTGGTTAGTTAAAGGAGACCGGTGTCAGGCTGAAGAACTCAGTCTCTCTTATCTTGCATGCATAGAGAAGTGTTTTCCTGACAGTGGTGGTGGTTGTCTGCTACTTATGGGCAGTGAGTAGTGGGCAAAGAGTGGGCAGTCTCTTTCGGTCTCCTTTCCCTTTGGTCTGCAGGCATCCAGGTTCTTCCATGTTCAGGAACTGGTCCTTTCTTTGACTATAAGACACAAAATAAGATGAGGAGCCAATTTGTACATGTAGGGTAGTCGCTATGTGTTTGATTTAAACTTTTTGTAGAGGTTGTGTTTCTTTCTTTTTTTCCTTCTATTTTTTTAATACTTTTTATTTTTATATAGTTATATACATACTTTTGTAGGCTAATGTTAAGATTATGTAAATTCCTGGCACCTCTCTGTATAGAACATTCCTCTNCCTCTGCGGATAGTTGTCAGATGAAATGTTGTATGAATATTAAAATATAAGACTGCGTGTGTAACATAATTAGGGTAGCTTTTATTCTCTTCAAGTTTTACACTGATCAGTTTGTTCATGGAGGATACAGCCAGCCTGTCATGAATGCCACCTCGTGGTAAGTTCCCAAAATACAGCTATCATCTTGGTCATCAAATAACGATTGCATCTTATAAAACTTCAAAGTACTTCAATAACTTATGGTAGCAATTGCCATTAGAGAGAGATTTTCATAAAATTGTGCACTCTAAGTCGTGATAAAGCAGATCTTTTTTACACAGTTAACATTAAGCAGATGTAGTAATGCTTAGAATAACAGTAGTGCTTAGAAGAGGCTCAGTGTTTCCTTAGTCATTAAAAAATTATTATTAGAATTGCTGAATATATTTTTGTTTGATATTGTTTCTTGTATATATTTTAAATCAAATTTATTGGACTGATTAAAACCTGAGTTTATTAATACAGTTGCTGGTGATTTTTTAGGTTATGAAGCAAAATGGATCATCAGAGATATTAAATAAACTTTATGATACAGCAATGGACAAGCTGGAGGGTGTGAAGAAGGATTATGATGCCCTAAGGAAACGGTACAATGAGAAGATTGCGAGTCACAATACGGATCTGAGCCGACTAGAACAGGCTGAGGAGGAGAACAGACGTCTTCAGAAACAGATTGACATGTTAATGAAGCAAAGGGACACAGCAATACATTTTCAGCAGCAATATTCATCCTCTCTTCGAAGGTATAATCAGGTTTTGATACCTTTCAGGTATTCTGTGAAGGCAGTAACTATTCTTATGTAGTATCCTCTTTTCTTCGTGGTAGAATCATAAATACTTTTCTAACATGTTTTCTAAAATTTTTCTCTAGTGTATATTATCTTAGTGTGATGAGTAAGCACGCATTTCTATGTAAGGTTTTCTAGAAGGTCCTGGAATCCGTGATGGGGATGTTTATTTGGAGAAATGATGCTTTTTCTTGAGAAAAGGATTTCTCGGTTAGGATTTTGGAATTCTATGAGGAATTTTTACCCTAGTTTAGCTCGTGCGTGAGAAAGGGATATTTTGCCTTTCAAGCTATGTTTATTCTTGGTTGTAGACACAGGAGTCAAATACAGAGTCTTGTTAAGCCTCAGACTTAGTGTTCCAAACCAACTCCTCAGTGGGAGGTTAGCCCAGCAACATATATATCTTTATTTAAATGTAAAACCCAAGTCAATAAGAGGATGTAATCTCTAAAAGGTGTTTAGCAAATGAAGATATTCTCAAGCTTAAGTTAACTGATGTTAGAATTGCAGACCATGAGGATTCAGACAGAACTTCAGGATTGCAGCAGAGTTCACTGGTTGCAGACGTTTGGGAGTTTTGCTTCAATGAGAAGGTGCTCAAGTGTTTGTCGCAAGTGCCAAAACAGTAGGGCCCGAGCATTATATCACACCACACTTCAGTTCGCTTCTCTTTGATACTAATCCTACAGAGTACACATAAGAGATAGGAAGAGTGCTAATATACATAAGGACTCCAAAGAGCATCTGTGTGGGTGTGTTGAGAATGTTTTCACTGACATAAGTTAGGGATAATACACAACTCCCACAGACCAAAGCCAAAAAAATGTTGTTTTCCACATTCAAAGACTTTTAGTATTTAAAAAGATGAGATTGAGCATAGATAATAATGTAAACATGAATAGCATGTACATAGTTGTGATACATCTAATTACGTTACAGGAAAATTAAGAGAATAAGTTAGGTAATTTAAATTCCCATGTATTCCTGAAAGAGAGGGAAAACCTAACATATACTGCAGAAAACAGTACAACCATGCTGATATATGCAGAAGCTCAACATATTTGTATTATGGCTTTGTGGTTTAGGTCTCCTCCTTGAAAGAGAGGAATGTGTGGTTTGATACTGAGCAGAGGTTAGTTTTAAGAATTTCATGGAAGATATTCATGTTCCTGTGAAACAATGATCCAACTAAATTAGTATAACTGAACTTCAGGAATTTTTGCATTTTATTCAGTTGGCTTTGGGTCTGGACTTCTTTTTTTTTTCCGTGGTTATATTTCTAGAAACCTTTATTTGTCTTATATTTACACCCTTGCTTCATAACCAAAACCATATTTCTCTGGGTGACTGATTAAAAATTTTTAAAATGCGTTTCAGGTGTCTATACTTTTCAGGATATAAGACTTAACAAACTTATAGTTTGAGGATGAATGGAACATAAATTGGAGCAATAATGTTTTTTATTAATGCCAACTGTTAACACAGTCAAAACAGGTTTTAAAAGAGACCAAGAAGGGCAAGACCCCAGTGATGGCCAGGGTTTCATTTTGAATTAATCTTTGGCCTTAAAAAATATCAGAGAAGTGTTCAGTCTTTTTTCTTTTATTTAGAATGTTGTCACAATAATACACAGCATATGAATGCTACAGAAATTATTTAGTTTGTGAATTGTTTGCAGATTACAAATTAGCTGTACCAGCTATCTTAATTCTTATTTGCTAAACCTACATGTGTGCCTCAGCATTTTCAGTGTGGGCTATGGTGCTTGGACAGATCTGCCTGTAGTTTGCACTTGCATTGAAGACAAAGCAGGTACTCCTGGTGAGGGTTCTTCTCAGTACTAGTTGCTCCTTATAAACCCATTCTTATTGCTACTCACCTATCCAACCCTGCTACTTGCAACCCATTCACAACAGTTGTTAGAAATGGGCTTCCTCTGCAGAAGGCATCTGTGAAAATGTGATCCAGCTGCCTGTATTTCCTCCTTAGGAGGCAGTGCAAGCTCAAGCAGGACCAAGGTGTTTCAGCCAGAACTTTGCTTTCAGGTTTCCTCAATCATCACTGTTTAAGAAGAATATCCTTCTATGGCAGAGACTTTCTGTTCTCCTCTGATCACTTCCCCATGCTATTATGCTTGTTGTGGTTTGGTTGGGGTTTTTTGTTGTTTTGGAGGGTTTTTTTGGTTTTTTTTTTTTTTCCTTACTGATGATGATTTTTTTGCTTGGCAAACATTGCCTTAAATTTCTTCTCCTCCCCCCTCCCCTGTATGTTCGCAGTGTTGTCCTTGATTTGACCCAAACCAGTTTGCATATGTACTGTGGGTTCTCACATGGCAATGAGGTTGTTTGGCGTAATCTCTTAGATTTTTGATACGTCCTTGTATATAGAATCATAGAAAGGTTTGGGTTGGAAAGGACCTTCAAGATCATAAAGTTCCAACCCCCCTGTCATGGGCAGGGACACCCTCCACGAGACCAGGTTGCTCAAAGCCTCATCCAAGCTGGCTTTGAACACCTCCAGGGATGGGGCATCCACAGCTTCCCTGGGCAACCTGTTCCAGTGTCTCACCACCCTCNGGAGAATCACCTCCTTTGACCTGCTGCCAATGCTTCTCTTGATGCAGCCCAGGGCACCATTGGCTTTCTGGGCTGCAAGCGCGGACTGGCAGCTCATGTTGAGCTTCTCATCCACCAATACCCCCAAGTCCTCAGAGCTGCTCTCTATCCATTCTATGCCCAGCCTGTATTTGTGCTTGGGATTGCCTCGGCCCATGTGCAGGACCTTGCACTTGGTCTTGTTAAATTTCTTCCTCTCAAGCCTGTCCAGGTCCCTCTGGATGGCATCCCTTCCCTCCAGCATGTCCACCACACCACACAGCTTGGTGTCATTGGCAAACTTGCTATATATAGTATATCCTTTATACCTTCATGCTCACAGTTCTAAAAAGAAAGAAGAAATCCAGATTGCAACGCGTTAGATCTTCTGTATTGCCAGCCCGATGATCTCTTAAACTGAAGAAATTCCTGAAAGGAGCAGGGTGATGGTTTTGAATTGCTGGCAGATGCCTCAGTAAAGCTGTGGTAATGCTTTGAATACACTGAGGCTTTCAAGGAAATATTTGAAATTGGGTTTACAGCTCTCTCTTCGGAAAGGTCAGGCAACATGCTGGATTAGACAAGAAATGTACTTTTAGACAGTGTGAGGGTGGTGTGTGTTTGAGAACAGAGCAAAAGCTGCCAGAAGTCTGTGGGCGCCTGAAATTTGGATAACCCTGAAAGTCCATCAAGTCAGGTACAGTGTTTCCCTCAGTGGCATTTACCTGTGAGCTTTGGAAAAGACTTGCAAGGAAATTGTAGTGTCCAATTGTGGTAAAACACTGCTATCAGCAGGATTTCCTTTTCAGACCTAATGTGAACTTGTCTATAGAATCATATTCCCACTTTTAAGAATGCTCTGTCAATGTAAACACAGAAGTTACTACTGATAAATTAAACATTTTCTATCCTTTTTCTGATTGTGCCATACAGTAGGTTGTGGTGATAAAGTACATATATTTCATTACGTGTTAAAATTTTAAAAAATTACTCTTGACAGTTAAAATATTTCGCATTTTGGTTTCATTAGATGAGCTACTGATGAAAACAAGTAGTAATGTTTGAATTACCTGTTTTTAGTTCCATTGTCTGCGGTTTTACCGTAAACCCACCTTTTTCCTCCTCTAACCTATCCATTAACAACTTTGTGACATATTTGGGCATGTGGAAATTGTTTTGTTTTTTTCCAGGTTCTACGTGGGTTTCTTTTATTTCCACATGCCTTAGAGTTTGTATTGGGAGAAGGAATTAACTTCTAAGAGCTTAATGACATAAATAAAGTTAAACTTGTGCTATTAAATAATAGCAATGTTTTGCATTCCTTTTAGAACAATTTGTAAGAAATTTACTTTTAGTAATTCTGAATTATTTCTAACAATTTTTATGTTTCAGTTCCTTAAAGATGTTCACTAATATTCCTGAGGCAATAGTTAGGCTCACTGTTATCTTGCAGCACTGAAAGTACATTGTCTAAGAAGTCCTCTGCCACCGTGTTTTACCAGTGGATATATTTGGTTATCCAGCCAAATCCTTAATGTATGGAAAAGGAAAATGAGGAATGAGTATCTTACTGACATTTCTGCTTGGTTTCAGATTTGAATCCGTACAGCAGGAACTAAGCAATGCCACAGCACAAAACAAGGAGTTGCAGAGAGAGATGGAACGATTACAGTCGGAGGTGACAAGGTTCAAAACAATGCAGCTGAAAGTGGCAAAGGATGCAGAAAAATACAAAGAAGAAAGGGATTCAGTTTTCAATGAATACCGCCTCATTATGAGTGAGAGAGATCAAGTAATTAAAGAGGTAGATAAGCTTCAAACAGAGCTGGAGCTTGCAGAGTCCAAACTGAAGAACACTTCTTCTGAGAAGCGAGTGGCTAGTGAAGAGATGGAAGCTTTAAGACAGGTACTACCCTATTGTTTTGATGGGGGAGGGAAATGAGTATACATTGTTGATGCTAGAATCAGAAATGTATGACTGCTTAATGGAAAGTAGAATTGCACTGCAAAGTGGTAATTCTGTGCTGATGTTTTCCTATAGCAGTCCTTTTTACTATCAAATTATTAGGCTTCCATATTTGAATAGATTACTTGTCAGTTGAAATTTGCTATACTGTTCTGCTGATTAGAAATCCTTCCTTCACTGCATTTGTCCTCTATCCCTTCTCTTACCTCTAAATATTAATTATTTTTAACTTCTAACCTCTACAGGAACCACTGGATGCTATCTGCTATGACTTAAGACGGTACATGATCAAGTAGTCTCAAACATTTATGCAAAGCCTTTGCTGACATGCATGTTCTTACTCATTTGCCTCCTTCTGCTTTTAAGTTAAAGACAATATTTGAAGATGTCTCACTAGAACTCAGGCATGCCTTAAAGTGTGCAAAACCAGAACTTTGTGTTTTTATGAATATGTTCTTGAAATGCTTATATCACAACCATGTTATAATGATGCTGTTAAGATTTCCAAAGCACAATTTGCTGCTCAGTTCCATTTCAGCTGACATGCATTCACTTGACTCTTTGGTTTACAGATGGTAAATTTAGCATGAAATAGATATGAGCAAACATATACCATTGCCTATAAATCTAATTTTACTTTTTTTTCACATCATTACTTCTGAACAAATTGTCCTTTGTCAAAAATTAATGTGTGGAGCTTTTTTTAAATAATACCGTTGTTGAGGGACATAACATGGATTGTGACATATGGCATTAGAGCTTTTAAAAATCACTAACTTCTGGTTTTAAGAATTCATAGCTTTCAACCCTGTGTATTTGTCAGCTAAGTAATTTAGCTTCTACAGTGAGTGAGATTTTAATACGTGTTTTATACCTGTTCTCTTTTTGTCAAAGCCATTAAGCCAATAGAAATGTCTGTTAAGTTCAGTGGAATCAGGGTAGATAATAGGAATACTGATGAAAATAGCCACAATTTGTCGTTCTCCTCCAATTTGTTGTATCTGTCATTGTGCCACTGTGAGTAACTTGTCGAAGTGCTTTAAGGGTCAGGAAATTAAAATTCTATATATGTGGGTATTCCCTCCTACCTAGATGACTTGAAGTTTGAATAAGAACTAGGAAGAGCCTAGGACTGTTGAGTGAGGTGCTGACAGGGCACAGACATGCATTTTTCTTCACCCCCAGAACTGGCCCATCAGAAAGCAGAAATAACTGCTTCTATAACGTACTGAAAGGTGTAAAATAGCAGCACTGTGTATTTTCATTTTCTTCCTGTTTTCCTTTCCTGTAGATATGACTCTTCTGCTTGTGAGCAGGTATGTTTCTGTGTCACACAGTGCTGTCCCGCTGCAGTTGCATTCAGTGCATAAGGAATTTTCTAGTTCTAGCAAGGCAGATATTAGAAAGGTTGAAAAAATTACTGATCAAATTATATATTCACTTGAAACAGTATCTTGAAGGATGCCCCTACGTAATTGGGATTAATCTTGTCATAGAATCATAGAATGAATCATAAAAAGGTTTTGGTTGGAAAGGACCTTAAAGATCATCAAGTTCCAACCCCCCTGCCATGGGCAGGGACACCCTCCACTAGACCAGGTTGCTCAAAGCCTCATCCAGCCTGGCCTTGAGCACCTCCAGGGATGGGGCATCCACAACCTCCCTGGGCAACCTGTTCCAAGTGTCTCACCACCCCCATAGTGAAAAACTTCTTCCTAATGTCTAGTCTAAATTTACCCTCTTTTAGCTTATACCCGTTACCCCTTGTCCTCTCACTGCACTCCCTGATAAAGAGAGCCTCCCCATCTCTCCTGTAGGCTCCCTTGGGGGGGGGGAGGGGGGCTTCAACTGTCAGTGAATAGTTGATCTGGTGCTTACCAAAATGTAACTTAATGGTCTTTGCTTTCCTTGTGATGTATAGCAGCTTTAAGTGCCTTATTACGTAGCAACCATTGACTGGTGAAAACAGCACTGAATCCATTTAGATAATTTTAAATGTGGTTTCTTCCCTGAAGCTTGTGTTTGCTAGTATACCTTCTGTGTCCCAAAAAAAGTGTAAATGCAACCAAAATGGAAAGAGGTTCATTTTTAAGCACTCTATCGTGAACAGTTACTGATTAGGTCAGTCAATCAGTTTCCTAGTTAGATATCTAAGTTTTATTGGTCACATTGGCCCAAACATAATGGGTTAATTTACATCCAAAATGTACTAATTGTCTGGCATTTATAGATGATAGAAGAAATCTCGGGCCTTTGCACGGTGGGCAGTTTTGGATTAAGTTCTCATGAGTTTGGCCACTCAAAGCTAGTAATTAGATGTTATAGATTTGCACTTCTACTTTTCCCAGTGGTGTTTTTGTTTGTCATAATATTTTGGTCCAGCAAATACTTAAAACGTATCTCATCTCAGTAGTAGTCAGCTTTCCCCTCTGTGTAATAGACCTGTTGTATTTTATCCTTATTGCACTGCATTCAGATATGAGAACTTCCTTCAGCACAAGAATTTTTCACAAATTCAGAATTGTTTTTCAAGCCAAACCACTCTAATGTTTCCGAACAGAAGCTGCTCTAGTCAGCGCCAAATGGCACATTGCCCTGTGCTGTCATGTTGTAATTTTGTACAAATGTCATGGGAAAAAGACAGAGGTGAAATTTTACTACTGACCACTGGAGGCAATGGCTGCTCTTATTTGGATAGTTTATATCAAGCATGCTGGAATAAGCTGTGGCAATATGTATTTTTCTCCAATCACCTTAAAGTACTGTAAATTCTTGTTTGATGAAGGTCTTGCTGAGACCTTTCCCTCTGCCTTGATACTTGGTGACTTTCATCTCAGCTGCGTGCAGGAAAAGGCTTAATATTTTTGTGGAAGTTTTATACACACGTTTGAATGCACATTTTATACAGACAATATTTAAGCTGTGCAAAATGCTGCTTCCAGTACTAAAACTTGTCTGCACCACCAGATGGGTCAGGGATTTTTCTCTTGGGAGTTACTAGCAATGAAAACTCTTACCGATGTTGAAAAAACTTGAATGCTCTGGTAATTGACATTCACTGATATCAGTTCCCAAAATGAGTCATTAGTTCTAGCATTTGCCTGTTACTCTGCAGCAAAAATCTCTCTTCTAATATCGTTTCAGAACTGTTTTAACAGCCTGACTTGCCTAAATTAGATGCTGTATCTCAAAAACAATTATGTTAGTAAAGCAAAAAACAATTGTCATCTGTGCAAGGAATAAAATTATTTTAAAAAACTGTAGAGGAAATAGAATGGAAGTCAGTTTATGATGTGGTGTCTTTCTGTCCTTAAGTATTTGAACCTTTTCCTTCTTTCACTTTTGAGATGTCAGCTGTCTCTGGTAATCTTTTTGAGATCAAAACATCAGTAATTTCCATCTAGGAGGGCATACATGTAGATGGACTTCTCTGTCAACATTGTCTGAATGCTTCTAGAAAGTTGGACCATCTAAAAATTTAGTGGTGTGAAATTCAACTGTTTCAATGCTTCGTTCTTCCAATAGGAAGTCTGGTTTAAACAATTTATGAGGACAGATTGTTTTTTAGAGCTACATTTTCCTCATCTTTTTTGTTATGATGCAGTTGAACTCCCCATTTAGTAAGATGTACTGTCCTTCTGCTTTATGACATAGTGTAGTTTTTTCTTTGAACATTCTGTAGTTTGGACATTGGCATGTTAACTGGCGTATAACTTTAACATCCATTTAAAATTTAAGATACTTATGTAGTTGGGTTGTCTAAATTATTTCAACCCTATAAAATTGAGGCAGTTTCTTAAAAATATTTGCAACATATTCTTCCTCTTTGCCATATTTAAAACATTTTTTTTTTTTTAAACACCAAGTCTGACTGGTTAATAACCTTCCCTCATTTAGCTTCCCCAAACCTGTGAGTGCTCCCAGATTCTTGCTTGCTTTGACATAGCACTATGCTAATATGAGGGTGTGATATCTTTAAGACCACATTTAATATTCTTTGCTAGTACTTGTATATAATGTGAGCACAGTCCTGTTCTGCTCCTATTTTTCAGAACAGTAGTAAAACCTCTAGGCTTTTAAGGTGTCAGTGTGTATGCAGTTGGAAAGATGAACTGCTTCCTTCTCTACTTAATGTACTGCAAACAATGGATCTTGTTTTAGGAACTAAACTCAGCTCTAGTGGAAAGAGATCGAGCAATCTGTGAGAGGAATGAGTTGCTGGAAAAATACTGTCACGAAGTGAAGGACAAAGCTGAGGCCCAGAAGGAACTTGACCAAGCTTGCAAGGATATAGAGACAGTGAAGGAAGAAAGAGATGTTGCCAGGAAAGAAAGAACAGAAGCTATCATCCAGAGAGACCATCTGCTAAGGGAATATTATCAAGCCCGTCAGGTATTGCAAGTCTTCACAGATGCCTTTTACTTTCTTAGCTTCAAAGGGTCAGTAATTTTCAAGAGATTAGTTAAAGGTCGGGGCACACTGGGTGTCTTCCCCCTTTTCCCCTGAGTCACTCCGGAATAGCTACATATGAATGTACTTCTGTTCGTCAAGACATACTGACAGAACTTCTTGTTTGAAAGAAATACAGTCGTGTTTCATAGTAAGGTTCTCTTTGTAAAAGCAAATGGTAAATAAAATATTGTGATCCAGCAGGTGACTAGGCTATTTATTATCTGCTGTAGGCTTGTTGCCATCTAGAACATGTGGTGTTTGTGCCTGTGACCTGCTCGGGATGTTAGCTATTTCTAATGCTTCATAAAGGAAGTTAGTTGAAGTTTGACTGTAATTTTTCTAATCTGTACATGTTCTTTATATAAATATGCTATTCTGACAATTTGTGTGGGTGGTAACGTTCTTACAGTTCCACACATGTACTGATGCTCTTGTCTTCTGGGCGATACTAAACATCAATCTACATACAACGGTAAATGCTTACATATAATGTAGTGTGAAAATGCGTAGTATTGCAACTCTTATGTTCATGAAATAACTAAGGAATATTTAATTATTTAGTATAAAACTAGTTATTTGGGGTTGTTTTCATTAAATTTGTATTCTCTTTTCATTGAATACCAACCTTTTACCAGTACAAAAAAAGTTTTTAGTCTTGCCTGTCACACTGATTTGCCAATCCCTAATGAGTGTGTGGGGAAGCAATTAAACTATGTTTTCAGTTGCACTGAAAGTACATCTTTTGTTGTGTTTGGTCTTTCATGGCCAAACCAGTGGGATTTGGAAACTTGTGCTTTTCTCAAAGAAGCTGAGTAAATTTGGGTGAACTCTGCTGTGACTTAGTAATGGACATGTTCAGATGCTCATCTTTGGCAGATTGCAAATCAGAACTGGTATTTCAAATATAAACATCTATTTGTTGACCTGAGTGGGTTTTTCGATTGTCTTTTTCCTGCCAGTGTAGTGGAAGAGAAGAAGGTGATCCTTGGAAATGAAAGAGACAAACAAAAAAGCCAGACATGACTCTTCATAGCCTCTGTTTGGCCTTATTTGTTGCATATTTTTTTTTTTTAATGTTGAGGTGAGAATGTAAACCTGGGGTTTGAGGTGCAGTGCTTTCTTTATTTTGGAATATAGTTATAACTCATTTCGAGAAAAAAAAGTCTTTAAAGTGTGTTAATTGTGACTTAGTAGTCTCTCTTTGATACACATGCATTCAGGTCTTAAAAACATGTCTCCGAAGTCTAAAAGTCTAATCTGTAATCAAATGACAACTCTAATCAGATTCATTAGATTTATTTATATTCTTGAAATTAACCACACAATTGTTTGCAAGCCCATGGCCTTCAGTGCTTGTGATGGGCTGTACTGTTGTAGTTAGCTTGTATTTATTGTGCTGCAAGCTTGGACTGTTCTCTGTGTATTTGTCTTACTGTTGTCACCATCTCTCGTTCAAAATAGAGAATGTTAGAGGAACAAGTTAATTTAAGAGGAGAGTAATTCTCATCTGAAACAAGAAACATTCAGACAGAACTTTCTTGGAATCCCATTGCTCTGCTTTCAGTTAAGGGGGACCTATGTGAATCACAAGTCTGTGTTGTGAATGTGTACGTGTTACTCCCAGGGTAAATAATAGACTTTAATGCAGAAAATCAGTGTTGTAACTGCATATAATAGTCCATCTGGTTTATAAGTATCCTTGAAGTTTTTTCTGTCATCTAAGCAGATCAAGACAGAAGCCAGGAACATCATTCCTGAAATACAAAATGTTCAGTGATGTTATTTTGAAGTGAGATTTCTTATTCATGTAGATTGCATTAGCACAAATTTGTCTGCCACTGAATGAAACATAATACAGCAATTTTTATCTTTCTTCTTTTTTTTTCCCCAATGTTGCTGTTAAGATAAATGGACACTTTTCATGAAAACATGAGAATTGAATGCATCAGGCGACAACCATATAGTAAAAGCCATTTGTGCTTACCTAAAAATCGTGCCTAGAATACTTATCTGTGTTTCTTAATTCCTAGATACAAGATTCTGCTACGCTGGACATAGAAAGAGCAAACAAAGAAATCGAAATGCTTCGGAAACAATATGAGGCAATGTCCCAAGAACTGAAGGAAGCTGTCCAGGAAGCAGAAGTAGCCAAGTGTAGGAGAGATTGGGCCTTTCAAGAGCGGGATAAGATTGTTGCAGAAAGGGAAAGTATACGGTAAAGGAATGCTGGATGGTACATGAGTGATCTTTGTAACACCTTGTGTGCAGTTGATGCAATTCTAGGACTTGCTGGATTTTGCTATCACTTTCTTCAGTATCTGCAGTAGCTGTCACTGGGTGATTTGTTTAAAAAGCTGTGGGCATCTTACAAGATACTTTACTTTGTGTGTGCTTTCATACCCATAATATGTCTCTAGTAAATACCATAGAGCCTAACAGCACTGCTATATAGGAATAACAAATTGTGCATTTTAGGTATGATATACCTAATGCTGCTATAGCTGTAGTCCTACAAATAATTCTTTACCTCTGGGGGCACTTCGCAAAAAGTACACAACCTATTTGCTACTAAACTTATGTAAGGAACTGAAGGAAAATACTTTAATCAGAATTCTTTTCTGCTAGTGTAGAGAAGATAAGTAGAAATAAACTTTTGAAAGGGATGAAGAAAGTTTCCGTTATCTTGACAAACTTTTCCTTAAGACCTAGCATATGTAATCTTTTTCTTGTGTGTACTTTTTTTTTGAGATAGATCTTTTGAAGCTGCTTTTTAAAATTTTGTGTTAACTATTAATGTGGTACAACTAGTTTGTTGTTTTGATAGGGTTTTAAGTAACTGAATTGAAACTACTTTGCTTTTGAAGGACTTTGTGTGACAACTTACGGAGGGAGAGAGACCGGGCTGTGAGTGACTTGGCTGAAGCTCTTAGGAATCTGGATGACATGAGAAAGCAGAAAAACGATGCTGTTCGTGAACTGAAGGAGCTGAAGTATGTTAGAGAAATGATCAAACTGCATGGAAGTTGGTGGTAAAAGCTTTGGTTTGTTACATGTGTTCCCATGTGAACCATATATTATATCTGTGGGCAGCAGGTATACATGATATCCTATGTGGAAACATTGCCTATATTTTTAGTCATTGTGAAAGTTACTGTGGTGGGCAGGATCTTACATCTTACTATCTCAACCTTTTTGTTTTATTATTGAGACACATTCTAGCTTTGTACTGTGGAGATATGTTTAGGCAATTTGGGATTTCACTGAAATTGGATCAGTTGCAATGTAGCTCCTCCCAATTGTATTCTCATTGGTTTATGAAAGCAAGGAAGATGTGCATCATACGTTATCTCAATGGCTTGTGGAAGAGGTTTTGCTGTCAATATTTATCATGCTCCACTTGTCCTGAGCGTACTGATGCAACTCATCTGAGGGTAAATTAAATGCATTTTGGGAGATGTTAGGAACCTAGCTGTTTACTTCAATCATGTAAAAATAATGCAAAAAATGTAAGACTATCTTAGGACAATATATAGAAAAGTCAATTTGATAGCAGCCTAAGAATGGAAGGATGGGGCAAATTTTTGGCATAGCTTGGATTTTTGCTTTAGAAAATAAAGTATAAGGTATCTCACAAGGATAACATTATGTATCAGTTTATTTAAAAGGGTTGTCTGCATCTATAAATAATTGTTTTCTTTGCATAGGGAGAAGATGGAGAATCACTTGGAAAAGGAGGCCAGATTCCGTCAATTGATGGCCCATAGTTCCCATGACTCAGCCATAGACACAGATTCTCTGGAATGGGAAACAGAAGTTGTAGAATTTGAAAAAGACAGAGTAAGTAAAAAACATGAACTGCATTGTCTTATTTGTTGGATAGGTTTGAAGTAAATTATAACATCTTGATACTAGGTATGATTAAAAATAACTCGAGTCTGTATTTTTTTATGTTTTTTTGTTATGCAAGGAACCACACACACATGCAGCAAGTGCAGTAATATTTAGATGAAAGTAGTTGTCAAAACCAAGCTGTTATATACAGGCTTTGTATTTTTCTTCGTATGAATTGTAAATAGTTCCTCTTGCAGGGCACCAAGGTCCATCTACTATAAAAAGTATTTCAAGTTAACATTTAGTGTTCTTAAAGCTAGTGATTAATTAGTGATAGAAATGGCAGTGCTAAGACAGCTGAAACTTTAGATGTGATGGAAACACCGACATCAGAGAGCTCAGTCCTCTCGTCTTACATACAATGTCACTTATAATCTATGCATGAAATAGTTAGGCTTTTATGTGAAGTTATTTCTCCTACTTTTGCTCAGATTCTATGGTTAGAAATTCTAAAGTATTTATTCACGACAAACATATTTTAGGACAACATTGCCCTTCAGTTTAAAAATCTGGGATGAAAGGAGATGATAATCCATCTTGCTTGTCTGTAGAGGAAGTTAAATCCCTTTTCCATTTTGGTATATTAAATAAAGTTCTTACATTTAGCTTTCCAGATAACCTCTACAACCTTTCATTATCCTAGTTGTACTTTTCTCCATTTAATTTTATTTTTCTTCATTGTAGTCAGAGTTTTTATTGCACTGCTTTGTATGCAAGTCTTGTATGCTGTTCTGTTTCAGATTTTTGGCTGGCATATCACCTTGTTTGCTAATAGTAAATTTTCTGACTGTGTGGAACACACAGGTGGTCTTCCAGATTGTGTTTCATTTATCACAGCTTCTGCATATACCAGAATTTTTTCTCATTCCTGAATGACAAACTTTGTGATTTAACACTGTCAAATTAATTTCCTTTTATTTTACTGCAATATTTGGGGTCATCTTTTTTTATGCTCTTCCAATCTGTACGTGTTCTGACAGTAAATCCCAATAAAATCACTAGTACATTCCTTTTTTGACACTAAAAATATTATTTAGTATTATTGCATGTTGAAATGTATAGACTACCAATGCTGATCCATCAGGACCACTGTCTGTAAATTCTTTTTGAGATAACAATTCCCCTTTCACCATGCTTTTTCATCTCTTTTGACCAGCTCTTTCATCATTGGATTTTGTGCGTTGCTATCTTCTGCATTTTAACTGATAACTAATAATTGTGCTTTTCCATTGTTTGTAAAATTAGTTAGCAAGTCTAGCATATGCTGTACCTGTGGTAAATGGCATTTGCAACCTGATGAATTTTCCATTCATGTGCAGTTATTTAGTGTGTACACTTTGTCATCTGAATATATGTTTCCCTTTCCTAAACACAGGAATTACAGTTGCTGCTATCAAGTTATAGTAATAGTACTGTGCTAGCCTTGATAGATATATAGGAAAATCCTTGCTGACCTACTAGCATTTGAATTCCACGATGAAGGTGATAGAGTTGAATACATTTAAATTTGCTTCCACTTCGCATGTCTGTTTAAGTTCTTGTTCTACGTAATCACTCAGCTCAAAACTGAGAGAAATAATATTCACTTTTCAGCTCTGAGGCTATACAATGATACTATTATGATCTCTATTCAATCCCTATTTTGTGGCAGCCCTGTGCTCTTCCTTATGAACTTTTTTCTTACATGGAATATTTGGAAGAATCATAGGGATTTAGTATATTTTTGGCAGGTTTAGCTCAATTTATTTTCTGGTAAATATTCATATTTTTGCGTGTTTTATCTTCAGCTTTTATCAGGCATCTTTTGCACTCCCTGAAGACTCCATGATCTTCTGATTTTAAGGGGATTAGTCATCAAGCCATGTCTAGAACCATGCCTTACATGTCTGATTTAAGCTCTATTTGATTTTTGTATGTTAGATTTTAAATTTGAAGTATTGTCTCCCTTGAGTATTCTGAGGTTGTCGGTCCAGTTGATTTCAAGTAGAGCTCTCTAATTTTTCTAGGTATGCTATTTAACACTGAAAATAGCAATAATAAATTAGTTTGTGATCAGTTGGTCCCAGTTTATTTTCTTTATCCAGTTTTATTTTTAATAGTGACCTTGCCATTTACCAAAGCGAAAACTAAATTAAAATTTCTCTGTTTGGTTCAATGACTGATTTGTTAAAGATGTTTATCACTTTTCACAGAGGATGATCTGTTTTGGACCAGGGTTGGTAGAATATTGCCTCTAATCTGCATTTAGAAAAGGCCCTCTGTAATGTCAGAGCTTTCTTTTCTGTTTACTGCTCATCTCTAGCAGATGTTTTTCTGAGTTCATCACTAAGACACAATGCTATTTTCTTACCTTTACAATAGGGTGTTTTTTTTTCCCCCCGCAAGTAATGCCCATTTTTTGGAAACATGTCCTTGTTCTCTTCTCACACATCCAGCATTGTACCTTAAAACATTGCATGTGTCTGAACATGCTTTCTTGCACGCTTTTCTGCTTTGGTGAAGTTCCTCTTCTGCATTATTGCAGCCTTATTTCAGCGTTAATCTGAAAGAGGATTGCTCTAATGCCAGAGAATGCCTAATAACAAATGGAATTGGGAGCTTGTGCATTAAAGTACAAAATATAAAATCTTAGGTAGAACAGGTACCCTGTAAATGTAGGTGCATAGTACAAACACACAGTAATGCCTTTTGCTAACGTACAACAGCACGATAGTTGCTAGTGCAGTTGACTCACTTGTTAATAATATTTATTAGGATGATATGGACTTGAAAGCACTTGGTTTTGATGTGGCAGAAGGCATGAATGAACCATACCTCCCTGGAGACTGTGGGATCTTTGTTACCAAAGTAGACAAAGGCAGTATCGCTGATGGTCGATTAAGGTAGGGTTTGACTTGAAGATACTTGTCTTCTGTTGATTATAATAAATGAAGCATATTGTAAATTGTCTCCAGTTTTTCACATTTTTTAAAGATCTTTTTTATCATTGGTCCTGTGTATATTGTTAATATGGGATGGCAAATTGCATAAAAGCATTACAGAAATTAAACATTGTTTGACTCATCCCTTAAAACTTACCAGGATTTGAAGTGTTCTTTTGTTTCTCTGTGTCTCACCTGCTCCATTTATTATCTCCTCAAATTTTGATCTATTAAATTTAAATTTTGGGAAAGACATGAGAGTGAGCTATTGAGGGAGGGCAAGGGGAGAGGAGAGTAGAGCAAGGGATAATTTGAAACCTGCTCCTATTGTTAGTGTCAATAGGAGGTTTTTAATAACTCTACTCTGTCCTAAGAGTTGCTTTCAAATAAATAGTAGTGATTAGTGATTTGAGGATATACTTTTGTTAGTTGAGTGCAGAGTAGAAGCCCTGGTTTTCATTTAGCTGCTATTTAATTCTTTTTCAGGAATGGAGAACTACAGATAATTAAGGATTAGTATATTGAGATCAGCTCTCTTGCATCCCTTTTCATGAATGTTATTCATGTACTGCATTCAGCAACATGTGCTTATAACACTGACCTGCTTACTTCTATTTATCTGCCAGAGTGAATGACTGGTTGTTGAAGATAAATGATGTGGATCTTACTAATAAGGATAAAAAGCAAGTTATAAAAGCTGTTCTAAATGGGGGAGGTGTTATTAACATGGTGGTTCGAAGAAGGAAGTCCTTAGGTGGGCGAGTGATAACACCTCTTCACATCAATGTTTCTGGACATAAAGGTAACGGCTATAAAGGATGTATGTAAATGGTATATGTTTGTTCAGCCAAAAATGGCTTGAAATATGGATTCATGTTCTGAGCCTCTGCTTAAATCCCACTGAAATTGCTACTTCTTCGTAGACAGGGATTTTCATTAATTGTTTCTAGCAAAGTAAGAATGCTGATGTTGATGATAGCTTTATTCTGTAAGTACAGGTTTTTTGGGTTTTTTTGTGGTGGTTTTTTTTGTTTTGTTTTGTTTTTTAAGAACTGTTCCCCATCACTGCTAAAAATCAAAATCATAGAACACTATTTCATCTTTTAAAAAATTAAAATATTAAAAATATCAAGCTTTCAAATTGATTCTTTTGTAAGTATTTTGTCTTTCACACAGTAAGCTGCAAATAAATACATTGCAGTTTTAAAACTTCACATAGAGCTTAGCTACCTAACAAGGATCATACATTTGCAGCAGAAATACTGCATAAACAGACTCGGAATGTGCT